>CM060462.1:2157500-2712500 GCA_030544235.1 Lepturacanthus savala | reverse complement strand
ATTTACAACAAGCTTCATAGGAGTCTATTTTGGAAAAAAACTTTCTGAGAAAGAAAATGTCTTTCTGTGGATGTTATAATGAAAGCCATGCACAAATACAACATTTAAAAAGTGCACAGTAAAATATTCAGCTGAATGAACTGACTGCAAAAACATATTTGTTGTACACAAAGAATTAAAATAAAATCCTGCTCTTGCTCTCACTATCCCTCCAACACACCTGAGTCTCGTTTATACTCTGACACTGAAGTGATTGATTGGCAGAAGAGTTTGAACAGGTGAGAAATGAGTGAGATCAATTGGTGATCAGGGTTTATCATGGTTTAACAAGTGTGCTAAATTATGCAATTAGTGTTTGGAATTTAGCAAAAATTTACAATGATATTTCAGCAAATGTGAATAAAGTTGTTGACACCTTAACTTAAAGTGTGAACTTTGTGCATAATTCTATTTTTGGTTGTGATTTAACTGTAATATTAAAGCGATAGACACAAATTGACCTGTTCTTTCTAGAGAAAGAAACCTGAGAGACATAAAGTAAACGTACATTGAGATTAATTTCCGATACGACACAAACGTATCGCATGAACTTTAACTAAAAACCCAGGAAAGTTGTACGATATGGGACCTTTTATATTGCAGCTCTGGTTTCATGCGAGTCAGCAAATACATATTCAGTAAAGTAAACATTCTGCAGAGTCAGGCTCTTTATGTGTGTGCTCATGTGTCATATGAAACAGGGAAGAGAGAGCAAGCGTACATACACCGTACAAGAAAAAAAAATGTTAAAACCAAACGTATTCCCTGATCCAGTTAATCTCTGTCAGGTGAAACAGATTTTCCACCGAGCCGCGAGGCTTTCGAAGATAATTCCACATCATAACTTCAGCTGTAGGGGTTTGTGATGAAGTGAATGATGATGCCTGGACACTGTACAGGCCTGACAGGTTTATATTTAACACAGGCTTTACATACCTACTGTAACATCAACATTTTCCCATCACAGCTTTCAGCATCACTATTTAGCAGCATTGTTTTCCCCTGCACAGTTTTGCAGATTTAGATCCAGAATTAAATCCTCTGCCTGTCCTGAAGTCTGCAGGATCAATATCATTTATGGGTTCAGAGGAATTCTTATCACCAAATGATAAATCTGTACCATAAGCCTCATCACTTATATCTCATGTTTAGCCTGTGTCTGGCATCCTATTGAATAAAGGTGTTATCTTATAGGTAATTATAATTAAAGGCCGATGTGGGCGCACATGAAAGGTCTTGTAAATTCTGCAGTTTTATTGATGATCTTTCTTCTCCGATCCATCCATTTGAGGATCTGCACAGGGCTCTGGGGAAGAAGGCCACAGCTGAGGAGAAAACTAAAGCGAGAGTCAGAGCTCTGCTCTCAAAGTTTTAATGAACTCCACTTGTTTGAAGTCGTACACGCAGGCATCTCCTCAAAGAATACTAAACTTCAATATCAAATGATGCAGTATAAGCACAGTCAACTGATGAAAATATTCATAGAGAAGTACTTATTGTTCATTGATCATTGCACCGTTTTCACTTCTGAACGTATAGTATCGAGATTTATTAACTAATCGATGACCAGACAACTTTTTGTCCCACACCTCCAGGTGTTATGGTAAGAAAGTGGTAACATTAAGGCAGGTAGTGATAAGCCTATAGTGGACTAAAGCTCAGTCTGCTGCAGTGAGTCTATTTATATGTGGGTAAGCATATTGGATGGAAAAATGCTTTAATAGGGCAAGAATTTTGATCCTCCTTATAACCTTGTTCAAAAAATAATAAACTGTCAGCTGAGGTCGACAGTACAAAGATCCTTTAATGAAGAAAAGTAGAAATACTGCCATTAATAAAATAATCAATAGCAAGTAAAACTCCTGAATTGAAAATGTCACTGTAAGTAAAAGTACTCATTATGCAGACTGTGTTATATTATTATGTGAAATTATACTACTTGTTTTAATCACTAAATATATTTGAGAACATTTTAATGTTTTTGTTTATCATTGTGGAGCCAATTTCAGATACTTTGGGTTGATTAATATTAATCGCGCTGCGTCATGATATTTGGCACCTTTCACACAAAGTGCAAGAATTTAATAGAAGGTTAAATATTAAAACCTGCATCTGAAAACAGAAACTGATGCTGTGAGATGGAATGTAGGGAAGTTTAAGTATAAAGTAAAAATTTTAATTGTACTTAAGTACAATACTTAAATAAATGTGCTTTCTTGCACTTTTTGTGCAAGAAAATGGTTTTGGTAGAAGTTAAAATCATCTGATATTTATTATATTATTAAGTGTCAAAAGACATTTTCTGTTAAGGCATTTAAGTATTGAAAGTAAAAGAAGTAGAAGAATCTCTTCTAATAAATGAACAGCTTGCTGAATAAGGAATCACCAAGAGCTCTTACAAAAAGACACATAAGGAAGAGATTTTGTGTCTTGTTTGGTGTAAAGGAAGAGCCGACATCAAAATCATAAAATAAAAATGAGCAGCAGGAAAAACTGAAGAAACAAAAGAATGCAACGTATTGATTATTCAGGAATATCAGGCAGAATCGTCCACACGAGCTGGTGGAGTGGCCGGATTGGAATGTCTGGACCAAGGCAAAGTATCCGCACCATGGGAGAAAACAGAGGTGTGTTTGTGCAAGAATTGCTTAATAAAAAGCTCATGAATATAAAACAGGGGACGGGGACTTTCTAGGGAAGAAAGTCTATTGAGGTCCCTTATACATCTCTATCAGCAAAGTCAGAGCAGGCGAGAAAACAAAGTGAGGCCTGGGTGAAAGGATTAAGGGAAGAAGAGGGCCCAGAGCAAAGAGCTGCTGCTGGTCTGATAAGTATGCTGAGGAGGCTGATTCACATTGGAATTTGGCAGACATCAACCACTGCTGTTTGCAGAGGACACGAGCAAAATGTAGTGAAGAACCTGCACTGCATAACTGTGGCCAGAACCGCTTTTTGTTTGGAGCTGCAACTCACTTCGGCTGCAGCTACTTAACTCGATTCATGTGGCTTTACTCTGCTGTCATAATCGTCAGCTATAGAGATTAGATTATGATTAGTCAGGCCGCTCAGTAACTTAAGACTGGCCGAGAAGCTAAAGACTCAATGCTGACCTGAACCAGCACACCGCAGACAGAAGAAATCATTCAAGATAACTGTATCTGTCATGATTCTGCTTGTAAATAGGAGCATCCAATCAGTATTGAGTATTGTAAATAACTGTGGTAATGTATTAGTGATGTAAATGGTAAATGATTTGTGGACATCAGGTCAGAATCAATGAACTGGATTTGTGTTTCCAGGCTTCCCTGATGAATTCTTGAGCTAAAAGTGCAGTTGTGTTGTCACTGACAATATATTTTTTGTGAAAATCATCTCAGTACAGTTTAATATGGAGAGAACAGGGTGTTTTGTGTCTGTCTCATTAATGAGAAACTCCTCTAACTGGCTGATTTGATTGGATAAGACAATCCTAAAGGCTCATTTAAAGACACAGATTGTGAATGTGTGCATTTATCTATGGATTGAGTGCTTGGTGTGACTCCAAGTGCGAATACCAGAGACCTACAAGTTAACCGAAGTTAACCACTATAAGTCAAAAAGACTTAAAAAAAAAAAGGAAAGGAAATAAAACAGAGGAATAATGTGCTCTACACTCCTAGCCCGAGTTGCAAACGCTGCGTGTTCAGCTCCTTTTGCAACCCAAAACATAGGAAGTAGGACACCAGAGCCTCAAAGAAAAAACAAAACCATAAAGTGCACACTCACGGTGCAAACTGGCAAAAAAAACAAAATGCCTTCCAAACAATAAAGATTCTCTTCTCACTGAGAACTATTCTTTTTCTTTTCAGGTCTTCCCAAGCTAGAACCACCACTAGCTGTTACCGGCTCTGTGTTTAGGTGACACTAAAGCAAATTGCTGCAGCAACACCTCTCTCTATATACTCTCCATCCAGGTGCAATCAATTACCAATTACCTGGTGCTACTCACACCTGTGCCTGGGCTTAGGCTTCCCTCAACTAATTACCAAAGCCCCAGTAATGTGAAAGAGGAACATGAGAAAAGAACTAATGCCCCAAAAGTGGTTTTGCAATGAAATTCACTTTAAACCACAACAATTAAATGCTGATATGTGAACTTTAAGTTGGGGAACATAGACGTCTGATCCATTTCTTTCATTTGTTGCCCATAAAGTTGCAGTTTGTCTGCAGCTTAAATAAATAAAAAGAAAGGCGATGCTGAGCTGTACTGCAAAGCGTATACTGCAAAAACTGAAATCTTAACAGGTGAAAATATCTTGTTTTTGGTACAATTAGTCCAATATTTGATGTAATTATCTTATTCCACTGGCAGATAATTGAAATTATTTTGATTTTAATAAATTTAGTTTTAATTCTACTTAATTTTGGGCAAATTGTAACAAATGCAAGATATCTTCACCTGTCAGGCTTGACTGAAGAAATATTAAAGTATAAAATGCTAGTTTGGCTGATCACTCACTCCATCCCTTCATCAGGACAAAGATACTACAAAGGAAATCTGTATCGCTTTGTTATTGATGACTTGTCTGTTAATCATCAGAAAAAAGATCAAAGTGATGAAGTGTTTGCATAGCAGGCCCTAAATCTGGAAGGTTTCATTGCATAAGAGGCATAATTAGGAAAGAGAAACTTCTTTACTGGGGAACAAGCAGAATATACTAAACCCACTGATGACACAAACATGTCTGGTGGCAATTTCCAATATTTAAGAACCAACATTAAAACCTCATGTATTCTAATGGCTCAGCAGGCAGGACAGTGTCATGTAATCCATCATCTTCAACACATGCTGGCTCCTCTCTTTACATATCTACTGTCAAAATGCCGTCACAAAGAAACACGTTGTCAAAATACAGTGATATATCAGAATGCAAAAGTTGCCTTTTTAACATGGACCCTGGGACAGGTTAGTGATTTCAAGTGTTTTGTTGTGTGACTGTGTGCTGAGTGGCTGACATAAGCTTACAGTACTTGTGTCTGAACGTCAATAATATTAATTTATATCACCACTTGGCCTGTCACAAGGCTTTTACTGAAGCTAAAAATCATAAACACATTTACACTTTAATCAATATCATAGAAAATATGGTGCAGCAATGAGTGTTCTTTCTCTCCTGAGACATGGGTGCCAAACACGTTAATACAGCTTGAATATAATTTATGGGTTGAGAGGCGCCACTACAGCACTTGAACTGTTACACATCCCTCAACTGATTGAAATGGCGAAGGGGGGGGGGGGGGGAATAACATTTTCTGCAATGCTTATAATGAGATGCCATGCACAGCGACTGATAATGTGTTCCAAAAAAGACTGCTAATGGCTGTGGTGATGGAGGAGAGGAGGATCAGAACCAGCACCAACATCATTTAAAGTTTTATTAATGAACCTAAATTAAAATGAGTTTTTGAGGGAGTTCAAACAGAAATGCAAAACAAAAATCGAGGGAACAACTGGAGGCCTTTGTGTGAGTGGATTCTACAAACACTGCAGGCTGAAGAGAGAGTGACACTGATATGGGTTTGAAAGAAGTCAGGTACTGGTCTGATTCTCTACTAAAAACTAAAGTAACTCTGTACATTCACTCAAATAATGTACTTATAAAACTTACACCCTGAGGTGGTTGTTCTATACTTGACTATTTCATCTCATGCTACTTTATAACTCCATCCCACTACATTTATTTATATCTGACAGAATTACTTTTCAGATGCAAATTTGACAAAATAATATATTTTATTATTTTGTTTTATTTCTATGTGTTATGCATTTTGTGTTAACGGTGCTATATAAAGTGTCTTAAACTATAATACATTTATACATAATGTGATGCAGTGCTTTTTATTAATAATCTACATAAACTATCTGGAATTGGCTTCTGCTAAACAATATACTATAATAATAGAGCACAGTCAGTGAATTTTGATGCTTTAAAAGTTAATTTTCTGGGAATTACTTTACTTAAGACTTTTACTTAATTCTGGAGTTGTAAGTTGTGGGTATTAGTATTTAATTAGTAAAGTATTTCCTCCACTGAACCGAGCAGCCGACGAGCCCGAAGCAGCACATGTGACCCCATTGTTCATCACCCTCCACCGGCTCCTGTGGCTGCCCACATTCAATTCCAATCCCTGACCCTTGCTGCCAAAACAGAAACTAAGACGGCTCCTGGCTTCCTGAACTCCCTCATTCAGGTCTGCTCTCCCACCCACTCACTGCGCCGTGCCAACGAGCTGTGCCTGGTACAACCATCACGCAACAGGGCCCCAACTCACCAGCTGGACCCTTCTGTAGTTCTCGCATGGAAAAAAGTGAACCAAACAACTCAAGCTGCAGAGAAACTGCTTCTATATTCACGCTATAAATCTATACCTCTCAATGTTGGCACCTGATCGGACTGAAACACATCTTTGTCATGTTCCTTGCAAGACACTTTGTTTTATTAGGAACTTTAATGTGAACTTACATTCATTTGGGATGATGTGGCAGTTTGTTCTACTTGGTTAGTGCATGTAGGAGTTTGTCAAGTCAAACACCAAAATGAATCATCAGTGGCTGAATGAAGCTTTGTCTTTATTAGTAATTTGGACTCGTTTAGGCTTTGAACTGGAAATGTTGCCTGCTAATATACGTCTGTTTATAGAATTTCAGTCATCATTATGCTCTTGGTTCTCACCTTCTCATTTGCTTAAACAGTGGGTAATTTCCCCTCAATCTTTGCAGATTTATTAAAAAAGAAAAACTGAAATATCACATGGCTAAAAGTAATCAGACCCTTTGCTGAGACACTTAACATGATATTTAACCTGGTTGCTGTCCATTTTTTCTGATTATCCTTGAGATGGTTCTACACCTTCATTATTCAGCTGTGTTTGATTATAGGTAATTATATGTATTGATTATATGTAAGACCTTACAGCTCATAGTGCATGTCAGAGAAAATGAGAATCATGAGGAGACTCATGAGGAACTACCTGAAGAACCCAGATATGGAAATACGGCAAGGTACAGATCTGGCCAAGGTTAAGAATAAATTTCTGCTGCACTTAAGGTTCTTAAGAACCCCAGAACCCTTCTTAGAGCTGGCCATCTGGCCAAATTGAGCAATCGGGGGGAGAAGAGCTTTGGTGAGAGAAGTAAAGAAGAACCCAAAGATGGCTGAGCTCCAGAGATGCAGTTGAGACGTGGGGAAAAGGTTCTAGGAAGTCAACCATCACTGCAGCCCTCCACCATCCATTGTAGCTTTATGGCCTGAGAGAAGCTTCTACTCAGTGCAAGACACATGACAGCCTGCATGGAGTTTGCTAAAAAACATGTCAATAATTCCAAGATGGTGAAAAATAAGATTCTCTGGTCCGATACGACCAAGATAGAACTTTTTGGCCTTAATTTTAAGCAGTATGCGTGTAGAAAACCAGGCACTGCTCATCACATGTCCAATACAGTCGCAGCAGTGAAGCATGGCAGTAAAAGGCTGTGGGGTGTTTTACAGCTGCAGGGACAGAACGACTGGTTGCAATCGAAGGAAAGATGACTGAGGCCAAGTACATGGATATCCTGGACAAAAATCCTCAGGTTTGTGCTCAGGACCTCAGAATGGGCTGAAGGTTCACACCTCAGCACACAGGTAAAATGATGGAGTGGCTTTAGAAGCCCAACCAAAGCCCTGACCTAAACCCAATAGAGCAACTCTGGAAAGACTTAAAAATGTCTGTCCACCACCAATGTTCACACAACAGTTATATGATTAAAAAGAAAACAAGCCCAACTTTCATGACTTGGCTCTTAAGTTAAATACTATAAAGAACCCAGGTATCATCACAAAAGCTGCTTTCTTGTCTCTATATCCATGTTATCCAGCAAAGTGACCACATATTTACTGTGCTCTGAGCCCTTTCCAGCATACATTACTTATCAGGACATGCAGCACTTTGACTCAGCCTCTACATTATTGTGTGAAAGTTGTCTGTGCCCAGCTGACCCCATTCCACAGTATGGATGATGTGCCACAGCGCCCTCCTCAGCCTCAATAACACACAAGTCCTCCTTTTCTTCTTATTCCATTCTTATTGTGTCTGTAGCTGAACTTTGCTGGCTGACAGGTAATACATATTCATATAACTGCATAATGGAAAGAATACTGGAATATATAACACATAATTAGTGCCAGGGTAAAGTCTGAAGAAACTTTTTCTTCCCCTCTATTTCGTAAATGTAGTAGTTTATCAGCTTTTTATGGACTTTATATATTTTTTATCTGTTTTTATCAACCTTTCAATGTTCTCTGAGCTTCACAATGCCATTCTTATGCTATGGGCTGCTCTTCTATTTCTGTTGCAAATGCATTTAGCAAAATTCTACATTAATCATAAGATGGAATATATTTTCATTTTTAAATAAAACTGGCATATTGACTGAACTGTTTTGAGGGAATACAGTGGCAGAAGAGGTGGGATGGGGCCAGAAGAGGAAGCTTGTTAAAATAACAACTCCTCTAGCTTTCATGTAAAATAAGTATGCGGAAGACCGGAGGCTTGCTGTGCAGGGATCCACAGGCTCCGTGTGATGCATGTACTGAGGCAGGAATGGTGGTGTGGGAATCGACAGACACAGCTGGAGTCCTTTTACGCTTATTTTTACTGAAAGCTGTTTGACAAGCTGGCCACAGTCATTTATGAGCAGTGTTCTTTAAAAGTCAAAACAGCAAAAACATGTTTTTTTTAGAAAAAGGTAGGAAAATGAATGAAAAACAGACCTCTAAATCATCCCAGCAACTCATTTATATTCCATCACATTTTATTGATTTAAGTCAGGTAATCACCATTACAGATCAAACAACGTGCACAGTATGTTCATGCCTGACATAGACTGAGTTCTCTAGTCTTGGTGCAGTAGAACCTGAATAGGGAAGCATTTGAACCCTGGGATGTTGATTTAACAGCTGTTCACTCATGAGTTGTCCCACAGTGCTTTGCAGCGTACCTCTAGGTGCTTCCGGATCACAGACATTCAATCTTCTTCAACTCCAAGTCTGCCCTTAACATCAAATTTAATCAATTTTGAAGCAGGCTGCCATGAAAGGCAAATGATTACCATCTGCTCTCCTGATTGCACTCGGCTGACCTTTCTGCAACAAAAGTCCCTTTACAAAAAAAAAAAAAAGCGCCAGCTGACGTCAAACGATTCCTTTCTCCTCCGTCGGGAGGGCTGAAGGGTCCAGTCCGCTCTGCTTCATCTGGACAGCGATGTCGAACAGGTAATCGTAGCATTCGCACCTACGAAATGGACCAAGAATTTTAAATTTAAAGTCATTTATTCACTATTTTTTAGTGCAGAGAGGTAAACACTCACATGGTTTTGGCTTTTTCCCATGACTCGCCCCAGACGTACACACCGTGCCGGCGGACGAGGACAGCACATGAATCGGGGTATTCCTCCATGGCCAAAGCCATCCGCTCCTTCAAGTCCTTCTCTTCTGGAGTATTCTCAATAACCGGCACTACCAGAGTGTCATCATACCTATGCACAGAGCATGCAAATCACATATGACTACGTTTAGCCCCTCACCCAGGACTGTCACATACAGTCTGCTGTCAGAGCCTGACAGACGCTCAGCCTCTCAGACCAAAGAACTCAGATCAAAGTCGTACGATCTGTAGGGATCTATAGGGCTCAAACTGGTGAGTTATATTCATCAAGCAAAAATACTGTGTACTTATAATGCATCTATAATACACTGTGGTATCAAAATTGGTTCCTTTGTTCCTCCCAGTGGACATTTCTGTCCCACTGACTCCCAGCAAAACACCATTTTGTTTTTTTTAATGATCAATAAGGCTATTTTCCTGCTTTCTAATGGCACTAGTGTCATACAATAAAATACACATATATTACAAAAATTAAAGCATTAAAAAAGTGGAAAATAAAATTAATACACAATATTTTTATAGCAGTTTAATAAAGGGAACGTGTCCATCCCTTGGGAATAGGAAAAGAACTATTTTAAAAGGAATATACAAGAGCAGCATGTAATGAATTAATGAGACAATATGCACATAATATATATATATTAATACAATACAACAGTAGAACCTTTTTAAGTATGTAATGTGCCCTGATGACAGGAGATAATTCACCTGCAAGGACATGCTCAGAAAGCTGAGATACCCGCTTCCTTCTGGAGAATTTCCTGCTTACAGAAAGAAAGTTTCACTCAGTTTCACTCCAACGATCTTAGAACAGATTTGTACGACACTGTTCAGGCTGTTCCTGTCTTTGACAGCCAGGCTATGAAAGCAGCAAGTGAAAGTAAATACTTCTGAATCTCTCAATAAAAGGTTTGGAAAAAAACAGCACGGGATTACGGGCGCAGGAGTTTAAATTCTCTGCTACTTCACAATGGCCTTTGGTGTTCGTGTCAAATTTAAGCAACTGTGGCAATCGCAGCACCTGTACTTCGTCCAAAATCAATGATCAGTTCCTTGGTTTTATATATGTTTGAGTCAGAGAAACTGTTCTCACACCAGGAAAAGGAAATCACTGAGAGAATTTCCACGGTGGGACACAGCGCAGTGTCAACCATCAGTGCACATAATAAAAAAGAGGAGGCAAAAGAAGGAACCCTTGAGGCGAGCCTGTGGAGGAGATAATGGAGTCTGAAGAACGACTATTTACAGAGACCCTCTGCTCTCTGACAGTTAAGAAGCCCGAGATCCATAAAACATGTTGTTGGGGCAAATCACACAGTGGCCTGTCTATTAAAGATGTGGGTGAATTGTATTGAACGCTGGAGAAAAGTCAGCAAACACAAGTCTGGCACAGGCTTGTGGCTTTTCTAAATGTTTGTATAGATTATTTCGTATAAAGAGCTTTGCATCCTCTCCCTGGTTCTCTGCCTGATTAGCATGGATGGAATGGAAGTTTTCCCATTTACAGAAGATGGGATCAGTTCCTAACAATCAAATATTTTGGGTATTTGCATGAGGAAGGATCACTCAACACCAGTTTTGGGTCGCAAAAAAAAATTAGTGGATCTGTTTAAGTGATATTAATTAAGAGGTTTGATTCAGGTCTGCTGATCTTACAGACAGGCATCACCAGAAGATTTCTAGTTCGTTGGGATTTGGTTGAAGACGCTGCCAAATCAGAACAATAACACAGTGATTGGCCAAAACAACATCGGGTCCAGTGGCTGAGATCGTCTCTTAAAACATCTGAAACACGCAAACAGAATCAGAAAGGACAAACTGTCCCTATTGTACACTATCGTAAATCAAATCTCCGTGGAGGTTCGGGCTGTTGCTTAAACGCCAAAACAAGTATTAAGAAAAATAAACAACTCCACGGTAGGGACCGGCATGTTCCAACCTGTGATCTGCGTCACACCTATTGAGAAAAAGTGAAGGCAAGACAGGGCGGATTTATTTGCAAAGAGATCACGGCTGAGAACGAGCTGGTCAAATTGTGCAATGTGTTTTCATATGCAAATAAAGCAAACACAATGCTGAAGCTGACGTTGATACCAGGAGATGCCGGAAATTAGATTTAATACCAGTGAATTTGTAGCAGAATCCCCTCCAGACAACTACTCATACATGTGATGAATCATCGCTATTGTTGCTCTACTGCACACATAATAAAACACCATCATCACGTACGTTGACACGATGGTGATTTATATTATTTTAAACTCTACTGCACATTTATCACCCTTAAAATTTACATATCAACCGTAGGGCATCATATCTCCCAGTGTCTCAAATCAAGGCAAATAATTGTTTTTAACTACATCATTTTGAAATATACAAAAAACAAATGTAGAACAAAAGATGTGCAAGTTTACAGATTAAGCCTTTCTAGAATGTTTAATGTTCGCCCATTGTGCTGAATTTAATATAGTTTTACTGCCAGCTCACTAACCAAAAAAGCTTTAATAAGCCAATAAGACTTTAAACATACTCTTGACTGAGAAATTGAAATGAGTGGAAACTGAGACTTCAGCGATGCTTTGCTGCTTGATTACTGTACATACCGATAGTTGGTGCCTGAGGTGCCCTTACGGATCCCCTTGATCATCTCCTGGTGCGTTATCCTGAACTCTTTGCCAGGAAACAGCAGTGTTGCCATGACAGCAGCTTTGGAGTGGGTGTGTATTACTGCCTGTGCCCCTGTATTTTAACCAAAGAAAAAAAAATATTTTAGATTTTTATGTGTTTACTAGTTTGGTCTCGTTCTCAAAAATAATAACTGTAATAAACGAGGCAACAGTCTAAATACTGGCCCAAAAAATCATGAAAAAATAAAGAATAGAGAGTTTAAATAAACTGGTACAATTTGATTTGTATTAGAAATAATGGCCATGTTTGGAAGCTTTATTCTGTCTCATCATAGAGTTTACGTATTAAAATCTGGACAAAACTTTCTGCTGGATTTCCACAATAGAAGGGATTAAATCAGTGGTTGCTAACCTTTGACCCCTTTAAAGTCAACAGAATTCTACCAGGGACGCCTCGACCCTCATCACATGATGCATTGACTGACGGTTAATCATTTTGCCAAAGATGCATCTTCAAATGCGTTTGACTAAGCAGTTATAAAACAATGACTTATTTTATTTTAATATCTTTTAGATGCTTTAAATCTCCAAGAAATTAAACAGAAATTAGTCGAAAGCCTCCTATTCCATCGCATCATGCCACAATTCTTTAAATTTCAGTGTCAAAATTAAACCACTATATCTTATTAACCTTTCTATGAACTACCATTTTCCATAACTTCATCTGAAACTAATTTTCTTTTATAAACCATATCTCCCATGAGGTTTATCCTCTAAACTTTGTCCTAACTTCAGAATCTCCACAACAGAAATAAGAGGAAGTTAAACTACAGGAACTTATACTGGAAAATTCACTGCCTTCCTTTAAATTGTCTCTCAAAACATGTGTTTCACTGCAGCATTTCCCTGTTGCTGTTATTCTTTATGTAATATCAGTGACTGAGTGTGGGTGGCCTATGTCTTGAGAGTCTTACCTCTCATAGTATAGGCGTTCATAAACAGAGGGGTGCACTGGCTCTTCTTTAACTTCTTCCAGGCAGGTGGACAGCTGATGTCCTTCTCCTCCATGTCACAGACAAACATGTCTTCTGCCTGAGCAACACAAATATATATTTTTAAATCTTCGTGCATTTATTTCCATGTACACGCTCTGCTCAAACTGACAGTAGATCTGCAACCAGCTCACCTGTATTCTCTCTTTCTGGACACCTGATGGTGCAACATAGATCTGGTCTCTGTGAGATAAACAACAACAACGACATTACTGTGTGCCAATAAAGAGGATCCCAGGTTATTCTAACATAATGGAGCATAATGGCCTTCTACAGCAACAGATGGAGTCCTCTCAGGTTAAATTACATTTGTATTGAAAGGAAAACCCCTTGAGAAGTAGCAACTCATTTACAAGTTGTGTTTTTTGTTTTTTTTGGTCTGAATTTATTCTCTCAAATCATAAAACACAATCAAAAACTGCATTACATAAACATGCAGTGCAAATAAACAGCTAGCGCTCCCACACACACTCCAACAACAACCACAGTTGGGCACAATGATCTGGATAATAAATCAATTACATCAGCAAAAACATCAAGTGGAGCAGTTTGTCTTCTTTGTAAAAACGCATAGATCAAAAGCATAAACATGATGTTTTAAAGTGAGAAAATAAAGATGTCCCGAAGCAGCGGAAAGATGCAATAGATCATAGAAAGAGAGGAAGAGGATTCCAGCCAGATGGAGCTACGGAATTCTTTGAAAATTCTGGGGACCTAAAAAGGTTTGTTGCTTCAAAGAGAATGTGAGAGAAAATGGTTTTGTTTTGTCTTTTCAATGTAAAAAACGCTTTTTTAAGCAGCCGATAGAGAAGCCAATCCTGAAGGCAGCTATAGAAAGTAATGATTCAACTTCTGCAGCAGTTTTCTGTTGATCCAGGTATTTGTGGTGAACTTAAACTGAACTTGTGTATTATAAATAACAAGTCGCCTCCACAAATCACATCTCCATAAAAGAGCATTTAGTCATTGTGTATATTCCACTTCGCATTGACCAGAAAGCAAAAATCAACAGATCTGCAGAGTTTGAAGCCAACCACAGGGCATCGCTCTCAAAATATTTGAAATAAATCACTTTTTTATCTAAATGTTTAGTTTCCCTTCAAAACGTAGAGGATAAATCCAGAGTAAACTTCTGTATCTAGCAACAAACACCAGATAAAGGAAGAGGCTGCCTCAGGCTCTGAGTCATCTCTGAGTCACCTAAACACTAACAATGGAAAGAAGCAGCCTTCAAATCCTGAGAATCCAATCACTCAGAAAAGAAAAATACATCCTACACTATTGTATATTCAAATGGCTGCACATATTCCAGACCTGTTTGATATCATCCCTGTGCTTTATCCGGAGATTTGGCCTAAAAATAAAATCTAATATACAACCTGTGTTTTAAATGTTGATTTTTGTTTCCCTAAACATCTAGGTTAGTTAACAGTTAACCAAGTTAAATCAATATTTGCCTTAACAACACAATAAAATATAAGTATTGGAGGCCTATGTGATCAGATCAGTTGTTCAAGAATATATTATATACTATAATAATATATTATTCTGATACTCTATTAGTCTGATTCATCATACGTGTATGGGTGGGTCAGTGTTTAAACATGTTAATGAACACCAGGTGTTTGTTTATGAACCTTAACGAGCTGTGGCCTGACACTTAAAGGTTGCCACGGCAACTTGAGCCGATTTCCAATGAGAAAGGCTGCACTACAGGTCGAAGCAGGCAGAAATACGGAGATCTATTGGTCTCTATTTGTGTGTGTGTGTGTGTGTGTGTGTGTGTGTGTGTGCCATCCCAGTGCAGTGATTGGTTCTACACCCTGGTTTCCAATTAGCTGACACCAGATATAAGAGGCCAAGATAGACTAGGGATCTAGACTGTGGTATAACATGGACCATCTTCACCATAAGGACTTCACATACGTTTTAGTGTTACTTGGTGTTTCTGCAGCATATATTTTGGAGACACTGGCAAATTTAAAACACTGTTCTGCTTTTCTGTGAAAATCTTTGTTTTGGGTCAATGAGGAGCAGAGAGACGTGGCTGCCCATTCAAATTCAGTAAATCTTGCAGATATTTTGAGCACATTCTAAGAATTAGAACAAGTTTCTCTACAAAGTTTGTGTGTGTGTTTTATAAATTGCGGCCAGGAGGAGAGTAATCGACTGTAACTGCAACATTTGTCCCATTATAAACTCAAAATTTCTGCAAAAATAACGATCATTGATTGATAAAAAAGTCTATTACCTATCAAAAAATGTGGAATAATATATTAATACACAAGACATGTTTCTACAGATTAGAGTTTAATGCAGTTGGCATTACAAAAACTGCAAACAAGTTGTTTTTTTTGAGAAATCTTGCACAGTTTTTGGCAACTTGTGTCATAGAAATTTCATATTTCTGACAAAGATGCACATTTTGATAGATACATATATTTTTTTAATTTGCCCTGGGCTGTTTGTTGTACTGACTTCTAAGAAAGTTAACAGTGTTTTCAACTTTCCCTTTAAGTCTCTGGAAACTACAGAGAAATTAGAGAACTCCATTTGGTGATTCTTTGTTGTAATCAGTGTATTATTAGACAATCAATTGGATTCTACACACACACACACACACACACACACGCACTATACACACACGCGTGCACGCACACACACTATGCGCACGCACACTATACACACACACACATATATATTGCGCACACACACACATATTGCACGCATACACACGCACGCACACACATATTACACGCGCACACACACTACACGCACACATCGCACATTACACGCACGCATGCACGCACCGCACGCACGCACACACACACACTACACGCACGCACACACTACACGCACGCACACACTACACGCACGCACACACTACACGCACGCACACACACACTACACGCACGCACGCACACACTACACGCACGCACACACTACACGCATGCACACGCACACTACACGCACGCACACATCGCACGCACACTACACGCACACGCACACTACACGCACGCACACTACGCGCACGCACACTACGCGCACGCACACTACGCGCACGCACACATTACGCGCACGCACACATTACGCGCACGCACACATTACGCGCACGCACACATTACGCGCACGCACACATTACGCGCACACACACATTACGCGCACACACACATTACGCGCACGCACACACACATTACACGCACACACACACACACACATTACACGCACACACACACACACACATTACACACACACCTTATTGCATTTAAAACTATTTATGACTGGAACTCTTCAACTAATTTGTCCATTTGGGATCTGACTGATTCTGACAGTCATAGATAGTTTGATGTTTTAATGACATTAAGATTCTCTCAAAAAGCTTTAAATTGCATAGTTTGGTATCAGGAAAGAACATCCTATGAAGGGTTAATAGAGTACATGTATAAGGTGTATGGTTTTCTACAAAGTTACTTAGAAATCTCAGGAATTCAAAAGCATCGCACATCGATGACCTAGACATTGTTAATTGTTCAGAGGAAATTAGAAATGTAAAATTGAAAAGAGGCGCCTGCATAGAGCAAGGCCAACTGCTGTATTATTCACTTGTTATATGATAAGGATCACGTTGAACAAGTTCATCCACAGGACATTTTACTATTAAAGGAGAAGAATCAAGATCCAACACATCCAGTATTTATGTTTGCTAAACAGGGGTTTATGATTATGTTTATACGTCTTCTTTATAAGGTGAATCCTCAAAGAAGACGGAGAGAAATTCTTCATTTGGCTGCAGAACGTCTGTTTATAACATCTGTTTTGTTTTAATGAAGCCTTTTTATACAATTCAAGTAAAGTAGAGGAGCCTTTCTCCATCTTTGGGAGTCTGAATTCACCACAATAGATTTATAATCAAGTCCTAAAATATTTCTCAGGGATGCATGACCCCAAACCCTCTTAGTGTGGCATGGATACATGACCCTGGAGTAAACCACCACTTACTTTTTTTAGGACCACATCACAATTGATGTATTGCAGCGGAGCCTCAAAAGGTACAATTCAAAAATAATCATAAAACATGAATAGATATTGTCTTTCCAATCATTTCTATTTGTCTATTTGAATTTGCGCAGTTCTCCTGTTGGCTTCAAATACATACATCCCTATTTCAAACAGGAATCTGCTGATGGATACTGATTTTTTTTTTCCATAGCTGCCATCTGAAACAACACAGTTCACAGATGTTTGGAATAGCCTGTCAAAAAGCTTCAGTTCATATTCTGTTTCATTAGCGGATAGCAAAACTGTGGCCCTCTAGCTTCAGCCTATTTTGACACATTGTCAAAAGTGATATGACTGATCTCACTGGACTTATCATCATACTAAATTCTTCTCTTGGAAAAAGGAAACACATCAACCAACAGAAAGACCAAATCCAAAAGGTATCGGGTAAATACAGTAATGCCTTTCTACTCCTCCTTTGTTCTCACATTAAATAAATAAGAGCTAGTGACAGAAAAGGGTGAGGAAGCCAGGATGCATATACAGCTTTTTCTCTAGGATTTCTCAATTACTTAATGAAGATGTCTTCAATTCCCATTAAAATACACACCCTCTTTTCAAACTGATGCCTCCGCCCGTCCCCGTCACCCATCCCAGCTGGTAGAAGAGTCGACACAGTTCAGGAATAAGTACTCGAGGATGCTCCTGGTCCTGAAACAGTCACAAAAACCGTTACGAATAAAAGTGTTGCTACGTTTTTAATATACATGCATCATTTTATATGAATACTATCATGTCACCTGCTTCTGTGCAGACTCCTCACCGGCATCTTGGAAGCCATCGCTGGTGCCGCACAGAGACGACATCGCCTGTAAGAAAACCACATCTAATGATAATAAACAGGAGAAGATGTAAAATGTGATTTTAGTGCTGGAGGAGATGGCCTCATGGCTCTAAAGTCATAACTACACCACATTTTATCGGTGTTTACATCCTTATTTTGCTTTATTCCCTGTTGGAAGCTGCAGAGATAACGCAGGGAGGAATGAGTAAGACGTGATTGACAGTTGTGACTAATTCCTCTCCTTCCTTCACCTCCCACACATTAGGAGAGAAACTGCGGTTTCCTTTGAAGGAATAAGCACTACTGAAGAATCTCAGATGCCACTATTGATTTAAACTTTCATTGCCAATGATTTCACAATGGAAAACCCTGAATGATGACGCGTTTGAAGGAAGAAAAAGTTGTTACCACTTGTTACCACTTAGACATGAGAAAAGAATATGTGATGCGTTATAGGTGAGTCAGCTGACAGCTAATTAATCAGCAACTATGATTTGAGATTTGAGTCCATTTTATCTTCATCTGCTTTATATCATTGCAAACAGACAATGTTACTTTGGGCTGTAGGAAATTATAGGAGACAACATTTTATTAATCTGAATTTAACAAGATAAGTGGCAAACTGATTTTGGGAAATAAACGTTGTGTTTTAATGTCTTTTTTATTATTTTTTTAATGTGTTAATGCATTTAGCATGAAAAGTGTTATGGATAATGTATAAAAATACATGTGATATATAACATTGCAGGGATCTAGACCAAAAAGCCGTGCAGTCGTGGCTCCGCTCTGCTGATCACCGTCACGCCACCTACGCTCTACGCATTTAAACATTAAAATCTTGATTATGTGTCTGCATAGCTTTGCAAAGCACTGACTAAGGAAAACGAGGGATTGCACGTTTCTCCCTGTCTCCAATAAACGTTGAAGTTAAGTCATTTTGGAGCAAAGCCTGTGAGATTTCATGGTGCATTCAAATGCACCTTGTAAACTCGGAAATCTTTTAAAAGGTCCCGCATGAAAATAGACCCTTTAATGCTTCGTTTTACTCTAGATAAGGTCTAGGAGTTCTATAAAACCTGTTCCATAGATCTAAGACTCAGGAAAAAAAACACAGAAATGCACACAGCCTGGATTTTGAAACTTTCACGACTCATTTGTTTCCACCTGGCCCCAAAGTCACACCCACTTTTTTCCAGTCTTCCAAGTAAAAATGAGCCAATTAAAAGAGGGACTCATGAATATTTATGAGACAGACCAAATACGACCTGTGCTTTCTGGAGCTTCAGCGAGGCGTTTGAGGGAGCTCTTTTATGAGATTTTTTTGTACTATAAAATTGAAAATATATCATAAAAAGAGAGGAAGATCCAGGCATTCATGAAGGAGTAAAAAAAAAAAGAAAAGGCTTTTTCCTCTCACAAGTCTCTGAACATGTTTCGACTTGTACAGGTCTTCATCAGGATCAAGAGCACCATTTAAAACTCTACTTTTCCTCCAGTTGGAGCACCGGGTTTCTCCTGTTTGCAGGCATATAATGTTAGGATTATCATAACTTTAAATAAAAGCCAGAAAAGTGCAAATATGGGATATTTAACAAAGGAACGTTTCAATTTTGCTTTCTTACTTTCCCTTGTTAAACTACAAATCAGTACTTTCCTTTACTGCAGCACTTTTTATCCTCATAGCAAAGCAAAACCACTGATAATTATCTTTTTCCCTGTTATTAGAAACATGCACACACCTCACAAAGCCATTGTACATGAAATATGAATGTGAGTATTATAATACGTCTTATTAAATTCAAATTCTTTGAGAATCTGAAATTATTCCCTGCCCTGAAGATGGCATTAAATTTCATTGTAGGTAATGTGGTCATTCTATTAGAATTTAAGCATGGAACAAAAAAAGAGGCACTTTTACTATTTAAAACTACAAACTGAGCCACAGAGCTTTTGGTGGAATCGTGGCCTCAGACCTGACTTTTAACAGACACATTAAGACAATTACAAAGTTAGCCTACTACCACCTGAAGAATATATCGAGGATTAAAGGATTTATGTCTCAGCAGGATTTAGAGAATCGTGCGTTTATCTTCTGCAGACTCGACTACAGCGAGGGGGTCTTTACAGGTCGCTCAGACAGCTGCAGCTGCTGCTCAAGTCCAAGAAAGTGGAGCACATCACTCCAGTTGTGTGCACTTCACACTGGCTTCCTAACTTTAAAATAGTTTATTGGTTTATAAAGCTCCGAATGGTTTAGGGCCAAAATACATTTCTGATCTGCTGCAACGTTCTGAAGCCTCCGTCTGGTTTCTGTCCCCAGAGCCAGAACTAAACCTGGAGAAGAAGCGTTATATTTATGCTACACGTAGCTGAACAAACACCCTGAAAACTGCAGATCTGCTGCAACTCTCAGTTCTTCTAAATCAATGCTGAAGGCTTTTCTGTTTGCTGCTTCCGTCCTCATTACTTTTAAATGACTCCTGTGTAAAGGATTCAAATATGAGAACAATATTGCTTTCTGTCTCTCCAGTCTGATTTTGGCTGGTGATTAATTTCATAACAATCAGATCCTATTACAACATTGCTGTCAGATGTTTAACCAGCAGGCTAAAATGTCCGCTTTAAGTATGAAAACGTACATCTTTATTAGGATTTCTAATAAATCGATGGCTGTGAGGTTGAACCGCTGACTGGGAGATTCCACTAAACTTGACATTCAGAAAGCATGGATTGGGTTTTGGAAATTTAAAATACATTTGAATTACATTCACTGGGATAAACATAAGCCTAAAATATGAAATCTTTTGAGCCTTTGGATTTTGAGCCAAGTGGTAAAACATCCTTGTGTTATGGATGTGATGAAAATGGACAAGCTTTTCAGGCTGAATAAACACATCATAAAACGTCTGAATTGCTCTGTCGATGACTAATATGTTTAATATCGTTTTATAGGGTAGTGTTTATAGTACCCATAAAACACCTTTAAGAAAGAATTGGATTCTCTGTTAAGGAAAGAAATAGGAAACAACACTGTTATAGATGTGATGTGTCTGAGAATAGGCTAAAAGTGCATATAGTCAAAACAGTTATTAAATAATTAGTTTTTTAGTTTCTTAACCCTTTAGGGCAGTCAAAAGAAAAGGTTCTATAACACCCAACAAGTAGGAAACACCCTGACATTTCATTTATGATATGGGCAGATAACTGAATCCACCTCTTGCCAACATCCTTGGTTGACATTTCCACAGAACTGCCTGACTGTGAACTGTGATTTCATTAAGTTCATCCACGTTTGAGGAACTTGTACCAACATCTTAAATAAATATGAAAGCCCAAAGGCCCACTGCATTTGTGTAAGATATTTAAAGTGCTTGGAGGTCATTTACTGACATGCTGCTGTGATATCTGCCACTTTCTGATGATGTGTTCGATTGCACATTAACTGGAGGAATTTCTGCATCCTTATCAATATATGTGGCACCTTCAGGGAAGGAACAGTGCAGTAATGATACTGACAATTCATTTTTTGGGGCCCTTTTATCGGTAATTAGGGCCCTAAGAATATTACATGGAAGAAAGGAAATAATTCCCTATCTATTCATTATTCTATGGGCCATAAGTATTTAAATCCAGCAAGACGTGTCTAAGTAGGTTAATTGCATATTAAACACGTGGGCTACACAATGTCATACATGCTACAATGACTTTTATCACCCGCAGCTCACATTTAAGCTTTTGATTTGCATTTTTTTTTGTCTGCTATACGTCATATAGCAGATACACCAATGAAACGTCAGGAAGCTGTGAAAAAATAGATATGCAGATCCTATAGAGATGTTTCCATGTCCTGGTCCAGCATTTCATTTAAACATGAAGCTTTCAATGAACAAACAGCTTGTGTTCAGTGGTTAAACCTCCTTAATTAAATATATTTCCTTATTCAGAGCATCTGAAATGTTTTCATGAATCAAAAAGCATAGCAGAGAAAATTACAGTTTATTTCAGTGGAAAAAATAATTATAGTTCCAAGCAGAATATTTTCTTGTTGTATGATATAAGACAAGAAAATACTGAACACTTACAGGTCAGCTAAATGTTACACATGTCTACAGATCCACTTAACTGCATTTGAGAAGCATAATGAAAGTCGACTATTTTTTTATAATAAATTATTAGTTGGAAAATGCAGAAATCCTCTGATTCCAGCTTCTTTAATGTGATTGAGTTTGGGCTTTTTCATGTCAGCACAAACCAAAAACTATTTGCATGGAGTCAAAGCGTCCATGACAAAACTAGCAGAGATGGTGCGTTCACTGCCATATGCAGGTTTGCTTCAAACGTTATAGTTTGTCAATGCTTTGCAAACTAAAGTCACGTGGAGCAAACAGAAAACAGGTTTAGAAAGTGAGTGTGTTGCTGCAGGTTTACCCTCCAACAGGACGCATATATAAAACTACACTGACCAGTTTTAGTCTCACGTGTGGCTGAACTGCAGTAAAACTTCCAGATATAGTAGTAACTTAACGTTGTTGTTAAAATGCAGCAGCTACACTAACTTTAATGCTACTGTGGTTTATCGGCTCCTCCAGCAGTGTAATATAATATTTACAATAAACACTTACCTTTTGTATGTGGTAAAATACGCTCAGACGTGCACCGTGAGAACAGCTGGTGCTTCAGCGCCTTCGTGTCGTCATCAATGTGCGACATTTAAACTCGGCAAACGCTCCAGGCGATTCTCGCTCGAGAGTCTCAGCGTTATCCGCTTAAAATTAAATAGGGGCTACGCTCATTTCGCTCCTACTTTTTTTCTAAATACACTATTCATACAGAAACAGTGATTTCATTAAATAGATAATGTTTTCCGTTCTGACGGGGTTTTGTTTTGTCAATATAGCGGATTTATTTAATAAAACAATGTGTTTTATCTGATGTGTTTCTCTCAAAACCGGTGTGTAATTTCTGCTCTACAGCGCCCCCGCCTCTGGTTCACTGTGCAGCAGGTGAAACGTGGAATTTTTTATTTATTTACACCAGATAAAACAGCAATTTTGTGGAAGAATACGCAATATTGAAGAATGTGAATACAAATTTTTATGATTGATTCATGCAGAAAAAAGTAAAGGTAAAAAGTAATAATCTTATCTCATTTTAGAGGGTAATGTTGAGACTCCAGGATTATATTTAATAGGCTATCAGTTTGTAAAATTAAACAAAGGTTTTAATGTGTACTATGCAGTAGTACTGAGATTATTCACTAAAGTAAAAGTAGAAATGCAGGACTTGTAACATTTACTACATGAAACGTCCTATTTAAGTAAAAATACATGAATTAGCGGCAACATATCAACGTAAAATATAAGATATTGCAATGATTAAAACATATTTGTGAATCAGAATGTTGTATTTTCTTCTAATCATCTTATGACCCCTCACATATGGTGACCCTTTGGAGAGGTCTAATTCAGGATATATTGGACTTTATATTTTTATGGACAAATGCCAAACAGGAAACCCTAAAGCTATGAAACCTGTATTAATTATGACGCAGCTCCATAAAACTGTATCAAGAAGTCATCAGAAGGTTTGATCTAGTTTGAGCCTGTTGTCTGTTGGCTTCAATTGAATAAATTGCTCCATAGAGCCACTCCTCCACAGAGATTATCCCTTCCTTTTGAACAGACTCCAGGTCCTATTGTTTGCTGGACGAAGCATCTGTGTTCTGCTGAGGTTTGTTCGTCAAGCTTCAGTTTAGCAGGTGTGAGTGAGATGTGTCATCAGAATCTCCACTTGCTTTTGGAACATATGACTCAATTTGTGGGAAATTAGTTGAAACAAAGTTGAACGAAAGCTACATACAGAAATACTGATTTCCACCTGCAGATCAACGTGTCCAGCAAATATATTTAACATTTAATACCGACATTCAATCTTAGACAATTATGCTAATAATTATGGGGATCACTTGACTTTTGATCTTGGCCCATTAACAAAAATCAAACCGAGTAAATGTGAATGCATCAAAAATCGGACTGGAGCCTTTTGCGTTTTGCATTTGTTCAGCATGCAAGAAAATTCCAACTCAGGAAAAGAAAGTTCTGACGTGTGTAAATGTGACGAGATGAATGACGAGTGAAACATGACTAGATTTTCCAAAGAAATGTAACACATGCACATGTTCATATTAATACAGACTTCAGTAGGTTTATGAGCCATTTTGCAGACTTTACTAGTGAAACACTATCATCATCCCAGGTGTCATACTTCCTTAAACCTGTAGGGCACAATTAACCCACATCTGGGAAGAAGAGGCACCTTGTAAACTCGCACCCTGACGTGTTTTTTGTTTCATGTTTTGCCATGGCAATTCTGTCAGTAACGTCTGCAGCTGCTGTGAACACATCCAGCCAAGTGAGATTCTGGGAGGAGACTCGTGTGTTTCCCTCCTGAATTACTTGACGGTTAGCAACATGGAGACAGAAACATTGGGTGTGCTTCCCTCATAGATGCATTAATTATAACATCCATGGCTTGATCCTGGTTTCCAGTTCAGTAAATAGTGAATTATACAGTTAGTCAGCTACTGTGTCATTAGGGCATGACGTGTTCGTGTTATTATTAATATTATTAAGCTCCATGTATCCAGCAAATCTCTTCGAGATCAACATTTCTTTTGCAGGCGAGACCTGAGAACAGGTTACACAGACACAGTGAAATGATTCATTCATATCACAATCATCATACACAGACACGGTACATGAAACAGTCCCAAATATTATGAATATCACAATATCATTTTCCTCAAAGGAATGAGTATCTCTAACGTCAATATGCTTTGCAGTTTAGTTCCAGTAGTGAGCTGCATCGAAGCAGAAACCTGTCTGCCCTCGTTCAGAGGTTTTATGAACAACATTTCTTACTAAGGATGTTAAATTTCCCTCCAGACATGCATTGGTACATAAAACATACCCTGTATGGAACAATAATGCATATCTGATCTGGTTTTTCTTTTACAAATAAAGTATAATTACCACTGTAGAACCCTCGACAGTACTTCCTTAATGGTATTAATTTATTGTTATTCTTTATTGTTTTTCTATTTATTGTTTTCTATTGTTGTAGAGAACCATTGCAGTCCATCAGTGATTAAGTCTAGTGCTTGTTTTTATGTTTTGCTTTATGTTGTCCATGGTGCAAAGCAGGCATGTGGAATCTATAAATAGACAAATATGTTATTTTAGATGTTTATCTGCCTGAAATGAGGCGTCCATTCTCAGTATGTATATTCCTGCAGGACTCACACTTCCACATCACACATGTTTAATATAGGGGTGGCTTCCAGATTAGTTGTAATGCATTTCCACCTCTTAATTTACTTAAATATAAATTAATCTAAATAACTTTGCTTGTTTAGAGTAATAGTGTACACAACCTACATACACACATATACCTTGATCCAGATGAGCTGATAAAACAATCCAGGTTGGGGCTGTAGTGTATTTTTATTCCTGTCTTAAATGGAAGTTGGCCATGGTCAGGTCATATATATGGTCATAAATATATTGATTGTCTCAAGTCTTTCAAATTTTGCTCACATGCTTCATGCTTCACGTCTTGTCTATTGCTGAGATGATTAGAAATGGCCGAAGAAGTTGCAAAGGTGATTTCAATCAAATCGTTGATTAGAACATCGTGTGTGTTTCTTCACCCTCGTCATCAGATTGTCCTCAGTTCTTTGACAGATACATAAACCTTTGTCTTCACTGCTAAAATCAATACAGACAATTACATGGTTTCCTAAGCAACAATAACTTCCACTGCTCACTTTTAAGGCAAATTAACTCATTCAGTTTTACTTTTTAATAGTTAATTAATAATTCCCTGCATCAGTGAATTGTGATCAACCTTGTGGTCGATTAAGGAAAGTTTTAAATGTGCAATTATCTGAATTACTTACACCTGGGGTGATATAGTCACACCTCCTCATCCTGGTTTGGCAAAATAAACAAGATAAACAACAACTACAACAAACTACAAAAACAGAACTGAACCCAAACCCCCCCATGACATGTCAAGCACATGGTTTGGCCCAACGAGCTGGTTTCAGGATTTAAGAGTACTCAACCTTTGGCCACGCCTTTTTTTTGCTCCAGCAGGAAGTGACGTCCCCCAACAACCACGGTAACACAAAGAAAAGGGTGATTTATCCATTTATCCATACGGTTCATTAAAATATTCTATACTGAACATTTCCTCCCTGGGGTTTTTCCATTGCACTTCAATTGATGTGCAGCAATAACAGAGGAAATGTGTGTGAAGCTTATTATTAAAGTGCTAACCGTAATTTTTGATTTAGGGCTGCTGGTAATGGCAATGTCCCTATACTGTAAATGCTAGCGTGATAGCTTAACTAAAAGCAGTTACATATTATTATATGCGGTTGTGTTCCCTGCAAAAGGCCGTTCAGCTTAGTGTTACAGCTTCTGTCCATAGACGTCAAACAATAATTCTTTATTTTCCAGGATGTTCAATGTTACATCCCTGACTAAAAATGGAAGATGTGTTGAAAGGTTTTTCATTGACTTTTAGATTCAGTGAACCGAAATAAAACTTGTGCACTTATGATTTTAATTTTAGATTACGTTTAATCATCGAAGAAGCTCATGGCGTCTATTTGCATAAGTGAAGCACACATGCTGTACTGTATATTCATCCTTTTCACTTTTTAAATAGGACTTTCAACTTGACTTTTTCACTGATATGTCCCTGTCAGTGTTGGGTTTTGACTGAGCCACAGGGGAGGAACAAAAAGGCCTCAGTTGTGTTTTGTGGTGCATAAACACACACGATACATGGTGAGAGGAAATCACATTGGAGGAGCACCCTATAGGAGACTATATTGTGTTTTGTCACTGGAAGGGCAGCATGTTGTTTTACCTCCCCTATTGGATGCCCCCAAGAGTGCGTTTTTGCTGCATTTATTTGAACATGTGGGGAGGGACCAAAAACTTAATTCCATCCAAGAGGCAGCAATGAGAATCATAATTATGTTTTTTTTATGGATGTGATGCATAAATGTGCCAACTGGAGTGGATATAGTGTATGCTCATGGTAGAACGGCGGTGATAAAGGCTCTCGGACTACTTTCTCTTGGTGGTAGTAAATGTGAGCCGGAGAGTGCAGGTTGCTGCTCTGCTGCCTGGGGAGTTTTAGAGACAGGAACAATGGTGGCTGCCATGAAATATTAGACCAGTTGGGCAGAGGGAGCGAGTCTGTTACAACGGCTGCTAATTGGCCTGCCTGTGCCCAGTGGTCCTGCCCTTGAAAGCCCTCATGTTTTGTAACTTTACAAGTCTTAACCCTTTAAGGATTAACCATAAGTGCACTAGGATAATTGCCTAGGGACCCGAGACTTCAACAGGGACCAGGACATAGGCAAAATATCTGAGTAGTTCTTGTTCTGATAACCTTTCACTGGGAGATGAGAAGGATGTAGAAGTGTGTGTATATGTGTGTGTGTGCCAGAATATGATGGTGTGTTTTTCTAACTCGATCTGGGAGTGAGTAGCATTGCTAAGACACAGAAATTTGAATGTTGTTGCCCAGAGGCACAGCGAAGTGTTAATTACAGCCCTGACACGCAGATAGAGAAAACTGATCCCCCTTAAACGTTCCCTCATTGAAATTCAAGCAGTCATACTTTCCAAAATTTAAATGCACTTATTTTTTTAAGAAAACCTCATAACACCAAGGGCCAAAGGGCCATGGCTCCACATCAAGGATTGCTTTTTAAAAATGAAAAATGTTCAAAGTGAAATACTGCTCCAAGTCCAAATGTCTCAAATTGTAAACAGCTCACTCCAAAATGAGAATTCACTCTTTTTATTTTATTATTTTTTCCTCTCGTTGGTTGAAAAACCATTGGAGTTGCCATTTGCATGGAACTACTGGTTATCTTTTACAGCAGCAAATATAGTTGACTACAATTACCAGTTTTCACTGCATCTATCTACTTATGGTACCAGCTTATTCCTAATAGCGTCACAGAGATCTGCTGCCAATCCCAGCAAATTACAGGCAAAATTTACATCAAATAAGTTCAGTTCTAAGAATTCCTAACAGCAGTGCACTGCAGTAATGAAGTAAAAGCCTGACCTTTGAGACTTTTATTGCATGAGTCTTTGCTTGTTTAATAAAAAGTATGGGTGGTAGCATTAACATATTTTAACGCAGTACACAGAACGTTAGTCAGTCACCATGTCCTGGAGTTATTTGTCAAAATATACACCTGCACCTGGCGTTTAAAGGGTTGAAGATGCATAACATAATAAATGAACACTTTTCTACCTAGATACTCATTAGGCTGAGTAGAGGTGGACTTTACCATTGGGTAAGATACAGTAAGCAACTACCTTGGGTCTCTAAACAGCTACTGAATTATCCTGTTTCGATCTGAAACTTATACAATGGCGTTACCATCCTAACTCATTAAGCCCTTAATACACACAAAACACACACACAAAAAAATCCTCTCCCCACTGCACTCTACAGATTAATGGACTATTCCATTACTCTCGACCAGTGTTGCCAGGTGTACAATAATTATCCTTTTTGTACAATAATTTGCCCTTTGTCCCATGACTGTGCTTGCCCAGGGCCCCCAAATCACTAAGCTGTCCCGACTGTGAGCGTAATTTAAATCCTGAATCATTACTAGTGTCTAGCCAGTCAAATCTGACTATTGCACGCTCTCCAGCCCAAGACTCTCGTTTGAGCCTTCAGGTTTATCCGCTGATGCATCAGAGATAATGCATTGCAAAATCCCATACTAAACCACACAGAAACGAACATTTACTGGGTGTGGGGTGCAAGACCGGACAAGTACTCGCCGTACTCACCCACACATGGAGAGTATTTCCTTCTGAGAATGTCGCAAACTAAAAAACGTGCCAGATAGCCCGGGGATATAGGATACACCTGCAGTGACGCATCAATTCCCATCACATATGAACGCATCACAAGGCATTTTCTCCATGAAGGCAGCTGCCACTGAATTTGTGCCATAATTTGTCTGAGTTGAAAAATTTAGGAAATTTAAAAAAGGGGGAAAAATAGACAAAAATGAAGATTCTTTTATTCAAACTGACTTCTCCTGTGACATTAGAATCAGGAAGTATTGACAGGATCTTGACCTCTTTCCACGGTAGTATGGGAATTACCAACAGGTTTTTTTTTAACTTCCTTAACTGGTGTTTCACAATGACACGCTTCACTGGCTGTAATTACAACTTCTGATTTAACTTCTTGTTTTTTCTTCCTTAATCTGATCATTGGTGTTTTCTAAAATGGAATAGATTGACAATACAAAGCAGCAAAGATGCACATATGAAGTAAGATGCATGCATTGCAAACAAAAGGACCAAGATTTGACAAATGAAACACACCGTGCAGTTAAGATTAAGGCCATATAATGAATTAATAACATATTTAAATAAATGTATAATAAAACATGAAGTAATGGTTGGGCGGTCTGCTGTCTGCCATAGATTTAATGTTAATAAAATAGCAGATCAATCATAGGATACATACTAGAGATGCATGGATGGCCTATTATTCATTCACAACTGCATCACAAAACATATCATTCATCATCCGACCATCCATCTGCACCAATGACCGTTATTGTCATTGAATGGCCAACCGTGCATCTTTAATACAGACATACTCAAAGAAGGGGTCCCATGTCTTAAACAGCTTTGTTGTGTTCACAACCAGCTCATTAAATTCTCTTATCAGACCTAGCTAAATCAAATGTATGATTGGTATCTGCTAAAAAGGTAGTTAAACTAGTTAAAACATCTTAGGTATACTTCATTTTGAGTAAGAAACTTGATAGGATTTTATTTTCATAGTAATTTATCTTAAATTTGGTAAAATTCTGGTCTTTTCATATTGTGTGTGTCAAAGATGAATATAATACATATATACTTATGATAAACAAGTTCAGATATTTTAACTGTAATCTATTATTAGTCCGGGTTTATAAAGTTATTCATCTTGTAAGAGATAAACTATAGTGAAAGTTCTGTATTACACATACAAGAAAATTAGCTTTTATGGAGTTTCTTCCTGTGGTGAGACTTTAGTGGATGGAGCCTTTTATTTATTTAATTTTTTTTGTTGGGGGGGGGGGGGGGGGGGGGAGTGTATTTACTATCTGTAAATGTGACAGTTTCGGCAAAATTTCCCAGTTAGTGATGCGATCTCCTGCCAGTTTCCTGTTAATTTCATCTATGACTGTGCTCCTGTGCCTCAGGGGGGAAAAAGCGTGAGAAAGTGTGTGCGGGTGTGGGTGTGCCCACAGGTGTCTCTGCCCTCCTGTGCGTGTTTGTCTTGTCGCCAGCCATTGTCGTAATGATCTAACGCTGGTGCTGTGTATAAAAGGGAGGCAAAGGCATGATTCATCAGAACAAATCATCTGTGCACTTTGCCGAATCACAGAAATCCAGACAGCGGCTCCAGTTGCACTTTCTGATATGAAGATGAAGAGTTTACTGCTTGTGGTTATTCTTGGACTTTTCGCTGTGGTCTGCTCAACACCAGTGAACAGTAAGTAACAGAACATTTTTTAAATTCATATCTCTTAAAACAAGAAGTTATTTGATTATGTCGTTTGATATTTTGCTGTAATTGTACAATTAAGATAAAGAATCATTTAAATCACATCTGACAAATCACATCACTGAAATTACATTTTCGTCATGGGCAAATGCATAAAACCTTCTGAACGAACTTCTAAAATGTCAATAATTCCCATTGTGTCCTTTTTCTTATCACGAGTCAGCATTTCCTTAGCCGTCACCTTAGATGCTCCTTGTTTCAGTTCAACCAGAGTAATATTTCACTGTCGGTGTGCAGGTTTCACTGGCACCTCCAGATTAAACACAGAGGTCTTTGTAAAATGTTCTGAGCTGCTCCAGGAGGTGCATTATTGCCTATGTCTTGCCTTGAATAAAGGTGAAACCAAAGACCAGCGAAGAGCTGTTATACGAGTTAACTTTACAGAGAACACTTTCTGAACAAGATTGGGCAGAAATGGAGAGTAGAGATGTTTGATTTGTTTCTGAAGCCTTTAAACTTTTTAAAACTACACTTTCACAAACTTTTTTTTGCACGGCAAGTACTAATTATGGTTAATTATCATGATACTGTGATGTATATAATTATACAAAAGAATGTACCGTTAAGCTGTGTTATGCAGGCAATTAAACAAATTTAAATCTGAATAAAGTACACAAGGAATTTGACTCTGGTAAATAAGCAAATGTTTGCATATAGTCAAAGTTCATGGCCTTAAGTCCTCTTGCTTCCTCCTCCTATAGAACAGAACTCTGATAATGGCTTCCTTCCAACAGAAATATGGGACAAAGACGAGTAATGGTTTACTCAGCTTTGGGTGCGCCAAACATGTGGCGTATTGAAGCTTTGATGAGGCAGCCTCACTTTTGTTCAGCCACTCAGATGATTAGTCAGTCATGTTAATCATTACCGTTTCTCACCACACCTCATCACAGAAAACCACAATACATGTTTATACAAGCACCTGGGGTAAAGCACGTAATCCCTGCGTTGTCAGCTTGTAGTACTTAGTAACTTTCCTTTCCTCTCATGTCGGGGCTGGCAGCTTTACCTTTTGGATTTTTCCTTCTCTTTGTCATAGCTGTGACCCAGATGCTTGCAGAGGCTGAGGGTGACGCTCTCAGGGAGGCGATGACGGATGGGTTCTTGGTCGATGAGTTACTCCTCCCTTCTCTCACAACTGAACCACCTAAAATGAACACAACTGTTCAGGCATCCCACCAACCTCCCAGTGAGAGCGAGGACAGCCATACGTTTGAGGGCAGCGCTGCAGGAGAGACCAGCAGCTCTTTCCCTGTGTTCATCCAAGACAAAGGCGAATACTACGCAACCACGTATCCCAGCTCCATCTCCACAGTGCTCCCATGGGATACCGATGACTCCTCTATGGATTCATCTACTAGTGAAAGCCTTGAGTCTGACTTCATCTCTTCTACGATGCCAAATGTAGACGACGGCTTCCTGAGTACCGTGAGTTTAGAGTCTGAAGATGACGAGACCTTAGCCCAGGACCCTGTCACTACGACCTCTACCTCACACTCAGAAACGATCCCTACTTCGCTGTTTGCGGAAAATGAAGGTTCTGGATCAGAACTGTCAGAGTTTTCAGTCACCAGTATGATCTCAAGCACCAGCACAGAATCAAGCACTGAATTACCAACCGTCCCAACTACTACCATCAACAGCGAAAGACCAGGCTCAGGCAATAAGGCTGTTTCCGTTGGTCCTGTTCCTTTAGTTGATCCAGAACCCAACCAGCCCAAAGGACACAGTACACCAGGTGAGTCTAGGGGGAAAATGCATTAAAAAACAGATATTTGAGTGATTCAAATGTATGGCTAAAGACAATCCAATATATTAACTCAAGCTCTCTCATATCACCAGATTGGATCATCATCGTTGGATTTGTTGTTGGCGTTGCAGTGCTGGTGTTGTTCATTGCCGCAGTCGCTACCAAAGACAAGTAAGGCTTAAACATTCTGAATAAAATAAGCAGCGTTCCTGAGTTTATAACTGTTCTGACCACTGACCACTCACCCTTCATTTTCTCGCATAGATGGCACGGACCTAAACGGCCAGAATCTAAAGCGAAGTCCTCACTCCAGCAGAGGGGGGTAGAGATGGAGACTTTCCTGCACAATGACATTCCCAAGGAGAATGGAAAGACAGGAGACTACACAGTCATCCCTCTGGATGAGCTTCCAGACGAACATTAATACTGAAGCTCAGACACGGACCCTCTTGATGCTCAAGACTCATCAGAACCACAAGACGATATTTTAAGTCAAAAGGTTGTTTTTAAACTTCATGCATGTTATTGCATGGAAGTCCTGCTGTTGGTAACCTTCACGCACAGGAAAATGCTATGAAAGTCTAATTTATTATGAATAATTATTAAATAAAATATATTTTTTTAGCAGATGAATTGTATCACAGAACAAACGGTATCATGGTCTGGTTTTCCTGCTGACTTTCAGAAACTCTTACCCCACCTTTACTTTAAAACTACGACAATGTTAGTTATATCAACTCTAACTGTAAAATACAACACGGGTCAGGTAACAAGCACAACTACATGGTCTTTGTAGCATTTCATTTGTAAATAAAGTGCCTATTTTATTAACTGATAAGGTAATTTTTCTTATGTGTCTTCATTTGAATGTTTTCTGTAAATCTTTGTAATATTGAGTAATGTGTTGTAAATTGTAAATTTACTTTTTGACAAGTTCAAGCCCTGAGAAGCGTTTCGATAGCTTTTATATATTCTTTATATCCCCTTCATCTGCTCTGACATGTATTTAATGTTAACATGTTACATTATTCTCTGATCTGAGAAATAAAAGAAACTGCAGCTCATCAATAAACATTTATTTGTTTTTTTTCCCATTAGTATTTACACACATGTATTAAAACATTTACACGATCATTAGTCCAATTACCCGTCAAATATCTTTGTGCTCAGTTCGTTTATTTAACATTTTCAGTATCGCCTGCATTCAGGCAGTCGGACAGTTTGCATCACATTGAATTTCAGACACAAGGAACATATTATACACATTCTTGGACCAGTATGAGAATAGAATCAAAAAGGAGTGATAGAAAATACAAGTTTTTTCACCTAAAGATTGTACAATTTTACACATTAATAAAAAAACTAACACTTGCTACAATAGGCCAGTTTACGAAGGACCGATAACAAATGAAATTGATGGAAAAGTGACGTTTTACGTTGTCTATATATAATATAATGTATATATAATGCTTGCTGGGTTATGATGATGACTGAGGATGCCCCATGAAATGGAAACTGGACTCTTTGGTGATTTATTTCCCAGTGAAACAAATTTGAGGTTTGAACAGCTAAAAGAAAAATTTAATCAAATATATGTTTCTCATTTCATAAGAAGTGGGTGCAGCGTAGAGTTTATAAAAATCAAAATATATTTGATTTCATGGGGCCTTTAAATAAGTAATATATATTTTCTATATATAGACAACCATTCGGAGCTCAGTATCTTTTAAAAACAGGATTGTATTATTTGTAAATCAATAACTCTACCTTAACAACCTATTGAGACAAGGAGTGGCCCATACGATAATTAATGTTGCTCTAACATTATTATATAGATAAAGTGTAGTTATAGACACTTTTAGCATAGCAAAAACAATCCTGACAGATGAAAAAATGTCAGTTCTATACATTTATTTTAAACTCTTTATCTACAGAGAGTAGGCTACATACACAAAGTGCAAGGAGGCACTTTAAACATGAATATATAAGCTGTTGCTTATATACAAAAGAGAAATAAATAATCCAGTTTTCAGCTACATTTGAACTGAGTTGCTACACAGAGTTAATTATTACTGTACAGATTCATCCTTGTTGCGGCTTCATAATGAATTCTAGCGCTGGAGGCAGAATGTTGCACGCTAAAATGTACGTGACCTGGTCTAATTAAGCCTACATGTGTATTACAAGCTTGTTATTGGTATTTAAATTTTCAAACTAAAGTCTACAAAATCCACCAAAATAATACACTGTGAGGAGGGCCCAGCCGTCCTCAGAAAGCAAAGCAGGAAGGATCCATTTCATCTAGTAAAACGTGTCAATTGAGTCTCATTATTCTGTTGAAATGAATAACTTTTATTTAGAAATGTGTTAGTCATCACACTGAATGCACTCTGCAGCTGACATCTTCAAGGCAAGGTTATCATATAGCAAAGAAATGAACAGTTTGAAACAAAACAGAGCAACGCACTGGCCTGCAGAGAGTTTGAGCAACATCCCCTCCTTTATCTCTCTGTCTCTTTCTTTCTTTGTTAATCTTCCTCTCTTGCTCTCTGAAAACACACGTGAACATACAGGCATTCTTTTTAGTCAGTGCTTCACTCATGAAGAACATTTTTACAAAAATAAAATAAAATAAATCAATAAATAACTTGCAGGGCACCCTTCACGTACACTATCGTCTGCTCCATGGCTCTCTGCAAGTCATCCTGTACTGTTTGTTGCCACATTTAGAGGCCACATCCTCTCCTCATTTGGTCTAAGACCCTAAGCTTTGCTTCTTAGGCTTGCGACATTGGACTGTAATCCCATAATACAGAAGGTAACACAGTGTTTTACCATCCTACACTTACATTACGTATAATACCATGCAGAGTGCTGCTTTCCTTTTTTTTTCTCATAAAACCATGTTTATCTGATATGCAGATTACACAAAACCATACTTCAAGTTGGTCCTTTAACTTGTAAAGTTAACGTCGACTCAAGAACAAAAGAAATACAAGATGTCATGAAAGGTAGAGGATTTTTTCGTCGATTAAACAGGAAGCTTGCAGCAGAACCATGTAAGGTCCTGAGTGTTGTCAACCGAATGTTAAATTCTTCTGCACAAAGTACCTGAACTGCACCAGGTCATGACAGCTTGGAACTAGTCAGTGCAAAATGCAAGATCTAACACAAGTGGGTGAGTAATAAGTGTTTTTTTTCTCCGGGGTTTGGTTTTCCTGTACAGTCATCTTTGCTAACTCTTTTGCTCTCCTTTTTTTTTTCTTTGCATTTTTGCAGTTGTGTGTGTTTTGTTTTTTTTTTTGTCTTTTTTTATATTTTGTCAGCAGAAATAAAAAAAAATGAATAAACGCTGGTGGAACTCTGGGTAAGGCGCAGCAGCATCCGGATCTGCTTTACCCGAACTTCCATGGTTCCTCCTCAACAAGAGAGAACTCTGGAGTCTTGCCATTTTTGGTGACCTGTAAGCAATTATTGACAATATCTAACTATGAGGCCAAGGCACCGTCATTTACAAACCAACAGCGGTTGGGAGCAGAGAAGCCAAAGCGAATTTTCATTCAGGCCATTGACCATTGTGGGGTCGAGTTTACCGTGTGAATCCACAACAGAGAAACACTCAAATAAACTGATAAAATGACACAGCTGTGCTGTTTACATGGGGCTGTCACTTTTCAGTGGCAGAATTATCTGAACGTTTTTCAGAGTTGGCCATGTATTTAATGGATTCTCTGCCCAACCGAATTACAATAATGATTTGCTATCAGATTAATCAAAATGCAACTTTAGCTGCGTCATACCGACAGTACTAGATAATAATACTCAACGAAATTTCTACTCTATGAATGGGATTCTCTAAAATGCCAGAAATCACTTCCATGCTGTTCTTTGTTTCATAAAATATAGAGCACAGGACGAGTGATTGAGGGCATTTTAGGAATTGTTGCAGCATTTTGGATGAAACATGGTGAAACAGCAGTCTTCATGTATACCACTTAATGCAAAAAAGATGGATGATGATTGAAAAATGTAATTTGGTCAGGGCTGCCAGAAAATACATGTCCAATTAGGTAGACAATAGAAAAACTCAGTAATATCAATACATACCACAACAGATACATGTCAAATATAATAGTGTACATATGTTAGGATTGGTTCATGATTCCAAATGAACACTTTTCATTTGTTTCTATGATTTTGAAATGCTTAAAAACAAAAGTATAATGAAAGAAAATATGCCTTTGATGAACCTGGTATTACAAAAACTGCTTTTTCATATGATTAACAGGTGGATAAATAAATATAGAAATATATATTTAAATAAAAAAAATACTTCTCTTAAATAAAAATATGACGGTTACTATTCACATGGACAGGCCAGTGAAGGAAGTCTCATAGAAAAGAAAGACAGACAGACACGGAGCTGGGGAGGATTCTCTACATACACGTCTCTATATCTGTTAACTGGAAATGTACCTTGCAGTCGTCTATCAAGATTGAGTTGTGGTGAGTGTAAACATTCTGGTTGCTGTTATTTTCAAAGTAGGATTGTGTCTTTGCCATCTCAAAGTCGTCCATGCGGATCTGCTGGGCATCGAATGTATCCAGCTCATCTTTGGAAAGATGGTACACGATACCTGCTCCGTACGAGTCCCCGACCACGTTGACTGACGTACGGAAACGGTCCCTGCAACAGGAGCAGGAAAATGTGCTTCTATTTCCTGCTTTTCTTCAAAATTGCTTTTAAATTAGATTTTTCTGCATTGAGTAACAGGTAAAGCGCAACAGCAGGAAAGAGGGTCCATTGGTACACAAAAAGGAAAATTATTTCCATGCCTCGCTATGCCAATGTTCATATTATACAGGTTAATTAATATGTTGTAGCTCATAAAGAGGTTGCTGCCTCTCATATGATTCACTCTCAGTCCCATTTAGCTCAAGGGTCAACATGACATTTGTAATCAGGTGAGTGTATAGGTGGAGCAGCTTGTTCTCAGCTGAGTAATATTAGTATTGTTGCAAACAGAGAAGAACAAGGCAGCACTTCATTTCCCCAAATGGATGAAGCAGTTCTATATTTTAATCAACCCAGAAATGTCAAGTAGTGAACATACAGAGAAGTAAAACTGTATGTCTACAGAAAAGTCTGTGTTAAAACGAGTTTTGTAGGTCCTTAAAACAAAGGGTGGAGACATGCCAAACTTGCTCACAGCCCACAATTAGTGTGGTGTGGATGTTACTGAAATTGAACTCAACTAGTGAAATATTAAAAAAATTAAAGGCATAATCTCATTAACAAAAACATTTAGGTCATTCAAGTGTATAAGAACAGAGAACTACAGCCAGGATCACAAACTATAAGCAGCAAATAACTAAAGAAATCAAAATTTTGCAACTCACAACAGCCAGTCAACGGCCACCAGGAGGCTGATGTCCTGAGTGGGCAGCCCCACCGCTGTGAGGATCAGGAGCATGGTCACCAGTCCAGCGCTGGGGATACTGGCTGCTCCAACGCTGGCCAGGGTGGCTGTCATGCTAAATAAGAGAGAATATTCAGTTAATGTGTTTCTCAAAAGAATTTATGACATGTTTAATATTATTAATAGATTCAATGCCGGCCAGTGAATCTTTCCCTGAAGCTAGATTCTCACCTGACAGTAAAAATCTGGCCCCAGTCGAGGTCGATATCATTCATTTGAGCGATGAAGATGGCAGCCACAGCTTCATAAAGCGCCGTGCCGTCCATGTTGATGGTCGCACCAACCGGGAGGACAAAACGTGTCACTCGCTTGTCGATGCCCAGGTTCTCCTCCAAGCACCGGAACGTGACGGGCAAAGTTCCAGCACTGTGGGTAATAAACAGGAAGCGATGCTTTATTACTAGTAGCTGTGCACGGTGCAGAGAGTCCTCTGCAAACTCTGCATCCAACAGACTTTGTCTGCAGAGACTTAATCTGACCGTGTGACCACAGTTGATGTCGCTGCAGATTTAAAAGCTTCATTACAATGAAATACACTGAACTATGTAAATACATATATATCTCACATAAAGGCTGATACATGTCATTACTTTCATGAGTTTACTTCAATAAAGACACAAAAGCTTCAAGCTATTTTGAGTCAGTGTGAAAGGCAGGTTGTGACTTGGCAGTTGATTTGGTAATTAACAAGTGTTTCTTGTAGATGTTGGAGAAGTGAGCGGGCAGGAACCGAACTGTCAGGAGAGGAAAAAATACATCTTGTGTCACTAGTAACACGGTGAGTAAAAGGAGAATCACATCTACATGCAGACAAGGCTGGACAGACTCCCTGTCTACTTTGCTTACTGGTGTCAGGGAGCTTGAATCCTGTTTAAATCACAAAACAGACACAAAGACTGTAATGTCTCGTACCTGGATGCTGTTCCGAGTGCTGTGACCCACGCCTGGAATATTCCCATGAAGAACTTGAAAGGGTTTTCTTTTACTATTACAAAATATATCAGCGGAAGGAAGATGCCTCCATGGATGATGAGGCCCACTACCACAGTAATCATATACAGCCCCAGCTGCCTAGCAACCACCTCTAGGTCATCAATGGAGATGATCTTCCCACAGATGAGGCAGGCAATACCAAGAGGTGAGTACCTGAGAAGAGATGACACAAGCTATTCATGCAATGTCATTTACACACATACATACATTGTCTGCAGGTACATTATTATCATTTTGAAGGTATTATCAACAGTATGCATTAACTGTGTGATAATCTCCATCAATGTCAAGGCTGGTTAGAACAGAAGCAAGAATGGTTTGGTAACAAGTGTGGAGCGGTGCACCTACCACATAATTGCACCGACGAGCCTCATAACAATCTCATTCAGGATGTTGAAAAAGTCCAACATCAGCTTGGCCTTATCCCCCATTTTCCCCATAATAACTCCAAAAGAAACAAAGAATCCAATCAAACCTGGAAGACACAACGTACAGTAAAGATTATTTTGTTTTCAATTACTGGTCATGTAGAATATTTAAATCCTGGCGAGTGATGGCACAGAACAATTATCTACCTTCAATGTGTGCCAAGCCTGTGCTAGATACTGCTAAATGCCACTAAATCATACACACTGTCCCTTTAAATGCATTGTAAACTCCATGTCAGTTTGTTGATGTGTCTTTTAGCATTATATCTAAAGATGTAGGACAGAGTCATACATTTTTAACTTGAGCCCTTCTTAATTTCTGAATGCTTCAGTTTGCATTTTGATGTAGATTATGATTTTAAAAATCATATATATTTATTATCAAGATTAGAAATTTATAAAAAAAAAAGGATATACAAGATAAGATATGTGTATTTTCAGGCATTTCACCTACCCAGGACGTTCATCCCTCCCTTGAACTGAAGCGACCTCTTGATTGTGAACTGCGGAGGTGCTCTGGTTTTGTTAGTGGGCACCTGTACTTTGGTAATTACTGTCTGGATCTGGATGTAGAAGAAAAGAAAGAACAAACAGTTGTAGCGACTGACTCAGACTCTACGTGGTGGGTGAAAACATCCTCCAAGACTCCCACCTGTTGGAAGCAGGCCTGCACCAAGTTCTCCGGGAAAAGATTCCGGATGAGATCAAAGAACGCATCCACGCTGGACACATCATCGTTCTTCTTTCCTTGTCCGAGATTAGCCCTCAGCTTGGGGTTCCCGGGATGGATGAGCAGCACCAGGACTACTCCCAGGACGGCTGCAATCACTGTAGTTGACATGTAGTACACCATGGCTCTGGTGCCTAGACGCCCACTCGATTTAGCGTCCAGGCCAGCTAGTCCTGTTGGGATTTACAAGAAAATCACATTAGTGTCAAATATTTACTTGACTAAACTATAGCCTACTGAATGTTTCCACACCACTTTAACTACATGTTTCCTCCAATAAACTCATGTTGATTCATTTAAAATCAGTGCAGTATAGATCTACCTAATATCTCCTAGTAGTTTCAAAAATGATTGACTGATTGAATGATTCATGACTTGATTAGCTCCTTTTATCAAACAGATACTTATGTCATATTTTATATGCACAGTTTTGACTTAGCAGTGATGCTTCTGTTCTCCAAACTGTGTGCAGTTTTCAGACTTTGAGGATGTTTTTTATGTTCAACTGAAAAAAAAATAATTGACAATTTCAAATTAATGGTCTCCAAAGTGAAATGACTTCTTCAATTCTTCAAAAATGGGATTAACATTCTGAAAAACATGTCTACACATGCACTATTGTATTTAACAAGACAATCCAATGTAATAATCTTATTTAAAGGTACAGTTGTAGTTTCTGGTGACAACTAGTGGCCAGGTTGCAGACTGAAACCAGCTGAAACCAAGCATGTAGGAGATAGTCTCTACAGCAGAGGTCTCCCTGCATGTTTATGGAACTACCTATCGAGCAGCAGAATCTTGTCAAGGGTTGTTAGAATCGTGTATTCGAGTGGTGAGATTCCTGGAGCAGGGTTGAACACATCTGCTCTAGAGCCATTGTTTGGTTTGTCCATTCTGGGCTACTGTAGAAACATGGCAGTAAAATATGGCGGGCTCTGTGGAGGAGGACCTACTCCCCATGTAAAAACGGCTCAATCTAAGCTAATTAAAACATTATATTTATAAATATTTCTATAAAACATACCTAATGTTACTCAATGAATATTATTTCCATTTCTGCCAAGTCCAAGTTCCACTAGTTGCTGCTAATGGCAACTAAATCTTACACACTGAACCTTTAAAAAGGGGCTGGTTAAGTTAAGTTGTGAGCTTTTGATGTGGACCTCCTACAACATTTGTACTATATACTATATTTAATATACTTTAAAATATTTTATTTATACATACTATAATATTACATGCATGATGTGCAGAGCTAAGGGCAATTGATAAAAGATTATAAGTAACGCTATTTCAGTTTAAAGTTCAAACATGACACCTGAATTCAGCAGAAGACAGTTTTATATGTTCATTAACAGTTTGTAATGTAAAGTAGTAGAATACAGTATCTCATCATGAGATGTTGTACATGTGGCTCATCGTAGCATCCGGATGAACCAATTGAAGGATATAGTTCACATTATTTCAATGTTATATTATAAAATGCAATACTCACATGTCCATATGTACATTGCAATGCTTATTGGTGGCTGTAATCATTCCTCTTTTTTGCATTCTAGATGCATAAAATCAATTCCTGCAGCAATTTCAAAATAATCAAAGGGTTCCAACATTTAGCTGAGGCTTTCATCAAGTGGATATCTTCCAAGCGTATAGCCTCTACTAAAAATATTAACTTTTGGAAGATTTCCCATTTATTCTGTCTAATTTACACTGTTGAAATATATAGTATTAGCTTTTGCTGCCTGTAAATTGTAAATTGTGTCCTCATTACACTTGAAACTGCTTTAATTTAATGGTAAATCTGTCCTCTAATCGTGCCTATTGAATTCTATATGTACAATAACATAAGACTGGAAAGTAAATCTTATATTCCAGTGAAGGACTGACCTATACAATATGATTAAATTGTATTTGTGTCTCTTTTTTTAACACTCAGAGATTATTTAATAGAATGTGTGCTGAATATAAAGTAAACGATAAGCCTGTGTGTGTCTCACTTGCTGCAGAACACACATTTGATCAGATTGATTCATGCCACTTTGAGACGTTAGGGTTTTATCACTCATTAAGATGCCCTGTGCTTGCCCTTCATCTGCCATTCTTACTAATGGTAATAGAACTTTATCTTTTAGCCCTAAGTGTGGGACACGGCATGGCCACTGTGCCAGTCCTCTCTCAATTCAGCACTTGAGCCTCTGGCTATTAGTATAAAGCGCCATGCGATTATGGGAATTAAGGTGGGGAATACTGAATGTAAATTATCTCTTTACCCTACTTCTCCCTCTAATCAGTTGTTTTAGTAGCTTCTGGGTTTTCCATTAATTGGAGAAAAAGTGCATTTATTCCTCTTGGAGAAATTATGGAATGAAACTCATCCATTTGAAATTGCCAAAGACCAGTTCCCTTACTCTGGCATGTCTATTCCTGTAAATCCTATACTCTTATTTAACAACAACTTCACTTAGACACGATTTTAAGAACGGTATCGATTTGTGGAGGCCTTTGTCACTTTCTCTTCAAGGGTGTTTAAATGCAGTTGAATTGCTTCGCTCTCCAGGTTTCTGCATTTGTATCAAAATCATCAATTAATTCTACGGTGCCGCCACATTCTGCACAGCAGATCCTCATGTTTCGTATGTTTGTAGCAAAGAGGATAATGCTCTATTAATGGAAGGCTGCCAGCACCCCTTGTTTTTCCAGATGGTTTGGGGAGCTGGTCTCAGGGAAACAACTTGAGAGGCTTTGAAGCAACAGATGGTTTTCATGAAAAATTTGAGAGTACCTGGGGGCCGAATATTAGACATTACTGCCTGTTAGCACTAGCCTCCAGGCAAACTAACACAACTACTTCAGAGCTACAGTCAATAGATTTTTGTAGACTTAGTTTTATTGAAAGTACTGTTGGTGAAATACACAAAAAGCAATAACACGCCTGTAAAAAACACACCCGACCACACAGCTCCTGTGTCTGTACTGATTTCTTTTAAGGTGAATAAACCCTCGCACTCATTCCTCTTTACTCTTTTTGTGACTCAACGAATGGACAGGAACAAGCTGCGCCGTGCAACCTCATTTCATGCCAGTCGCCGGCAAATTCAGCGAAATATTTCCAGCAGGTACTGCACCACCTTACTCACCTGTGACCAGACTTGAGATGACAAGAGGTAAAATAAGCATCTTCAGCATCCTCATTAGGATCTCCCCCGGGAAGCCGATGACCATAATGACATCTGGAGGGAGAGGCGATATATGCCGGAGCAGCATTCCGGTAATGGAACCCAGAAACACACCTGAGCGGGTGAGAAAAGACAAGGACATCTCATTTTTTTTCCTCATGAGAGTCAATGAAAAAGAACATTGCAACCTCTCATCTAAGAACTGTTTTCCAAACTACTGCGCATGTGATGAATAAAGATTGATTATTGCGCATTCATGCATTTTTTAACTTGAGTTGTGTCATTAATCTATCATGAGAAAACAATTAACACAATTAGGCCTTTTCTATGTTTAGCTTACCTTTCCATGTGGGAATTATATAATAAAGCAGCTTTTCACATACACTCCGGTTGCAGTGTGACTCAAATGCAATATGATCCCGGAGCCAGAATATTATGTTGTTTTTTTCCTTTGAACGTGTTATATTTTAACACCAGTGCAAAGGAAGAACCTGCAAGCTATTTTCCATGTTTTAAATAGCATGTAGTAAAAGGTATTGACTTGACAAAGGGCAGCTCAGTGCTTCGTGCTTTCACTTCTCAGCGTGAGGGTCCTGGCTTTGAAAGGCTGGGGCATGTTTGTGTGGAGTTTGTGTGTTTACACAATGTCTGGGTGGATTTTTATCCTTTTTTTTCTTTTAATTGTATTGTTTATTTTTGCAGGGACAGTGCACAATTAAACATCATTTCAACAGAGTTAGCTTGGAACTAATTTACATCCATTGTCCCTGGGCAGGTAGACAAAAAAAACAACCACACAACAGCAAATACATAAAACAGCACAGCGTGAGATAATAAATGAATCCGTGTGATAAATACAATAAATAGATACCTACAAGGAAATCACTGGTAGTTACACTTTAGCGCTGACTTTATCCAAAGTACGAGGTCGGTTTTATTCACTGCAAAGCTTTCTCAGTCTCTAATGTTTGTGGGTATTGGATTTCATGACTTTAACCGAGAAAGCAGAGTGAACCAAAGGCTGTCTTTCTGAACTGAGCTACCCAGTCACCCTTTGTATTAGCTCTGCCAGGATAGGCCAGGGGAGGTGAGATTATGAGTCCTGCAAGGCATCAGAGTAAATTGACTATGACAGAAAGGAGATGCGCTCCAAGCCCCTACGGCACCCCAAAAACAGATTGATTGTCTTAAAGTAGCAGGACCCAAAACTTACCGAGAATCGTGAGAGTGAGGACCATGTTCTTCATGACTTTATCACACACCGTGCTGCACAGGCTCTCATTAGTGTCCACTATGGGCTCCATGTGGCTCTCGTCCATCCTGACCTCCACTTGCTTCTGCATTTTGTTGGCACTGTGAATGAGATAAACAAGAAAGAGGAGGTGGAGTTATATTTTCTGAATATATATATATATTTTTAAAAGCAACACTACCACCAAGTAATTTGGGATACACTCAGATTCAGAGTTCTCCTTTTAAGAACAACAAATTGTGCACTTAATGCACAATTTATACCAAAGGTATAAAGTACAAAAGAGACTGTTTTCATGAGTTCCAACAAATATAGACATGTCCCATGTCACTGTTTGCAGGGAAGGGGTTTAGAAGTTGGGGGATAACACATAGTAAAGAAGCATCACCTGCATGTCCACTAGTCAACATAGAGATAGCAGTGAGCTGCATGAAACAGACTGTAGAAACAACAGATGTAGCCTCTTTGTGGATTTGTCTTTTGATGCTTAAAAACAGACCGTGCCATCTTGTTTGTTTTAGCCAGAAGTGTCTCTAACGTGAACATATTCATGCGATAGTGTAGAGCTGGGTATGGAACTTATTTCAGCTCTGCATGGCATATATAATAATACTTATAAACTATACTCGTAAAGCACCTTTCATTCAGAAATTGCATTCAAAGTGATTCACAGATGGACTTTATGGAGCGACTGATATTCCCAAAACAATCAGTGAGGAGTGTGTTTGGCTTTTGATCTGCATTTGAAACACATTTTCCAGTTTTACTTACAAAGTTTGAGTAAACAACACACCAGCTGTTACTCATGTCCTCCAGTCTGCTGTTGTACCTACATGCAAGATAATTTATGATAATCTGAGATATGCCCTCTCTTTGCTGAAGATGCAAGAAAAGTTGTATAAAGGCATGCATAACGGGGATTTTATTATATTTATTTTTACAAACGGAACAAAACTGTTGTATAATTTAGGGCTGTCAATCGATTAAAATAACTTAACTAATCAATTCCTGAGATTAATCTCTTTTGCTCTTTTTAAGATTGAGAGTTGTAATAAATCATGGAATTAATGTAAAATGGAATGTATATTTAAATTCAAACACAATTTAAAGCTGCAGTGTGTATGAATTTGTGATATTTATCAGCATCTAGTGGAACAGACTTGGCAGAAATGGAATATAATATTTGTAATTATGTTTTAATCAGTATATAAGTCAATCACAATAAGAATCAATGTGTTTTTATTATCTTGATGATTGCAATGTTTTTATCTACCTGGGAACAGACCCCCCAGCCCTCCATGGTTCTATAATACGTCAGAATGGGAAAACCAAACTTGTTTTGTGTTCAATGCATTTTACACAACCTCTAACATGCTTGGGATACTTTGCTGATTGTAATCTACATCCTCGCCACTAGATGCTGCCAGAAATTACACACTATACCTTTAATAGCATCTTTTCAACTTCGATCATTCACTCACAGTTTGATTTCTTATCTGCAACTTTAGCTTTCAGCTTAGTAGAAAATGGATGCTAATGGATGCTTCAGTCCTTCTAGATTTATATATCAGTGTCTTCTTGTTATAAAAACTGAACAGCTACTGTCTCCAATGGTAGAAAAACCTAAACAACCATCCCTAGAGCTGTTTTTGGTTTGTCTGTTCTGGGCTTCCATAGAAACATGGCAGTGCAACAAGGCAGGCTCCGTGGAGGAAGACCTGCAGTAAAACCTCAATCTACGACAGTAAAAACACAACAATTCTTAGTTTGATTGAATTACATACTCGTGAATATTATAGTGCATTTCTGTTATGTCTGTTCTGTTGTTCAATTTTGCAAATTCATTTTAACAACACTAGTGTAAGTGGATAATACACGTTGTTTTATGTTTTCAGCCCACTCAAGTGCTCCGCGGCTGCCTCAAGGAGTTGGTCTTTGTGGTGATTAGGAATAACTAATACTAAATGTTAATTTCAGATCACAGTTCATTCATTCCTTCATCTTACTGCTTCATCACGACCCTGAAGCCACAAGTATCTCTGGTTTGTTGTGGTCTGGTGTAAAGCCTCTTTGACTTAAAGATCAGCTCCCCCCTGTGCAGCCTTTAAATCCTCTGCAGAGCACCGACGTGCACGGTTATGTAACAGTGAACGCCCGTGTCACTTAGACACTCTCGACCTTCATGACTTGAACACCTGGAATATTAATTCTGGCAGCAAACACGGCGGCAAAATTTCTTTCTTTTGAGCAAGTAAAGGTTATATGTTAACAGAAAAGTCTCCTGCAGAAAATGTAGTAAATTTACAGATAATTCACAGCAGGAAAAAAGGAGAATAAGCTTTTATTCTAGGAAAGATAATGTAATCAAAATCCCTCGGTAACATAGTTGGAATTTCAGGATTCAAATAACCTGAAACATGAAAAAGAGAGACGGGAACATCTAAGGTGAGGACAGAACTCAATCAATTGTGCCTGTCTGATACACAGTGCCCGAGTATTAATGAGATTTAGCCTTTTAAAGAGGATAAAATTAGCACCTCCTCCAGCACACAAGTGATTGAGTTATGCAACAGAAAAGGGGCTTCCCAGGAAAAGTCATGGTGTCATCGCCACTTGCCTGACGACTCTTATGCAAGAGATTACTAATTTGAACCCTAAACTTCAATTTGCAGATTCAAATGTATCTGTAATCTCAGTTTAGTTCCGATAGGAAATGTTTGATAAGGTGAGAGGCATCTTTTCTCGATGCAAGCTGGAATTTTATGCTGCGAGCTACAAAGGATACACTCCATCAGGATCTGGTGAAAAAAGGATGGAGTGTATACACTGTTTTTAAAGTGCAATGACAAAATCTGTACAACAGAGCATATATCATCTACTAATGCATCACTAGCACATTCGCTGTAGATGTACAAATAACAGTTTGGTCTCACAGCAGAGCTGTTCCTGCATCAGTGATCACATCGTTGTACTTTAAAGGGAAAACTGCTGAACAATAATTTGATGGCAGCACATTACTACATGCTACTAAACTATTCTATTAATGCTTACCGGTTGTTTCGTTATGTTGTTATGGATTGAAATAGTATTTGTGACTACACAGCCATCTGTGTCAGTGACAAAACTAACAAAGTCATGGCTAACGCATTAGTTAAATCCAGGTAGAACCTTCAGAAACTTGTTTATCCCACCAGAAAGATGGTTCCGATTCTTCAGTCCATTAAAAAAAATAGTGCAGATCTCTCCTTCCTTTGCTTTTAAAAATATATCCACATTCACAGACGCCTGCTGGGTCAGCTGCAGGGAGGCAGGTAAAGGTAAACTGACCACAACCTGGAGGTTTCACAGAAGGACCGAGGCTCGAAGGGTGGAGTCAACATGTTAAGATTAGTGAGTGAGCGGAAAACTTGTTGCTCTCTTTTTCACCCAGAAGTAATGATTTGGGTGATTTTCAATTAAATTTGATTGGTGAGTTTCAAAATCAAATTATTTGGATTTGGTTCTACTTGACCCAAAACTCAGAACCTGTTGGGATGTTTCAAAGAGCAACTAGACTTATGTGACATACAGTGCAAATTCTATTGTTGCATATTTTATGTTATGCAACCTCTTAAAAATTGGGATATTAAATTGATTTATCTGTGCCAATAACATAACATGTTAACCGGACATGTTTATTCTTTCTTTTCCCTTTTTAATTATATTTTTTAATCTTTCTTTAATCAACAAGGTCAATGCAACAAAACAATCTCAAAACAAATCTCTTAAGACAGATTTGAACATTCCAAAAACTCCATTTACATGTAACACCAACATAATCTAACAATTATATGTAACATAATACGTATATAAGTCAACATAAACATATAGCAGCACAACTAGAATTAAAGATTCTGCTCTACTAAACATTTAGAGAAATTTAGGGGAAAATTACTCAGATATCCTGGCATTGTTAACAAAATAAAGGTCAATCATCTTTGAGGATTGTGCAACAGCATGTATTTTTTTTCTTTCCTGCTTAAATCTGTGTCAGTAACACGGTTCACGGCTGATCAAACTATGGATTCTGCTTCTGCAAACAATATGTGAATCTCTTAAGAAAAAGGCATAAATTCATTGATTGATCTCAATCATGACATTCACAGTAAACAATAATTTCTAAATTAGGTGTTATTATGTCATTTATTAAAATAAAAGATGATCGTGAGAGAAAATGAAAAAAAAAACTGATTGCATGGATATTTAATCAGACATTAATTATAGCTCATATTTGGAAGAGATTTATTTCTCTTTTTTTTATTTGACTAATTTAAATAGAGATTTCAGCAGCAGCAGGAAGCTTCATTCATTCCCTTTAAAACAACACTGGACAGCATGAGATGACTGATTGCAAATGGAAATAATCAAACCAAAGCAAATATCAACTCCTCCTTGTTTTCTCTATGTATTTGTTTAATGACGTGAATGTTTCTTGTGCTGCTTTCAGGATAATATGCAGAGGAGCATGTGTTTAGTTCTGTGTAGTCTGCACCATTACTCTCCTCCTGGAAGTCATCATGACATTTTAGTCTCTCTCATGGCGATATCGCAAATTATGTGCAATCATTTTGATGGGGTTGCCATGGCAGCATTTGTTCTTTAACCTTGCGATGGACGTTTTTTCTTTCTTTCCAACAAGACGATTACATAGATGTGTGTGTGATGTCATCTGAGACATTTTACTATTATGACAGTCATCATGTTCCGACTTGGCCTTTTAGTATAGTTTGACATTGTGCCATCTTGGATCCCTATTAATAGGTATCAACAGCCATCATTTAGTGATTAAAATGGAGCATCTATATCATATACAGCTTTATTTTTAGGATTGAATGCCAACTGTCTGATTTCAGCATGATTGACTATGACAAGACTGGCGCTGCTGTAAAAAGTGATCCATTTTTCTCTGCAGTTTGCAGAGTTACTGAGTGTACGTGTGGTGAGGAGGTGACACCTTGTATTCATGAAGTGTGTGTGTGAAGATTCTCATTACTGAGCTGCTGTCAGAGCCTGGACAGGGAGAAGAAAGACAAACTAAGAGCACATAGCAAACTAGTTTTCTATGCAGTTCCACACCTCACTCCGCCTTTCTCTCCCCTCCGCACCAAGCCGACCTCATGCTGCAACACCTGACAACACACACCACGCTTAGACAGCAGGTGTCTATAATTAACTAATCTGTCCTGAGCCATTCTAATCCAGCACACATACATACAGAGATGGATCAGACACACTCTGAGAACAAGTGTGCAGCTGTGATAACTTAGAGGATATTTCCACAAATCATGAAACAAAGAATCGTTGAAAACAAAATCATTGCATGGCATTAATTGACATATTAAATATTTACTAACTGAGGATAGTAACCAATCTGAATTCACGCTTATATTAAATTGTCCCCATGCTTTGGAACCATCCCTGCAACACAAATCCTGATGAGTGCCTCTACTATGGATACAAAAATGTCAAATGTGTCTTTAATAGATAATATTATTAGATAATTATTATAATTAAAAGTTTCCTTTCACTTCCAATAAGATGGAAATAAAAGAGAAGATGTATAATTATTATTACTGCACCCCCTTTTAATTAAAGGTACAGTGTGTAGGATTTAGCAGAATTTAGCAGCATCTATTCAAATAGACATTATAGCTTTAGTCAGTGTATAATTTCATACAAATAAGAATTATGTTTTATTACCTTAGATTGAGTTGTTTTTATCTACACTAGGAGTGGGTGTCTCTTTATGAAGCTGCTATGACTTTTTTTGGCATTTTTACATTTTCGTAGGTTCTCCTACATGATTAATATACTCATATTGTGGCATGAATATTTAATATATTATATTATTTTAATCAAATGTCTCAGGTGCATATTGGACATGGACAGAAGTTTAATTAGACACCAAAACTGATTTTTGATTATAGCCCGATTACGATGTGCAAAAACAGCAGAGCCTGAAATCTTCTGATTTAAACCCCCAGTTTAGGTGAAGCTATATATAAGTATATATTCCATAAAGAGCCAATAGACGCTGCCTCATAAAGCTGTCTTTAAAACTCCACATCCTCAGCTTAAACACCAAGCAGAGAAAACTCATCATGACACCATCATAAATAAATAAATTCTGAATCATATTTGCTCTGGCAGAGTGAATTATGGCTGTTATTTGACTTTCAGCTGCTTTTATGAACATTATATTCAGTTAAAGTCACATTTTAGTCTTGTTGTTTTGTTTTTATCAAGTTTTAGTCAAAGTTTTACTGATTTTGTTGACAAACAAACTGTGTTAATCAATGAGGCTGAGAATGTCTTATAATTTACCAGATTTATAGAAAAATAGGTGGCTAAGTTTTCAATGAATGCATAAGAAAACCTCACAGTGTTAATTGTGAAATTAGCCGTAGCTGCTTGCATGAAAATGATATTCACATTTTAGTCTGTTTTGTTGAAGTCGTATTTAGTTATGGAATAAAATCAAGAGTAGATATGGCTAGAATTGATTATGATAATGTGAAATGTATATGTTAGACAAGTTTCTACATATATTTATTTATCCATATATATATACACACACACACAGTTATATACCCAATTCCCAGCATGCAGTAACCTCTGTTACATAATAGAAACAGGTCCAATAAGTGCTAAGAGATTTAGTTGAGGCATACCACATCCTGGGAACGGGAGTCAGTCACTCGGTAAAATAGTGATAATTCAGTGGTCCAGAAATAATGAGGGTTAATGGTTTTTTCTGATGTGCCAAAGTGTCAAACTGTCAATGCTTTTGGGAATTTCATGCTTTCAGATTGGATAAATATTATATGCTCCACTACAGGCTGAGAAACCTGTGGATGGTAGAAAAAAAAGAAAAACAACTAAAGGCTTATTACTAATATTATTGTACAGGTATATCACTGGAGACTGAAACATATTAAGCTTAACATTTATGTCAGGCACTCATAATTTAATGAGGATATCGATTAACTTTAATTTGCTCTTTAAATAGTCATGTATTAATAGAGGAATCTTGTGTTACAGCCCACACACATTCATTTCATTACCAACTTAATTACAAAACACACACACACACTTTTCTACACTGCAAATATTCCTCATAAAAACAAGTAATTGTGTCTCTACTGAGTCCTAAAGCTTCTCTTAAAACAAGTTAACAAATCTATAAATGACAGAAAAGTGTCTATTGTCCTGTATTGTCTCGAGGTTGTTAGTGTTAGTTGTGTTTAGACACTGTCATTCTATTTTATTGGTATTCATTTAAAGTCCAATTTTCTAACCCAAGCGTGTGTGTGTGTGTGTGTTCATTAGGTGAATTGTCTTTGTAGTGTAACAGGGTAATTATTGGAATATATGAGCATTGATAGATACACAGTATTATGTTTAAAATACAAGACAGAAGAATGCCAATTTAAACTATGTGTTTAGAATAATAAGAAGTAGTGTAGTGACTGTTAAAGTCCTGTTTCATATGTGTATGTTTAACAGTGATTGTCATGGTATTTCCTGTTGCCTCCTTCTGGAGCGTTTGGCATACATTCATTTATTTCTGAGGATGTGTTGGTTTCATGTGATTTTTGTTTTTTCATGCGAGGAAAAGGAAATAAAAAATGGAACTTTTAACATCAACCAGGGATATTTTTGAGAAATCAAAACGACTGACCTTGAACTCATGAAACATTTTGTAGTGTATGATTATTTTCTACTTTTTAACCCCTTAAGCTCTAGGCCTATTTATCAGTCTACCTCCCGAAAATTACATGCCCATACTTAATGTAGTATATCTCCACAACTACAGGGGTTTTCTGAATGATCTTGGGCTTAAAATAAAGCTAACACCTGTGGGATAGGTGTAGAAGTCCCAGAATCAATTTAAAATGTACAGTGTTAAAGTAAATCCAGGTAGAATGAAGGAAAAAAGTGAAAAAATTTGCTCCGCCCAAAAAAAAAATCAGCTATTTGGGTTGAAAATTACTAATATTGAAAGCTAATAATGGTTAAAATACATTTGTAGCTGAGTTTCTTGTTGACATTTTGGTGTATTACATGAACATATTGGTGATTATTAGTCGGCGTAACAAGAAGGATTTAAACTTTAAAACTCCAGGGTCCCCCCCTGGGGGGACCTTAGAGTTTAAGAGGTTAAAAATGTATGCAATGTATGAAGACAGGTATAATAAGAATAAATACATAAATAAACTTTCAATGTATGAGTAATTAATTATTCAACAAGATAAAATAGTTTCAGCTTGCATGTTGTAAAAAAACTAGAGTAATAACTGTATTTAGACCCAGTGGATGTAGAAATTATACAAAGTGAGTGTTGTCACTCATGCTGCAGCATTTAACACGTTTTGCATCATAACTGCAATGTTTCAATGATGGTTTTAATGATATCTATCCTGTAAGAGCAGGATTTCAGTTGGATCAAAGCCAGAATGTGAGTCAATTCCTCTCATGCAGGAGAAGTAAAATGAAAACATTTAAGATCCAATAGGTAGCTCTTCACCTGCTCTGTCATCATGTCCCCCACTTGAGAATGAAGTTGAAAAGGAAACGCTGGTTCTACTGGCTCATTTCAGCCTTTTGCTCACTTTTTAGTTACACAGAAAAAAAAAAGTATGCTCAGGATGATGCATCATACTGAATGTTTGTTTGCTGTCTTGACAGGAATTAGAAGAGAAGATCAAATATACATTTCCATCATGTGCAGGTTAGTTTACCTGGAAGCAGAGGGAAACAGCTGGTGTCAAGAAACAAAAGAACTTTTTAACAGTTCAGAAATCTTATTTACTTATTATCTATAATCATATTTAAATAATAATGAATTTATTTGGGAAAGAAGAAAAACTATAGCTGTATAGCTCTCTTATGAAATGAAGGGAAGTGAGAGATTTGGAGGCTGCTTTGGAAGCTGCTAGAATGGGTTCATGAAATATATTATTGGAGAGAAGATCCCAGAGGGAGGAAGCAGCAGCTGAAAGAAACTTTGCTGTATCCATGATTTTATATCAGCAAGATATGGTGAAAGTGGAGTGGGAGGCTGATGGTCTAGAAGAAAAAGGTAAAGTTGGGTGTCATCAGCATAGCAGTGAAAGCGGAGATGGCAACAGCGGATGATTTGTCCAATGAGGAAAGATGTAAAGATAAAGAGGATCAAACAAGCAGGGAATGTTGTTTTGTTCAGAGTTGAGAAAAGTTAAAAACAGAAAATCAAGAAAAAGACGACTTCTAATATGCTGCACATACCTACGCTCCATACTGGTTATTCTATTATAGACTATTTCACTGCCATTGTCTAAGTTTGGCTTTATGTGCTTTATAAATACACATAAGACAGTGTTGTGTTTGTTCAAAGGCACCTTTAATGGCATTAGGCTGGCTGGTTTTTACCTGCTTCCAGTTAAAGCTAAGCTAAGCTAAACATGTCTTGGAGCTACCTCTGTAGTGCAAAAAAACAAAAACTTCACACACAATCAAACTTTACTCAAAGTTGAGAAAGCTTTTCAAAATACCAGCAAGATTTTCTAAATGCACATCAAAACACATTGATGGAAACACAACTAGTAGCTAGTTAACATTACATTTAAGCTATATTGCTTAAATGTAATGTATTTTCTGATGAAAATGTCACAGATGTACAATCTACAGGTAGAGTTGTTGTCCATGGGCACCGAAAAGTTAAGGATCTTCATGAGAAGCCTGGATTTCTCTGCCTGCATTATACATTTAATAGGTGCCAGATTTAAGAGGCAAGTCAAGATGAATCAGAATTAAACATAATTATTCTCTTTAATAATCCTGTGATGACCTACTCATACGGCTGTATAGTTTATAGAAGGCACTCAAGTGAAGACGTGGTATATTTTTATGTCCTGTATCACTAAGGTCTTTTATAGTCACATATTTCATGGTTTAAAGGCCAAAAAATGAAACTGATCTTTAGTGGGAGCATTTAGAAATTATACCATGACACATGTCAAGGTCTCTCTGTGCCTTTCAGCCATTCACTGCTTCCTCTGCCTACTGAGAGTAATTGGAAATTTAGAGGTCAATCTGTTGCCTCATGCCTGGAGCTGTGAATTGGCAAATGGGAAATTTTAAATTACTTATAGGCATTTTAAACCTGAGAGATACTGATTTAATTATACAGTACAATGAAGCATTTAAAGTTCTAAAGATTTGTTTTGCTGGCTAGATGTGTTCTCTGAGTAAATAATATCATAGGTGTTAATCACACATGAGTATATTCTCACCTACTTAGGGCTGAAAACGTGTTTGATAGTGACTCTGGATAAAGGTCGCAAGCAGAAATATAATGTGTCTCACATTAAAGTTGGACTTTACACATCCGGTGTTGCTGGAGTTTTTTTTCCAGAGTTCAGAGGGCACACAGTTCTGCTTCTATATAATTAGTCCAGTGTGATTAGAGCAGTGCACTGCAGCATAGTTATATATGACCTACGGAATATGTAAGGATGCTGAACGTAGCCGTTAACATGCACAGAAACACTGCAAAATTACATTCTATATACATTATAGACACATCACAGTTACCACACACTATAACATCTATATCTACTATCATAGTGTGTTTCTGAAGTAGTCTATCTTAAATTTTAATCTGCTTGATTGACAAGGTTGGAACCCAAAGATACTCTGTCCATAACTCTTATAAATGCAATATATATATATATATATATATATATATATATATATATATATATAGATGTGCAACACATCTAGTTAATTTTATTCAGGATTTATAGCCTATTCCTTTAGGCCATTCTTTTGAACTTCATCTTCGTGCAGCCTTGTCCCGACTTAGAGTGTGGTGGGAGGGAATCTTACAATGTGCCATATCTCTAATGATGCATGTGTGGCCCGAGGCCAGCAGTAATGCATTTCTTTAAGAAAATCACTTCCACAAAATGAAAGAGTTGACTTATTCCTTTCCGGAGATGTAAAGTTATTCATCTTTTAAACTTACAAACTCACAACATTAAGTTGAAATGTTTCTCGTATTGTAAGGCTGGTTTGTACAGGATTTGTACACTGATGACTTTCACTCATAGGCATTTTGCCAGTTTCCTGAAATGATCTATAATGAGTCAGTTTTAGGAGTGGGAATATAACCAAGCATAGCTCCAAACCATTACACTCAGGTATGCTTAGAATTGGGTCACAGCACTAACAACATTATACACAACAACTAATCATCTCTAATAGCTAATCTAGCAACCATCTTCATTTCAAGGACCATCAACACGCTGAGTGACACTACAGAGGATGAATGCTGGGTCACCCTGAGGGAAATCATTATTTGTATACCTGGCAGAATGCTTCTGCTTTAAATAAAAAAATTACCTGTAATTACCTCCTTGCGTGCGGCTTCATGCACACGTGTAATTTATGTATGAAAGGAAAGTGCTTTAATTACCCACCTCATCCTTAAATGAAAAATGCTCACCTGTGGATGTCGTCTTCTTTAAATCAGTGGACTTTCCCGCTTGGATTGGATGTCACTTTCCTTCAGAGCTTTTTCAAATTAAAATACTCACAATTAAGACTTAGTGGAAATTATTCGCTCAGGTGCTGCAGCGGATTCCTCCTCCTCCTCCTCCTCCTCTCCTTCTGTAAGGTATCGTTGCACCTCCCCTTTTGCAACCTAAACAAACTGCACATGCAAAGTGTGATGCACAGAAAGTGGGTGGAGCTTTGAGATGAGAGGTCAGTACTTCCTCTCCGGTGTAGGTGGGCTGTTCTTTCTCTTAAAGATTAATATAATTAGCAGACTCTCACCCCGTTTTTAGCAACATGACATCATCATGCATTAAGATAGAGACCTTTTAGTGCAAAATAGTAAGACCCCAGCCCATTAAGTCACTTTACACATAAAAAATAAAGAACGCTTTGAAAGTACTTACAATTAATTATCATTATTTACTGCTTTGCTTGTATCAGTGTACATTACAACTATCAGGGTGTTTACAGCAGCAGTTGAATGCATTTTCCAGTCTTAACTCACACAATCGCGAAGATACATTGTGTTATTGCTCAATATATTCATTGAATGCACATCAAATGACTGTATTCTGATAATTACCTTTTACAAGTTGCAAAGGCAGACTACTGAGCTTCTCATTGTTTAATTGGCCAGGCTTAAAAGGTGTCCTGCACAAAGCCGCAGAGAGCGCAGAGGATGTCTGTGTCTCAGGTGTAAGAGCTAAGTTTAGCAAATCCTCTCAGTGTGTTTCTCAATGACACATGACACATGTTGGGCAGTCTGCGGAGAAACTCACGAACGTATCGCCTCACATGCAAACACACCGCAGACACACACACACACACACACACTGCACATATTTACTGAGACAAATTACACAGTGTACTACCGTGCACGTGCACGGTAGTGCATATCTTGGCAATGCATGCAAAGGAGGACAATGAACTCTAATTGCATTCTAAAGAATTAACTGTTTGTGTTTTTTAACAATTAAATAAAAGTTTGGGTTTTTTAAATCCATGCAAAATACTGCATGAACAGTATGAAAAGAAATCTGCTGTCAACGTTAAGCCTACTTTTGCACACAAATGCGTTTTGATTTGCAAATGAATACTTATCTCTGTTGGGATTTATTTTTAACCTCCAGAAAAGTAACGAGGTCAGCGGCCTGCAGCTGGCAGAAATTCACAGACTTGCCTACAGAGACTACAGCAGGATGGAGAACCAAGAAAGAATATAGATAGAAAGGCTGCACTCTGACCTTTCCTGGAGATTTCCTTTGACTCTAAAGCAGTCCATCTATATTTAGTTAGAAATTATATCATGCTAGCGATAATAACTTTTCTTTTCATAGAGAAAATCAGAAACAGTTAAATTAGACATCAAAATGATACTGATGAACAATAACTACACAGTAGGTGAACTAAACGTTCCCTGAGAAACAGATTAAACACTCAATCTACATCTGAAAGATGTGTTTATTTATGTCACCAAAATGACACCACACACATATAAGGTAACATTCAGACATCATGAGGGTCCTAACCAGCTCAGACCTTAGCAGGTGCAAATACAGAGCAATAACATCATCACACACATCATATCACAAGCCCTGCTTCCATCTAATTGTCAATTTGTAATTTAGCGTAGAGGCGTCCGGCTCCATGAAGAGCGCTACGTTGCACCACCATTTTTCTCCAGTAGCGCAAAACTGACCAATCAAACATTGCAAAGATGGAAGTTCACATTTTTCACACCCGCCATAGATTCTCCTACATATTCAGGCATTCAGTTCATCACAGTCTGCAACTAAATGCTGCCAGAAAACTACACACTCTACTTTTAACCAAAGTTTAGAAAAAAAAGAAAAGAAAAAAATTAGAATCAGGAAGTTTGCACCAACTGGTTTGGAGCAGAAGTTGACAGTATAGGCCACGCTACATTATACAAACCTGTAATAAACAGGGTGCAGGATTACAATCATCAATGAGAGAAAAATGGAGAGAGGTGTTCAGGAATTAGTTTCAACTGGGAAAGTTTTCTTGTTTTTTTGTTCTTTCATACCAGCTGTCGTGGGCATGTTTCATGCTGCCCAGGAAGAAACGGTTAATCAGCCATGTGAGTTAAATGTTTGCTACGCCTTATTTTTGCCAACAGCTTTGCCAACTTATTTGGCAAAGCTGCTTCCATCTCGCATCAACTCTTTTTTGAAAAAGGGTAAAAACCACCTCAAGCGACAAATGTGTGACAAATTTGTGGAGATGCCATCAATTCTTTTGATTTGGCTCAATTCTTTTGATTTGGGTCTACTTCATATTTTCCTGTATCCAGTCTCGAAAGTTGGCTATTCTAATGTGAACTGTGTAAGTGGGTCGGTGGCAATTTGTTTCCTTGTACCTGAAGCTCTCTAAACCGAGCAGCTGCCAGCGTGGACCGGAGGCTCCCTGAGCCTCCTCGGGATCGGACAAGATGCCACTTGTGGATGGAAAAGATGCGGGCGTTGCTGCGATGCCCGGGATAACAGCGGGACAAGAGCTCTGAGCACTGGACGCTTTGCTAATGAAACACAATGCATTGTGACTGATGGCTGTGGAATGTGCTCCTCCTTGAGCAAATTCTCTTTCACATTGAGCAACATCGGCCAACTCAACAAGTTTCGTCTGGCTTATGGGAGTGTAGCGGCGCGAACTCCTCTGATCGTTCGGTGAGAGCCACCTCGACGTAAAAGCCTCCCGAGCGGTCGCCTCTCCTCCTTGTGTTTCAGGTAGACACACGGGCAACACGCGCTCACTGACCTTGGCTTTGTCCTTCAGCTTGAGCACAGCCACGTCTGAGTCTGATGAAGTGTAAAAATCCGGATGCACTAAAATGTCTGAAACCTATCGTAAGAGAAAGACAGAAAAATGCCACGTCAGAAAAAAGGTTTGATTCCACTGTGAATGTGCCCACTCTAGTTGTTAGGCAATATCTGTCAAGATCAGACAACATGTGTCCGAAAACCCAAATGTTTCAAAACCAAGTCAGATATATTTATATCCTGGTAAAGCTTCTAAATGCCTGAGGATTTCACCATCCATTTACGAGCAAATGCCTATCCAGACGATTACATTTGATTTATGATGAGTCCTTGCTCAATACTTGATTATTGCATCCATTTGGTAGCACTGTTTGGCCTGAAATAAAAAAGGTGTGTGGAAATACACAGAATGGAGATGTAAAACCTTTATAAGACAACTATATAAGCACATGTCTGTTCTGTCTGAGGTTTCATGTTTGGTGACCCAAACACTAAACTCTAAACAAGCAGGCGTGAACACATTTTCTCACGCTACTTGGGACTTTCTGACAAGTAGAATGTATCGTACCCTGAGGTGGTGCCGGCTTTTCATCCAGTCCTTGGACATCTGGTACTTGGGGCCTACAACAACCTTTACATGTGCCGTGTGAAGTGGCTGCTGTTTGCCCCTTTCAACCACACAACTCGCCGCCACCAGGACACCACGCTGGCTGAGCAGAGCCCCGCTGCAGGCCAGGTGCCAGAACGTGGACTCTTCTGAGGACTGGTCCGCCTCGGTCCTTACAGGACGCCTGTGGCTGCCGGCGTTGTGGTCAGGAGAGGAGCGGATATAGATGGCCACATGCCATGGCCACTGAGTATCTGTGAGATTGCGTGTGCTGAAAGTGTCAAATTTGCCGCAAACTGTGGGAACATGAGAATCAGAGAGGAGAAAGTGTCAAAATCAAAGGCAGACTGTGTTAGTCCTTCAACAGGAATACGGAGAACTATTTGAAGTAGAACATTCCTATCTCTAGCTTTCCTGAACTGCTGCTGCTCCCACCTGGTGTACAGGTGACGTGGTGCCCACTCCACCTGCCAGTCTTCAGACAGGTGCGCTGGGACCTTCCGGTGAGGCGGTACAGAGGTGAGGCACACCTGTACACGATGCTTGTGTAAAGTGGGTGAAAGCCACGAGGAAGCTCTTTCGAGTCAGCATCGCTTTCTCTGGTCTCTCGATCCAAATTTAGACGAATAAAGCCAGAGGACAGCAAATCATCCATGCTGTACCTGGGCGAGTCCGGACCCTCTCTGTGGAAAAAAGGATGAGGTTTAGTGAACTTAATTTAATGATTATTTTTGGTCAAACTACTATTTCCAGGTCAATAAGGGACTAATTACAGGTCTTTTCCCTGATTTCATCAAAAGGAAAGAAAACTTTTAGTGTAATTGGTTTATCGACTAATTTTTATTGACTACATACAGGTGGGAGACTTATCTTATCTACAGATTCAATGTTAGATCTTACAATCTCTGTTCGTTAAACTAATTATGAGTCAAATTTGAACATTTGTCATTCTGGTGCTCCCCAATGGCAAAACGAATACAGACACTAGGTCAGATAATGCTCACTACTGCCCTCTCACCTCAAAACTTAGCAACAACGACTGGAACCTATTTTCACAGGGATTTAAATTTTGAGAACCCAAAGATGCCAGAATGACATGAACAGACATGATTAAAACTGTAAACTAAATTATAATTATACACAACACAGTGGCACAGCGGATACCTCGATGGCTTTACAATGGTTTGTCGCACAAGTTCAGACACTTTGGGTTCTCGACAGGCTGAAAGAGAAAATGAAACTGGTGAATATTAGTGCACGAGAGAACATTTCTGAAACTATACTGCTGAACTAGTTCTGTTGCATGCAGTCAAATGAATAATTGTGAGCAGCCGGGTGAGTTATTCAGTATAAACAAGCTCAAGTCTATGAATAAAATATCAGGAAAAAAAACAAAACATATTCATTACAAAGAATGATTTAAAACCATTACTGATCCATCACCACAAGCGATGGCCTTGTTTACTACTCACTTATCACGGCGCTCTAATTGTAAAATTGGTACCTTTACACATCAAGAGATATGTGAATTTCCAGGTATATTGGGGTGTCACAAAGAAATAATGAGATTTGTGTGCCCTGTATTTTTTGTTGTGTTCCTAATGTGTTGTTTTTTTTGGTTGTTTTTTTTTTTCAAATAGCTACCTCTCACACATTTGGGTGGCCTGACACTCCAGGATCCATTAGAGAGACAGGTGCTCTGGTGGTTACCACTCAGAATGTAGGAGTTTTTACAGAAAAACTCTATTGTCTGTGCACCTCCAGCTGTGTCTGGAGCAGGTCTGTGGAAGCCATTGAGCAATTTCGGTGGAGAGGAACATCGGGTCATGTTGGTTTGACCTGTATGTGTTTGAGAGAAAAGAGGGGAAAAAATGCATTATGGACCTTTTTTGATGTACAAACACCAGATGTAAAGACCAGAAGCCACCTCACCAGCCAAGGTAACTTTAACACATGTGGGAGGTGTGCCGCTCCATGTGCCATTAGGCAGACAGGTCCTCTGCTGGGAGCCAATCAGTGTGAAAGGTGGAAAGCACCGATAGTTCGATACAAGCTCCTCCCTCAGGCCAAATACAGGCAGCAAATATCCATTTACCGGTTTCTCTGGGGGGGCACACGCTGGATTCTTGACGGCTGAAACTGTGGAGAAGTTTTGACGCTGTGATAAATTCATCAGCAGCTAATGCAACATCAAGATGTGTTATAATTCTACAGTTCACTGAACTCAGGGGATAACTTTAGTTTTACTGCTGCATAACAATTCCTAATACGATTCAAACATTTTTGGAATAAATACCGTAAATCAGACCGAACTTAACTTGAATAATAATGTATTCGTATAGAGGTAATTTAAGTATAACCCTGTCTGTAATGAAATGCAAATAAATAAATATAATATACATAAAAGCAATTAATTAATTAATTAATTTGACAAAATTGGCTTCTCATTTTCTTACTTGAGCTACATTAAAGGTGATATTTGTCATTTTGCAATATTATGATGCTCAACATGTTTTGTACTGAAATAAAATGATTAAAATTAGCTCCAAGTTTAACAGGTGTAACTATAAGTGATGTATAAATTAATACATCAATAATTATAGTCTAATATGATTCTGAAATGAACCATTCAGCAACATGAGTACTTTTACTTTTGCCAATTTAAGTATATTTTGCAGTTTTAGTATAATTCTGAATCTTTTAATTACGTGATCAATAAGAATACTAGTCTTAGTGCTAGAATCTTATTGTAATATAAGATAACATAAGGGACATGATTGGATGAATGTGATGCAAGTTAGATGCATGATTAGCTTCAAAGAGGGTAAATGGGGTTACGTTAATGAATCTGTTCTGCAGAATGTCCGTTTCACATTGTTGCCCTGTGTAAGGTGGCCACACACACACACACACACACACACACACATGCAAGAACCAGGTGTGTCCAGGATTAAATATGGTGCCTGCAAACAAAGACACTGCACAGAGAACAGAGCAGAATATCACATATTCAAGTTATAGGTATCTAAGGAAGTTATTAAATATCATGAATGAATGTCATGTTAATACTTTCTATGGATTTCACCTCAAACAATATATTCTTACACACATGTACAAAATAACAGAACCATTATACATTATAATGCAATACAGTGACTTCAAACTAAATTACATCATCATTTTGATAATGAAGTCTCTATTTTCAGGCCAGTGTATTAGATTGTGTTATAATGTTTAGTGCTTCTGTTATTTTATCTACCCCGTGAACGAGTTATGCTTGTTATACCTGCCTGAACTCTTTTGAAAAGTGAAAACAAAGCCCTCAAAGTTGTTGTATCCGTCTGAGGTGAAAAGGATGTGTAATTTGTTCCCGGAGCTTTTTATTGGCGGAGGCAGTTGATCCCCACAGTACCGTCCAATCACAGGGGAGCTCAGATCGTCACCGTCACGCACTTCGACGTAGTCATAGCGACAGTTGTTGTCAGCCTCCAAACTAATCCGTGAAAACCTGCAGTATAACAAGAAAAACATATTAATTTAACTTCCTGGTGAAGGATTGAGTGGACAATATATTTATTGTTTTGCTTTTACGTGAACATGAGTTGATATATGAGTTGAACCCACCAGAAGCCAATTACAGACAGGAAATGTACAGTAGCATCCAGCAGCAGGGTCACGTCCATGCAGTGATTAAACACTTCTATACGTCTGCTTACATCTATGGTCTAGATTCTACAGACAGTTTAATCATATCTAAAAAGCTGAGGGTGTTGAGTGTGTTTCTGCTGATTGCCTCCTTAGCTGTAGGTGCTCAGCTACAATCACTACCGAGTATAGAAAACCACAAAAAGTAGAAATTGCAGCACTCTAAGATATACAAAATTGCAAGACTCTGAGACTCAGATGCCTGTTTTTTTATTGCTATGTCTGGATTCCAGCCAGTCTTTATCAGAGCATAGTAAAACTCTGGTAGTATTCGTCTCTTTTTATATCACAATCATTCATAAATACAACTATATAGACAACAGAAACATCCTTAGGAAAAAGACTTTCTCAAAAACAATATTTCGTGTCATATTCCAAAAATCCAATACACAACAAATGTTTCAAGGTCTGTGAGAAACATGATTTGTTTGTGTTTTCTACACTCGGTGTGTTAAATCCAATGATATGCAATAGATGAGAAACACTAAGTGAGTTCATCTTGAAAGGACAGAGAAAGCACCAACAACTTGATTATTTACAGCTTCTGTTCAAGCGATGGAGATCCTTGCCCTGACTTTAGCCTGACATCAATTGTACTTCGAAACTAGTCTCGGCTCTCTGGTCCTTTCATTAATCTAAAAGCAGACAGTGACATCTCTAGAGTTCTTTTACGCTATTTGTCACTTTAAGTTCTGCAGTTCTTTAAAAAAAAGACAATTATCACTTAGAACAAATGGATCAGGACCGCTTGACTTCATAAATAAATCGAAAATTGAATTTGACTCGAATCAATCGCTTTTTTTTCTAAGATTCGCACTTACTTTTATTTTAAAAATGCATTTATGTGAAAGCTTTGGGGAAAAAAAAGAAGACCCACCTCAGCTCGACACTCGTGCCCCTCTCGACTTGCACTCTCCATTCACACCTGGCGTTTGTTGGATAACTCTCCAGGACTACGTGACCCTGAGCCCGCTGAATGACGCCTCCACAGGCTATTAACAAGAAAAGTGCAATTACTTTCACATTGTCAATCATGCTGCTATTCATGTTGGCTTCCTGAGAAGATAGATACCTCACACCCACTCCACAGAGGTGGTCATCAATTCAGGGCCCCAACACTCCCTAACAAGTCTTTTATTCCCTCTGCATTACAAGCATTGAGCACTGAAACTTCCCCTTGGTTTGTTCTGATATGTTTAGTGTATGTACTAAAAGTGTATGTACTATAAAAAAAAACAGTCAATCGGTCGTCTTCTATACCCATTTATTCCTCATTAGTGTCGCAGCGGAAGTCGCAATCCTATTGTAGGGCACACACACCATTCACTCACACATTCACACTTACAGGTAATTTAGAGTCGCCAATTAATTATTTGGGAGGCAGCCGGAGCCGGAACACCTGCCCATGAAAAAAAACAAGATAGTGAAAATACTATATTTATGTAGTGATTGTATATTCAGCAAGGAGAATTTGTTCAGGTTGTTCGATTTGAATGCAGGGGCAGTTTGTGTATGTGCATACAAAATCATAATTCGCATAATTCTTCCCATGTGTGTCAAACTGAAGAATATGACAAGATGGGATCCAAGTAGCAATTTCCTTAAATGAAAAGATAAGGAGTGGAAAAACACCATGGGAGATAATAATAGTGGTGACAAGAAATAATAGAATAATGCTGCTAGGCCTGTATATGTTAAGCTGATTGGGTTGTGCTGAAGGTATTCATGCTCTGGTTACAGGTCTCAGGTACAGATCTTCACTATTTCAGTATATTTTAGAAAACATGAATTCCAACTAGACACTCACAGGTGGCTGCAACCACTGAGCTGGCTGATATTCAACCACAAAATCATTGTCGCCACCAAGTGTTGTTACAGCGTATTGCAGCCAGATTACAGGTTCTATGCCTAATTCAAAGATATGTACTTGTTAGTAATGGTAATAAATGCTGCAAATATCCATATATTTATTTAAAGCTGTATATAATTTGTCATTTATCATTCTGAAATTAATCTATTCAGTATCTAAAATGACTTAAATTCCTAAAAACTTCTAAATTGGTGATATTCTATACAATACACTGTCTAATAACTATAAAAATACCTTTTCAGTCATACTACATCCATAGGACTACTTATTATTGATATTAATAGTCCCTTTAATACTTTTCATTGGGTAAATATTTGTAAAAACTCATAGAAGAGATGTAAAAACTGTCAAATAGCATTGATTTATGAAATAAATAAGACTAAATCTGGAGTTACAGGCCTCATTAACCCAAAGCCTTATGATAAGCTTATGATCAAATTAAATTGACTAGTGCTGAATCAGTCCAATTCAGTCCAGGAGGGTTAACTTAAATTGTTGATTCAGACCATTTGTCTCATTCTGTGGCAAGAAAAGGCCATAATTAACCGGAAGAACTCACTCTTACAGTCTCCTCCACTCCAGCCTTGGCGACACTCTGTACAATATTTTCCATTGACAAAGAAATCATCATTGGCCTTCCATGTTCCATTGTGGCAGGTTTTACAATTCTCAAAGAGACTGCAGCCTGGGGAGGACAAAAGCAGAACGGCGGTGAAAAAGTGACCTAAAATTAATCCTTAGCAACATTTTCAAGTTAATTTGCTGACACTATAATGACGTGTTTAAACTAAAAGACTAATTTAAAGTTCCCATATCATGAAATAGACATTTATTTTGTTATTCTAGATTAGGTTATGTGAAAACCATCCCATGCAAATGGGGAAATGCAAACAGCCTGGATTTGTCATTTCACACCCCGATTTACTTCTTTGACCTCGTGATGTCATCCAAAAATCAGCCAATCCGAAGAGAGGCTGATGAATATTAATGAGAAATGGATCCAAAACACCCTGTACTTTAAATCACAAATATGTCATGGGTATCAAAACTTCAAATAAAGCCCAGAAGAACCCACTCAGTATGTTGTAGGTATGTCCCAGGGTTGATGGGGTTACATTTGTAATATTACATGTGACAGAACCTGATTGAACTAATCAGTAAATGACAATGATTGTACCTGGGTGAATGATACAAGGGTCACACTGATCCAGAGCGTTCCGGCAGCAGGGAACGGTGTAGCCCACCTTGGTCCCTTTAGAGGGACACTGACACTGGATCAGGTAGTACTCACAACATGGACGACACATGGAGCTCCACTCTGAGCTTGGGCAGTTGTCCTCTCGTGGTTCTACTGAATGAAAGCATAGAACAGAAACCTCTGACTGCTGACATTGTCAAAATATGAGATTACACTAAGTCTGTAGTGTCTGGTCCGAAAAAGTTCAACTCCTACAGCATATTTTTGTTCCTACATGGGGTCAGTCATGTGGTCATGTGACAAAAAAACAACACACAGCTGTACAGTTCATCTTGGCAGATGATTTGGTGGCAGGTGGTGATAGAAGGCACATGACCACAATCTTCTATTTTCTACTTTTGCTGCCATGGTGTATCCACCTTGTGCACTCGGACCGACAATAATGTACAATTTTGAGCAGCTTCGGTTGCAAAGATGTGTTCAAACTTGTCCCACGACCTCACTTAACATACCAGCTTTGTTTTCTGAAACCGAACTTCAATACTTTAATGTGCATAACTCCGACATTTTGTTTATTGTGCACTCTAACACATTGAAGTAGTGTATCTCTGTGTTAGTGTAACATTTGTGCGAAACAGACTCCTCATCTCTTGATTTTATCCAGTAAACGTGATTGATTAAAGCAAAATCCTCATGGATGTCCGACATCTGTCGGGTATTGCCGCAGAAGGAGCTGTCAACAGAATTTATCAGGATGTTCTTATTTTACAGAGGCACACAGTCTGTAGCATGAACCGAGACAAGTATTAGCAGCTGAAGTGACTCATCGTCATGAAATAACTCCATCATTAGTCAACAAGTCTACATCTAAGTCTTGTTAAGAGGGGAAAACATGTTAAAGACAATTTACAAGATTAACTACACAGTTTTACACTGTAGAATGACATCAATGTTAAATGAAAACTGCAATTAAAGCAGGTTTTACTCACCATGTGGCCAAGCTGTTACACAGAAGCAGAAAATGAGGAGCAAATAGTGTCTTGTGGGGTCCAGAGGATTGGACATTGGTGCTTTTCTTATGAGGGAAGTGAACTGCTGTCAATCTAACAATGATAAACTCCCAAGTGTGTTCCCAGAGAGTAGGACCAGCTCAGTGTTATCTACAGATCTTCCTTCCCTGTTTAAAATGTGACGTCAGCTATGGATGATGACTTTCCCCATCTCAGCATGACATAACGCTATTTAACCCTTTCCCTCCAGAACATTTTCAATTACTGCAACCATCTGAATTTCCTTTACAAAAGTCTGCATATAGCTCCTACGATAGCTCGCTCTCTTCTGAGAGAGACAGCAGAGCTTTGGATTAGTAACAAGGGAAACACACCAACTGGCAAAGCAAGTGGAAAGTGCATTTGCAAAAAAAAAAAAATAAAAGAAATAAAGACATGCTAATGAGGAAAACAGTGAAAAACGATGTAAAATTCCAGAGGGGAAAACAAAGATCTTTCCATCTGCAAGTTTACAGAGGAAAGTTAAAACAGCAGTGAATCTCTCTGAAGCACAGATATTAAAAATGATTGAGTCGCCTTCAAAAAGACATGTTAAAAAAAAAAAAAAGTTTCATGTACATAAAGTTTTTTATTGATGCTTCATCATACACCAGATGTCATGCCGGACACAACTATTTCACAACTTCTCAGAAGACAGATAACAGATGTCCAGTGTAATGACCCTATGAAATGTTTATGATGTCATTCTCCATAGATTGTGCCAGGAGCGCTGAGGCCTTCAGGCCCGTCACAACACATTGCATGGCCAAGGTTTCTTTTCCATTACCTAAGCCTTCACCCCTGTTTTCAGATCCGCTCTCATTTTATCTGTTACAGCAAGTTGTAAGCAAACGGAGACTCGTACTGAAGACAGACCTTAATCACGGCAGCCATATTGGCATGAAATAGTCATTTAAACACAGGTGATGACTATAATACTAAGAGAGGTTCCGTTCCATTTAGTGTAGCGGAGCTTTAATGAGACAAACATGCATGGTAGAAATATACTATATGACTTTTAACTGTTTATTAATAGCCTGGATTATAAAATTCATATTAATGTAAGGCGAGGGGGTTTACATGCATAGAACAGCTGGTGAAATGAATCTGTTGCCATAATGTGGAGTATGAACCCAGCTTTATCCGTGTTGTTAATAAAGGGCTTTACAAATAAATGCGTATCAAAGAGGAAATCACCTGCAATCATTATTTAAACAACTCAAAGGCTTGATATAATTCATTGGCAGAAATCAGGAAAATACTTGGCAAATAGTTGCTGGCAAACAGAAATATTAACGGGGAAGCCAACATGTCCTGAAACACTTGCGTAGCTGTCATTAACTGGTGTTTTCTCAGGTGATGGAAAGGCTGCTTTAATTTCTACATGGTCTGGCCAAACATTTCCTTTCTCAGCACAAAGGAGTCGTAAAAAAGTGGTTCAAAAAATTAAAAAACATCTTTGAGCGTACAACAGATGGAATATATCTTGCTTAATAGGCCATTCGTATATGAATCACAAAGTGCAGCCATTTTCCTTATTGAGTAAACAGATATTAACTGGCGTTTTCTTTGTAGACAAAAATACAATCTGGATTTTATAACCATGTAATTGGTAACTTGTTTCTGTAAATTGTCAGATTCTGAGTCATGTGGTGAGTCTATCTATCTTTCCGTTATTTCTTTTTCTCCTAGTTGTTGAGTAATTTATAAGATGACCTCTACAAGTTGCCTTAAAGGTACAGTATGTAGCTTTCTGGCAGCAACCGGAGCGAGTAGGAGAAATCATCTGGTGTATCCACTGTAGGCGGTGCAATAACCCACATAATAATAATAATATAAAACACTTTCTCATGGATATTGTATTCCATTTCTTCCAAGTTTGTTCTGCTAGATGCTGCTAAAGGCCAATAAATCTTACACACTGCACCTTTAAGATTCCAGTAAAAAGCATGCTTTTATTTAAGCAACACTTCTAATAAACACAAACTGAGCTACACACAACACTGTAAATGAAATTTACATTGATTAGATGTAGAAAACGAGTCAGAACAATCTGCAGACATCGAGCAAAAAATGCATTTCATTCTGAACCTCTCCCAGATCATGGTGACGTCTATTCTCTTTTAGAATTGAGTGGAAGTGCAGACCTCTGTGCTCTGGTTGGGTTAAAGGCGACGTAGTGCTTTTAACAATACAATCTAATTTGTATTAAAGACCTATCTTTTCAAATAAGCTCTCCTGTCCAAGAATAATTATTTGAAATCAATAGAAATCTTTCATGGTAAATATGTTATCAGGCACGTTGATGAGTCTATCATGGCTCTGATCCTAGGTCACCACATACTGTGAGTTTAGGGGCCATTTCATGCAGAAAATAGCTCTGTTCAGCTCTGAAATAGGACAAACACAAGGTTTATACAACGATGATGTTGAACCAAAATGAAATTTAAATGTGTGACTCACCCTTCTTCCTGAAATGCATAAGCTGAGTTATATCTTTATGTGTCTTCACTCTCCATTTACTGTATCAGCAGCAACAAATGGTGAAGATCATTTTCAGTTTCAAGGACTATATCGTTAAAACAGCATAAAGGGAGTGCACATCTCCTTGTATTACACAGAATGGGCTTTGAAACCAACCTATTTTCTAATCAATAACCAGCACACATGCAACTGGGGTTTGATAGAGGGCTTTTAAAGCATTAAAGCAGTTTTCTAACTATACATGATTTCACTTAAAAGATTGATTCTGAAAAATCTACAAAACAACTAAACACAGGCCGCCCTTGTTGTATTCTAGCATGGATGACAGTAGATAAAGAATATATGGTCTGGAAAAGCTCTATTTTGTTTGAAAACCATTTTGTTCATCAAATGTTTCCATGAACAATTCAGAATACTAGAATAGATGTTACAGAGTTATCCCCCTATGATTCAAAGGACCTACTAATTAGAAATATCAGAGAGCTATTTTAAAAGCAGAAGGCCGGAACGTCTTTATCAGAAATACGTCTTCCACAGGCTTCTTTGATGAGACTTTCATTTTTAAGATGCATTCATATATTTTGGACACTAGAGGGCATCAAAAGAAGCGAATGGTCCCACAGCTCTGACAGAATATGAATATATAAAGTTCAATAGCTAATGTGTTGGTAAAAATAGCTTTTCACTCATCTGCTTTGTATCCACCACTTCCTCACCATCTATTCAATATCGCTGTGCTGTTTGATGCTGAATAGGTCTGTGTTTAAAAAAAGAATGAATATGAACCGACACGCAGTAGGAATAGGGAAAATATAGGCTATATGGCAAAATTACAGGTGTGTCGAAGAAAAGTGACAGCTATAATTAAAGCTAAGGGTGTTCATAAAGACGTGGCTGCATTTCCACATTTAGAAACAATGATCGAGTATATATACACCATATATTTGCTAAAAAAATACAAATATGTTCCTTTCAGTCCTTTCAAGATCAGCTTTGTCTATAATTTCTTTATTTAAACCATTAGACTAACAGAACTTGACTCTTTCAACAAGCGTTTTCCAAGCAGTGATTATCTCTCCCAACAACAAACTGACATATTTTGACCACCACTTTCAGCTGACCCTTATACAGAAAACATGAGCGACCTCTTATGATTCGTGCAGCCTTTGAACTGCCAATCATTCCGCAGGATTTCGCCTCTTCCTGTCATGTTGAACCTGACCCGACCAGACATGAGAGAGAAAGACAAGGCGTGTGGGGGATTATGCTTTCCACATTCTGACACACTTATAAAACTTTCATCAGTGTCACAAGGCTATGATTCGCTGTTGAAATGAGTTCTTGACATCAGAGACCAGTGTTTTTTGGTTCATGTAATTCCCATGGCGCCCTGTCGACTATTTTTAGCCCCCCTCTGTTGCTCAGAGCTCTGTTCCATTTGGACGTCGTCCAACCCTGATCCAACATGCACTGACCTTCTGTATCTCCATCCAATGTTGACAAAAAACAAGCTCACATTCGCAACGGTGACACTGAGGGGGGACCTCTCAATGAAAAACATCTCATCACCATAAATAAACCAGTGCAGGTGCATTCTTGTAGAGGCTGGATTATAAATTACTCAAGGAAGCAAAGACTTACCACTCAGCACATGGTAGAAAGAGAGTTTACAGATTGAAATTGACAATTGATTGGTTTGATTGCAAGGATTTAACACATAAAGTGTTTAAAACACAGACTGAATCCATTAGATATGAGGTATTAAAGCTCCCATGCAGGAGTTTTGTCTCCCTCTGCTGGCAGTGACAGTGTACTACACACACACTTATTTTGGGGGAAAAAAATCTTCCATTTGCGACTTTAAAACAGTGGATTCACTGTTTAGAGTGTCACACAGCATCCGTGAAATGAATATGAGTCTAGAATATCTGTTAGAGTTAATGATTTTATCTACAAGAAGCAGCACATAGAGCAGGGAATGTCACCACAGACAAAAAACTGTCTACTGTGAATCACAGAGAAATTTATCTGGTGGTTAAAGGCTTTATCACCATTGTGTGAACTCCTTTTGGCAAGTGCTTGGATGTGTCAGATATTGATTTATAAAGGTTCTGCATTACAGCTTTAAGCAACATCTATAACAATCTGTTGTATTCCTGAGGAATAAATAGATTTTTTATCTTTAGAAGTGTTTTGTTACAATCCCTTTGTGCAGTGAGAATGATTCTTTGGCCAGACTAAGTCTGCAATTAAAACAGCTCTTAAATTTTAATCAGACCACTAAACAGGTTTTATCAGGACATGCTGGCTCCCTTGTTAATGTCGCTGTTGGATGATATAACTAATCAATGTTTGCCAGCAACTACACACGATACGCCAAGCCATTATTTCCAAAAGTAGACAAAGACCAGCTGCCAATGAATTATATCAGGCCTTTGAGTCATTTAAATTATTGTGATTTGCAGAATGCAAATGAGGAAAAGGTCATTACCTCATTGATACATACTGTATAATTTTATTTGTATAGCCTTTTAATGTTGGTAAAGGTTTTTTGCATGAATATTTGTATGCAAATAGGAGGTTTAATATTCTACCTTATGGCAACAAGGCTTCTAAGCATCCAGTGTTACTGCTATGCTGAGAAGGCCTGTGTCAGACTTGTGTCATTTGGGGTTGGATCAGTTATTATAAGATGGATAAAGGCATTTTATTGTGAAAAAGTAGAATCTGTTAAAACAACGGTGTGGTGTCCACACTATGGATTCTTATTTTTTCTACCTTCAGAACCTAAAAGACACCACAGACCCACATCTGATAAGACTTGCTTTTAAAGGTTCTATTACAGGAAGAGTAATGTGGCAGCCGAGAGAGCAAGCAGGATGTTAGAATTTACGAGTTTGACCTAACAACGCCACTCTGGGAGTTCAACCCAGAGAAATCTTTGTTTCACCAACAACTTCACTTGTAAGGCCACATCGGTTTGGTCTACATGAGGCAGGAAATGCAGTGCACTGTTATAAACTATACATTTTCTTAGAAATTGTCTTTCATAAGGTAAGGAAGCCTGGTCAGTGCTGGGCTGGTGTGACAATTGCTAGAAAGAAGAGGGTAGAATTCCAAAGAAAAATGTAGAGCAAACCACTCCAACAGGAAGATAGTAGTGGAGAAAACCCAAATCCAAGGGAAACATTCAAAAAAGGACTATGTACACAGGGGATTGTACACTGTACACAAACTGAAGCATGCTGGGATTGGCTCCAGCAGACCCCACGACCCTAGTGAGGAATAAACTGGTAGGACAGCGCTAACTCACAGACCACCCCTTGCAATTAAAATACATGTAACCGAACCACAAGCAAGACTTTTTGGGGGGGTAGCTTCTATGCGCCATGGTAACCAAGGTAACCGGGGGCAGACTCAGTCGTCATAGCGCCAGCAGCAACATCTGGGAGGCGAGCGGCTACAATAAAATGAAGTGAACAGCAGTCATGGGGCAGCTCAGAGGACGATGAATCCGTTCAGAACATCAGTGAAGCAGCACAGAGAAACGTGAACCCAGTAACCAAAGCGATGCTGCTGCAGTCGATGGGTCGTATGTTACAGCAGCACCGATTAAAGAGGATTTTATTACTAAACTGCAACCAAGATGGCAGACTATTGTTTTACAAGCTACTTAGCAGATACATATCTGAGGTGAATGACCCAAATACAATGTTACCTGTAACTGTACAGGTACTAGGATACGGAGCCAGGGATGGCTGACTGTCTGCAGGAAGATAACCACACCAGAGAAATCACACACCGACAGCCATATCTGTTGAGGGCATTGACTTCAACCCGGATGGGAATCATCAGACGACAGCAAACATTTATACTGTCGCTCAGCTCATTGATTAATAGGCGTCAGTCCTCACTACAGGCAAACACAACTAGATGCTGCCACATGTGGCTACAGTATGAAACACGTGACCTAAATAGTCCTCCATTCTATCAGTGTGTTATATGTGAATTCCATTCTTTTTGCTAGGAACTCCCTGTAATCCCAAGGACTGCTAAATCTGTATGGGACACTTGAGGCTATAAACTTTACTAGGCTTTCCTATTTTAATCATTTCTGTTCTCATCCAGCTGCATTAAAGTTCAGTCATTTGGAAATAATTAATGCACATAATAACGTTTGCAACTACCATCAAGATAGTATAATCATTCCAGAAACTGAGGATCCATTGATTCAGTTCTCATGAAATTGTACATTTACTTCAGAGCCACACAGTTCCAGCTGTGAATTATGAAATTGCAGATATTTATAATTGCTAATATGCTCTCTACACTTTTTTTTGTATTGATGGTTCATTTGCAAAAGCAGAAACAGTGACATTTAAAGTAGAGGTCACAGCAGAACTGTTTCCAGCTCTGCATTATTAGGCTCACATATCATAATAAAACAAACCAAACAGGACTATCCACCCTGATAGATTCCCATAAAATACAATGAGGAATGTTTGTCCTGATGTCAGGCAAAAATAAAGCATGTAAATAAATGTATAGACAGATGAATTTGATTAAAGGCTACTGTGAAGGAGAGAACAGTACTTCAGCATTCCAGAACCAGATTAACAACATCAATAAAAGTAAGAAACCTGAGGTTTTGAGAGAATGCAGGGACGGTGTTTTCTTTACCAGCTCGTGAAATGCATCTTTGCAGCCTTTCTCTGCTCATTGGAGACAGAGTGAGCTTCATTAAAAATCCTTTCCTGGGAATAATGGAGGTCTCTAAACTTAACTGCATTCAGAGCACGTAGACTGACACAAGGACTAGTTATAAATTCTTAATATTTTATTTTTTACGGCACGAATGCTGTAAAAATCGCAAAAATAGCTCATTTTAGACCTCTAATAATGTCATTATTTAACAGAAAAACATACAAATCAGAACGTACGACACAATTTTACCTTATAATAGAAAAAATTAAAATAATTGAGCTGTATTCCATCTTTAATGTTTTCTTTTACATACCCTGAACTAAAGGGCTCTGATTATGTCTTAATGAAATTTTACAAAGACATTACAAAAAGTAGATTTGGAATACAGACACTGGTTTACCCAAAGCTTTGCCGGTTAAGACTCAGCCGAGTACATTGTTGTGAAATGCAAAGATACTGACGCACGGAAATCCAACAGTACAAGTGAAACATGATACTTCTATGTAAATACCCTCAAACCGGTACTTTCAGTCTGTCCCAGTTTAGTTTTGAAAGGCAAATATAGTTTATAGATGTTCAGTAGTATAGTAGTGCAGGTTTGCATCAGTTTAAGAAAGCAGGATCCAATAATAAATAAATAAAATCATACATTCTTAAAAATGGCAACAATTCACATGTTCGACATCTACTCTAATACAACTACTGTCATTATAACAGTGTTTCCACACATAGACCAACCTGTGGCACAGCAACACAAACTGATTCCACCTTTCTTGTTCTATCCTTCATGCACAGAAAGTGAGAGATCAACAGCTACAATTCACCACACAATGCTGCTTGGTCTGTGGGAAACACTTTATAATTTAACAATATCTGTAAAAACTTCTAAATTAGGCCACAATTCTCAATTGCAATGAAATGCATCATCTCTGTGAATAAAAACAGAAGTGTTTCTCTCTCACTGGTAGTTTACATAATAAAAGACACATATTTCATAGTCATTTTTAAAGTAATAGTAAAAAGGCCCCAAATTGTAAATAGCTTTAAATAAAAAATATATATATATACAAAAACCTTGACCTAACCATATAAACCCTCAGGATGATTAAAGTCAATCAAGATCTCTGCTCTGGGTCACATCATTAGTCATATTCTAAGGATCATTCTCACGCCGTATGGATAAAAACTGACGATTTCTCAGAGAAAATAGAGAAATATAAAAGGTCACACTCCCATGTTTCCTTTCTCTCCTGGCAGCAGTTTCTCCTTGGCTGAATCCTGAGGGACTTTGTAAGGAGTCTTATTCATTTCACGGCTTTTGACCCAAGTGTACGCCGAGGAGCCGCCGAGGACCATCATGTTACTGGTCCACCACAGCAGGCTTTTACTAGAGGAGTTGTACACGACTGCGATAACAGTCTGAGCGCAGGCCTTCGCCGTCCCTGAGACGTTGTGTGTGAGCGGACTTGTATACTTGATCTGGAGGCCGGTGACGTAGCCGATGGCGAAACCGAACACTCCTCCTAGTGTCATCATGCCCCAAAAGCCGAGGTCAGTGAGGCGGCTGAAGCCGGCGAGTTGACCCAACTCCCCAAACACCAGAATGAGCGGGAGGAAGAGGACGCAGGCGTTGATGTTGTTGTAGTAGGACAGTTTCCAGATGTTTCCATCTACCGCGGGCATCACCTTCTTTGTGTAGATGGCGTTCAGAGAGACAAAGGCACTGGCCAGCACGCCGAAAAAGACGCCTGACCAGGAGAGGGAACCCGCCACGCCTTCCTGGTCCACGCCAAGCCAGAATCCACCTGAGAACCAGAGACACAGGCAGGAAACAGGATTCAAATTTATTATTAAATTTGAACAGTGTAACTCACTGTATTTTAATATCACCTCATCTTGTTTATCCAGTCTTCAACTGGTTAAAAATGATGCAGGAGGATTACTTACAAGGTAAAAAAGACGGATCAACCTGATCCTTTCCTCCTTCCACTGGTTGAATTCTAACTACAGAATTAATTTCATTTCATCAGTTTGTTTGTAAGACATTGCAGAAACTGTGTTCCTATACCGTATGACTAAAAATGACTAAGTTCCTCACCAAAAGTTATGGGGGCAGGGCCTCCTCTACTCTAGACGTTATACTTATTCCCTTTAGATTGCATATCTGCCTAATTACTACTGTTTTATTATGGGTTATATTGAATTTTATTACTGTTATTATTGTGACATACACTTTAACTAAGGTATATAATAATGACTGATATTTTAAGGGGGTACCAAATATAAAAAATAATTAAAATGGGAAAAGAAATTTATTTTTTAAATAAAAAAGTTTTCTAGTGTTTAACACTAGAAAAGCCAAATGATGTTGTGCTTCGTGTAATTTTATTAAAAGTGTTGTGTTTGGAGCCTCGGGGCCACCGTACAAACGACTTGAACCCACTTCCGGGTTAGAAGACAGTTGGACCCACCTAAGATGACCCCGCAGCACATCAGGGCTCGGACCGAGGTGGTCTGCTTCAGGATGATGTAGGACAGCAGCACGTTGAACACGGTGCTCAGGGAGCGACCCACCGTGTAAAAAGCCACTCCGACGTATTTCAGGCACAGGTTGTTGAAGGTGATCATACCGATGAACACGACGGACAGCGGCAGAACTTCCCGGGACGTCTTCACGTCGAACCGGACTGACGGGAAGTCGATGAGTCCCGGACACCACCGGGACAGCAGCTGCATGAGCCAGCACAGACCGACGGTCACCACGCACTGGAAGAACGTCACGAACAGCGGCGCGTCCAGGTCCCGGTTGTCCAGCAGGTGATTGTTGAGGAACACCATGGTTATCGACACGAACCAGTACAAGGCGACGACCGCCGCGATCCGCGCGGCTCGGAGGAGGAACGTCTCTCCGGATCCGTCCGGGTCCATCGAATCGGAGCCGGCCAGGGCCATCCTCAAGATCCCGGAGCGCTTCAGCTGCGTCCTGTTCATGGTTAGACGCAGAAAACTACTGACTGGAGCATTTAAAAGCAGCTAATGTGAAGCTAGAGACGACGGTGAACGGTGCACGGTGCAAACATGACTGCTGTGTTCCGCCTGCGGACACAACAATACCGCTTCCGGTTCGATACTTCAGAATAAAAGCGCATTGACGAACAGGTTTGTAGAAAGAAAGCGTAACAGTACAAATTAACAGCCGTGAAAGAAGAATTCAGATCCTTTACTTATTATTACTTGTATTTATTTATTTTTATTTATTTGTATAGCACCTTTCATACAGAAATGCAGCTACAACAAGCATGAAATAAAGATAATGTAAAATAGAAAAGATAAAATAAAAAGTACCAATTTTTCATCATCATTGTGGCACCACTTCATATCAAAAATGTATTTCTCTATATGGATGTTAATGCAAAATAGAAAATGTGTTATTTTATTTAAGTCTTCATCTTATTTTGAAAGATAAAAACATCCACCGGAAGTCTCTGACAGCGTGACAACTTCCTGTTTTGCCATTTAAAGAGACAGTGAACTTGAATTGCTGCATTTAAATTTCTAAAGTCCCATCCTGCAATCTATACAATCCCATCCAGTGTTCCTTATTCTTCCCTCTGCACCCAAAAAAATCATTGAGTTCATAATCAAACCAGGTATATTATCTTGATGCTATAGCTCTGGCTTTAACTGTTAGACCTTCATAGATAGCAGCTAATGCCATCCATTCATTTTCTATATCTATTTATTCCTCACTGAGGTCATGCAGGTCTGCTGGAGCCAATCCCGCGAGAGGCAAGAAGCAGGGACAGACAGGTCGCCAGTCTACTGTGAGGCACAGCAGCTAATGCTTTTCTAGATTTTTATTTTTTTAGTCACTTGTCTATAATTTGTATTATAGCTTTTAAAAAATAGAAAATTGTTTTCTTACCTTATACTGGCCTTTATTTCACAAGTCTGACAGAGAGAAACAACGTCTACAAGGAAATGTTTTGTCTATTCACCGTTTGTCCCTCCTCTGAGGCAAAACCAGAAATGCAGGTGCTTTTGTTTGACCTGCATTTCCTTGTATGCACAGTACAGTGCATCCGGAAAGTATTCACATCGCTTCACTTTTTACACATTTTGTTATTATTATTTATTATTATTATTACAAAGTGGATTCAATTCATTTTTCCTCAAAATTCTATACGCAACACCCCATAATGACAACATGAAAAAACGCTTTTTCTGTTTAGATTTTTGCAAATTGATTAAAAATAAAAAAAAACTGCATATATTTTAATGCATATCTAGTGTATTATACAAAATTCAACAGTATTTGGGAAAGCCCTTATCTAATAATAAAAAAAAAATAGAATACTTTATGCACAACAACAGAATTTAAATAGAACTTTTCCAATCAAATATAAAAAAGTGTTCTCACTTAATTGAATTATTTTATTTTCTCTAATTTCCCATAGCTCTTCACTGTTCCAATGATTCTTGTAGTACTCCAGCACTACAGCCTCAAGACAGTAGGTGGCAACAAATAATCAGTATTTCTTATAAGGCTGGCTGCTGTATTATCAGCTCAGACACATCACTTCTGCAAAGGCATTACCTGTGGTTGCATAGGAATAATCTAATTTGTGAAATACAGTGAAATTAAGCAATGCATAGTGGGAAATATTACAGAACAAATCAAACGGTGTAACAACCTAAAACACCACCACAGCAGCATCACATGTATATGATGTGTTTTCATTAATTCATGCCCCAAGCTTATCATTTAGATTCGACTGCTCCTTTCATTCACTTCAGAGCAGCAGCCTTTGATCCACTGTGATCAAACGCCAGTTGTACAATCTGTGAAACTTCTATATGCTTGTACATTTTTGTTTGTATATGATACTGAAGACAGGCTGTAATATATAGGCTGCTCTATATCTTTATTTGTCACATCTTATCATAGTGTGATCACAGTTCCTTCATTTGTGCATTTAAAATAATAATTAATCAGTAATAAATACAAATAAAATGATCTCCCTCACAATCCCAGCAATCTGAAGGTAACAGCACTTCCTGAGGCTCTCAGTGCTGCCTGTTGTATCTGATACCTTCATGACAGCAGCAGGGGAAAAAAAACACATCTGTTAGTCGGGCAGTTGGGATCATTAATGATTCTCTTTGTCTTATTCTTGCAGCGCTTGATGCAAATGTCCTTAAGGCAGGTAGAGCACTGCATTGTGTGTTCAGCTGAGTGATCCACTCTCTGCAGGGTCTTGCTGTCCAGCTCGGTGTTGTTTCTGTGTCTCCTGTCATTCTTGATGGTGCAGGACTAGGGATTCTTCAGTATCTGAGAGGATCAAGGAACAAGGTATATGAAACGTATGTTCATACAGCAGCGGACTGGTCTTTGGTGTTAAGGATGAGGGTAGAAGAGGTGTGTCCGACCACCATCACTGTCTATATCAGGAAGTCAAGGATCCACTGCAGTGGCTTCTCTCCAGTCTGCTTCATGGAAAAAACAGGGCGTTCAAGAAACAAAAAGGGAACAGTAAAGAAAATTTAACTTGCGCTCTCATGTCCAGACCTTGTGTCAAACCCCCTGTCATCCTTCTCCACAGTCGCAATCTTGCTCAGTTACTGGAAAATTGCTGCGAGTGTTGACTGCCAGTGTCATCTTTTCTGCTACAGTACACACTAGTCACTTTGCCGGTGTGCCAGCGTTCGCCGCTCACTTTGTAAAATATGTGGATATCTCAGCGCTCAGCAAGGATGTAAACAAGGATGCCATCCACCTCCAATTACACAGCCAGTATTTGTAGAGCCTGACTCAACTTACAGCACATCCATCAGCCAGGGAGTGTGTAGGAGCTGCACTGAACAAAAATATAAATGCAACACTTTTTGCTCTCATTTTTCACAAGTTGAAATAAAAGCGCTAATATTTTTTTCTTTGTACACAAAAGGCTTATTTCTCTTGATTTTTCCCCCACAGATTTGTTGTAACTGTTTGGTACATCAGAACTTAGTTGACAAAGTGTTTTTTTATTAAGCTTTCAGCACATTAAGGGCACGGTAGTGCTGAAACACAATGCTAGTTTCCAATGTTGTCAGTTTCACATTCTTTCATGTGTTGCATGTGTAGTCTAATGCATTGAAAGAGAAGTGGCAATTTAAGGACAGGTCAGCGCTGTTTGATTGGTGTTATGTGCCCTGTTTGCCATAGAGAGGGTACATTAAAAGCTTACACTAACTGTCAGAACAGTGTGTAAATCATACCCAAGAAATAAAACACTGTAAATGTGTATTATTGTGTGTTGGAAATGTCAGAAACATGTTCAGCTACAGCACCGACTCCTCTTGTAGAGAAACTGGGGTCGTGTTTGTGTCATCTTGGCTCAGTAAATCTCATTCAAGTCCCGATGTTTCCATTTTTTTTTAAATTCACAACCTATTTTTGCTAAACAAGTTTGTGTTACACAAAAGAAGAAGTCAGAAAATGGGGAATCCTTCAAAATGCATCGAAATATCTTGATGGAAATTCAACCAATGATGCACCAGTAAGGTGCATTTTCTTTTTAAATGGAGACAATGGAGACATGTATGTTTACTTTTCAAACTGGAAAACAAATCCACTTAAATACGAGTCTTGCCTGGAAAATGGATTCCTTAAAACTGTATTCAACCCAACTGAAGTGGTGCTTTTGTTGCAAGTTTTATTTTTGAAGATCTTTTTGATGTATAACTTCTACAATTTGTGTGACCCCTTCTCTGCACCTTTCTGTCCAGGCTTAGGGGTATAAAGCAGAAATGCCGAGCCGAAGGAGAGTTTGTTATTCTCAAGATGTTCTACCTCCTTGACCTCTGCCAGCAGGGGAGATTTTCACATTTAATAAGCAAGCACACAAATGGAGGGGGATGCTGTAGGTACTATATTGGATGTTGGCAGCTCTGGACTATCACATTAGTTTATCTGCACCAGACATTTCAGTAAAGTGGTCATGTCAGATTATAGGAAATAAGACGTCCAAACGTCAGATTGGATTATAGATTATAGAAGAAGATATAGAAGATTACACTAGAATTAGTGTAATACAAAAGGTTATGCTTTATGCGTCATTGTTTCATCAAGTATTTTTTTATCTTAGGTGATAAGAAAGATAGAAAATATATTGTAACAAACACTGTTTAATCTGTGTCTGATACACAAATTAAAAGACATGCTTGATTCATCTTTTTAACATTACATTTAGCACTGAGCTAACTCTGTGGACTATTGTGACGCTTCAGTTTAATCCGTTCAAATCAACTCCTGGATGTTGCCACAGCAGTTGCTGAATGACAAGTATCTTCCAGTGAGGGGTGAGCTGTGTGGTACAGTCCCAGGGCAGCTTAGTTTCAAACACATATAATCCTCCCTCGTGGCCCCAAATTGGTTTCTCAGCTATAGCGCTTTTATTACTTTGATCTCCCAGTGGTTTTAACAACCTCTGCTTTCTCACATGTCTAGAGAAGAGAAGGAGCACAGCAGGTCTTCCTTAAGAGTCTCTATGTTCCTTACACCAGGACTATTACAGAAGGGTTGAAAGAAATGGATGACAGCTTGATGGACAGAGGCGTCAGATCCAGATTTTGAATGGATGCAGATTTGAAATTACCTGTTAAACATACAGGATCTCTACTGATTAAACCTACGGCAGTGATAAGACCTTTGTTTCATAACTGGTAGCAACATAAAGAGCCACAAACCTCAGCAAGGAGCTCAGTCATTTCTATAGTTCACCAACCCTTGGTCATGGCATTTTAAAGGTCCCACATCATACACTGCTCCTGGGTTTTATTTGAAGTTTGGATATTTCTAAAAGGATCAGTATAGTTTTATGTCTCCTCTCCTGAGCTTCTCTGTGCAGCTGTAGAAAGAACAGGTCGTTTTGTGACTCATTAATATTAATGAGCCTCTTCTCTGATTGGCTGACATGAGTTGCTCCACAAATGGGTTATCTTGGGTTTCCAGAACTATCCATCGGGGTATTTTGAGCAAAAAATGAACCCGACCAATCAGAGTGTCATTCCCCATCCTCTTTGAAAGCCGTACTATGATAACAATGAATGAGTCGACTCCAACTGCTCTACAATCCATCACTTTCAGCTGATTTCTCTGATTCAACTTTCCATGTCATCAGAAAAGCTTCGGCAACTATTACGTCAATTAGAACAATTCTAGGACCAATCAATCAAATCTGAGAGGATCTATCAATTTCAGCTACACATCCTCCGCTCTCATTTTACACAGCGGACAGTACGGTGTAAGGATATGATGTGATAGAAGCATTGGGCATTTCTACTGATTTACTATGGAAAAAGAAGTTTATCCACAGTTTGAAAGTTATTTTTGCAACTCACCCAAAAATATGGTTGAATATTTTTCTCTAGTTAAAAGTTATGGGAATTTTAAAAATGATTACATCCAAACCATTCCATTAAATTTTGACTTAAACCATATTTACTCGTCTGCATAAATGATGCAGACGAGTTCCTCTGCTGCAGAGGATCCTCGATCAAACCGCAACCTGTGCATACACAGGACTGATGTATTTAGACATTGGTATTACACAATAGTACTTGTTATTATTGTAGTTTCTTGGGTATGTTTCTGCTCTGCCTTGTGTGCAGAGTAGACGCAGCACTGTGCTGAGAGAACTCGTCTTCTAATGCCAAAAAACAGGGCACCACATCAGACCTGACCTGTGCTTCCATTGATGTTATTTCTCTTTTAAGACGCAGTGCTGTGCGTGAAATCGACACTTATTTCACAATTACAGTTGCACTTCAGCACTATGACCATTTTAGCACAGTTTCAATCGAGCCCTATGTGTCAAGGTTGGATTCCTTCCTTTATAAGCGTTTATGTTTCTGAAGGTTATCGTCAGCGTTTCTTTAGCAGGTGATTTCTTCTCAGCGAGTCTTTCGCCACCTGCTATATGGAGACAAATGGAGTGAAAGGTCTTTAATTGACGAGACTCTACCTTGGCCATCATGGCACATAAAACATTCCAACCTTGTAAGACTTTAAGAGCCAAGGAAGGAGGACAACCTCCTTAAGAACTAAGGCCATAAAACATAAATGAGCTATTCTCTCAAAATTAAATAGCAACATCGAGCTATTAAGCATCAACTTTTCAGTGCACGCTGGCCATTGTCTTCTTAGCTCAGCTACATGAAATACAGCTGCAGTATATATGTCCTATTGGGCACCATCAGGTGTTTGGCTTTCTTCTCTAAGCTGGCAGGTTCTAAAGCTCCAGATTGAAGACCAAGCATGACTCATCCATACATGAGGAGTGACATGTGGAGGCGATGGTGCTGCCATTTTGTTGTTTGCTCTTATTACTGTAGGTTCTCTGTGGTCGAGGACAAAGCTGACACACTTTGGTTTGCTTTTCAAAGCAATAAAGGAGCAGATGACGCTAAAGTCTTTATCCATCATAAAATTTATAGACATCTGGAGAAACACAAATCCCACGTCTGACTTTTATTTGCTGATTTCTCTTCAGCTTGCAATAAGATGCAACCTCCTCTTTTACATGAGAGGTCGGCTTCTTATTTTAATCTTCCCGAACGGCTTTTAACCCTGTGTTGAACCTTTTCAAGAGACAGGACACAGCAGTTTCAATCACTGGTCTCATATCTTAAACCCTCTTTAAGTCTCTTAAATAGGACACTTTTATGATGACACTGCATGGCTGCCGCTCCTTCAGGAAGCAGAGTCAGACCATGGTCCTGCACTTCCTGACTCTGTTAAGTGGTGTGACAACAGTTTCCTGGACCTGAACATCTCAAAAATTAAGGAACTTGTCATTATTTTTAGGCCTATAGCTTAAATTTGACATCAGCAACGAGTCAACAGATGCACTCCCAACAATATATTCTGTATACTGTGGAGTGAAGGACAGAAGGACTGGAACCCAAATGACTTGAACTCCCTCTGAAAGAAGCATCTCCTCCAGAAAGCAAAAATATCCATCATAACCATTGACTCTTGACAGAGAATATAGTTATATATAGTTATATACAGCCTCACAGGAGGCAGCTACTCAGTCATTTGCCTGCTATTATGTTGTTGAATGCAGAGTTGACTTGATTTAGTTGCTTCAATCCATAATTACTGTACTTGACTGAAGTACATTAGTAGAATGTGACTATTCTGTGCAAGAGACTCAGTCACAGTCTTTTTAGTCTTCAACTCCCTACTTTGTGCCTCATGTTGATTGCATTTATTTTAGTTTTGTTTGTATATACCTCTGCTTTTTACCTCGCCATGTTTATCCGTGGGACCTCGTTTTTATTTATTTATTTCTCTTTTTCCATATCATGATTCCTATGACACATACATAAGTTTCTGCATTTATTTCCTTTATTGTATGTGTTTTTTATTCTTATTCATTCAAAGAGTGTGCAAGAGAGACAGACCTGCTATTAACCATAGATATTTCAATACAGCCGTATTGACTAATAATTATCTATTGATCAATCTTTGGAGCGTAGTTACATGTCAAGCATACAGTACATTCCTGAGAATAATCAGACAACACAAAGAAATATTTCACCTAAACAACATTTTTAAAGCTTTTGTCTGTAACTGGAATCACACATAACTTAAATCAAGCTGCTGTAGTTTTCAAGAATGGAACAAATAATGGAATAAACAGATGACAAGTGGCCACACCCTTTAATTATGCATTACCTTAAATTTGTAAAGAAATGAAGAAATCCTGGGCCACATTGAAAGCAATGACCGTACTGTCCACTCTGTGTGTGACCAGAAATGAGAGCAACATGCAGGAGAGACTCACACTGAGCTGGTTTCTCTCCTCTTCTCTGCTTTGTCTCACATGACGAGCAGAGGAGAGACAGTGACAACTACACTCATTATCTCTACTGTAAGTGCAATAAAAGCCCTGCGAGCTGCAAACTGAAATGTATTTGATGTATTTGTAGTTGTTTATTTGCATATAGAAAGTGTAGCAGCGAAGACGGAGAAGTGAGAAACTCTTGTTGACTATAAAAATCTTTCCTCATCAAACTCAAAAGGTCTCAACGTGGCTCCAACAGACTCAGACAACACAGAGGCAATTTACAGTTTCCCTTTTCACTTGTCTTGCATTAATCCCTCATTGATATACGGATTAGGAGCCGATCCTTCAGATCCATGTCAGTGACAACTGAGCAGAAATAAAATCTATTTGTCTTGAACGTTCATGATTAGCATCACAAAAGCAACGTGAAAAGAACAAGGTATTTTTCAACGATTTCCTCCGCAGCCTGTCATTTCTGCTGTTAGAATCTAACAGCAGTGTAATGTGCATATGAGTGCACTACAAAGGGCACCAACAGACTACCTCAGTGACTCACTGGTACAACATTGCTAATGAAACTAAAGTGGTTGTGTAGCACACGCTTGTGTTTCCACTCTACTGCACTGCTGCCCAAGGGCTCCATTCATTATCTCTGTTGTTTAAAATTGTTCTCACACCAGTATAGAATGGGCTGTTAATGGGGTGAATGAGCAGCTTGTGCTTGATCAATAATATTCATTTGAAGCAGTTAAAAAATACTATCCCTTCTCTCTGATTGTTTCTCATTCATTCAGCCCTCTTTTGGCTGTTTATCTCTTCGGTTGTTTTCTTCCCACTCAGTCATTTTCCTGCTTTGTGACTCGTCTTCTCTATACCAAAGAGAAAGGATCTCTGAGGTTATTCACTGCATAAAACAGCACTATTTCAAAGTCCAAATGGTGGCAAGTCACATAATTGCAGTGCTAGCTTTATATGTATATCTATCTATATCTATACATGCTAGCAATTTTCTATGCTTTTCTTATTTCTTATATTTTTATTTGTATATGGCAACTACAGCAGAGGAGGTAGAAACAATAATTATAATTTCTGATGCTAATTACATGCATATGCATACATATCTTGTCTCAGTTTAGGCTTTTTCACCCATCGACTGCTTCTTACAGTAGCTGCATGTGCCTTTTCCTCTCCAGAGAAGTCCTGTCTACAGTGCACCAGCTGAGGCTTTGAGTGTTAAATGGTTTGTGGTTAAGTGCTGCGGTGGTGTTCCTTTTGACCTGAAGTCTCTGACTAGATGTCCCCAAGATAAGAGGCCTTTGGAATATTCAGCATTTAAACCAGCGGTTGATATCAGCCTCCAAATGAGTCATTGCAAATGTACAGCGGATATGTTAAAACAAGTCAAAGGTACTACCACACAAAGCAAACAACCCTTTAATTTTAACTTAATTTAATGGAAGTCTGACATAATCGTCCCAATAACTGGGATGTGGCCCAAACTCATTATGTTTTATGGGCCCCGGACATCTGAGAAATAACATCTGTTGGTACTTTGTCATAGAGTCATTCATTTGTTCGTTGGTCAAATAAATGCATTTGCAGTCAAATAGATTTAAGTTTTATAAATTGCTCCATATTCAATCTGAAGCTGAAGGGATTCATTCAAAAAAAAAACTAAAAGAATAGTTCATCACTCAATGCAAGGATTCATCCATAAAACCATGCTTATTGTGAAAGCTCTGAACATCAGATGACTCATAGCTGAGATTTAAAATTGTAATGTGCTCAATGTCATATCTGCAATCATTGTGTAAGTCTTCAGAGGGGCAGATCTAATTCTGGAGGCTCCTCGGTTGCAGTTGGGCTAGAAATACTTGGTCAACTTTCGACTTTTCATCTCTTGCGTCACCCCATCCCTCAAAGTCAGTCACCAGGGAAAATATCTCATCAGTGTGAAAGACAAATGATTAAATAAGTGGGGCGGATGTGCGTGTGTGTGCACTCACATTATACAGTGTGTAGTGTAGTGTGATGGGTGGTATAAAGAAGCTGTATTCTCCATTCTCTTGTGGTCCAGGCGGTGTTTCTGCTGACATAGTGAAATATTGATGTGGAATAAATTCCCGTCTAATTAGAGTGGCTGAATTAATCAGGAAGCGTTAAATTAGCAGAGTTTTCTTTTCAGTCGAGGGGAGGTTTTGATCTGAGCCATATGGTCGCTCCCCCTTGATGTGCTGTGGTTCACAGGCTTTTATATATGAACTACTTTTTTTAGATGTCTCAATAAAAAAATGCTTTTTGGTGACAGAGGGTAAGTTGTGTAATAGCCTTTGGTAGAAAGGGATACTTTCAAGTCATTACATATATTATATTTTCAATACTTTACCTTGATTTAATTAATGCATGTATGCTAATTTATGGTTAATGTCTTTGGTGATCCACTGACTTTACATCTAGCACCACTAGTAGGTCAATTACAAAACATGTGATGACTCCTGTTTACTTAACAACGCCACACATTTACCTTGAGTGCCATGATGAGGTGGAAGCACATAAGCTTCAGCGTGGAATGTGTCTCTCTGCTTTTAGTAATGAAAAATGTGTTTTCACAAAACTACAGTAGCTTAACACTGTCCTAACTGATTTAAGTTGACTATGATTATGAAATAAAGAGTATAAAGACGATAAGAAGAGCTACTGGTAGCTCACCTGGTAGCTCACCTGGTAGCTCACCTGGTAGCTCACCTGGTAGCTCACCTGGTAGCTCACCTGGTAGCTCACCTGGTAGCTCACCTGGTAGCTCACCTGGTAGCTCACCTGGTAGCTCACCTGGTAGGATTAAGGCTCAGGCCTTGTCCACACGACAATTGCACGTAAGATTTCAGTAAAAAGAAGAAGAGAAGACGAGTTATTTCTGACTCTGATTGGCCAAAAGGTTCTCGCAAAGCATGATGGGAAACAATATGCCCATATGGTCGTTACTAGACCTTTATGCATTTATTTCAGGGTGGATTGAAAAGCTTTTACAGGGCTACAATCACAACGAAGGCAGCATTGAATGGAGCAACTGTTAGCGCCTCCTTCTGGTCATGTGATACAGTGACGTCACTGGTAGCAACAATGTCGTATATGTACTAAATCCATAATGACATTGTTCCATCTTCCCAGTCTGAAACCTATTGTCAGAAAAGTGCATTTAAACAACTCCTTCATCGTCTGGTCACAACCTCAGTCCTTCATCCAGCAGGCTGAATTTAAAAATTTCCCCTACTTTTTCTGTATTTCTCTACTGAATAAATAAAGCAGGAATACCTAAAAGTTAATAATTAAAAACTAATAATAACAATAATAAAAAAGCTATTTAGATTGCTGGTGTTCAATGATGAGGTGACATTTCAATACTTGATCTTTCGATGCGATTACGACTTCAAGAGTAGTCTATTCTTTTCAGCTTGTCAAAATACCAATGCACTGTCCTTCAGTATGTTTTGCTTTACTTGCAATTGCTTTCTTCACCAAGTAGTGAATCAGCCTATAACCGTTATTCAAAGTGTTTTTTTCCCCTTGTAAAACAGCAAATAATAAACTATAACTGACAACACTTGTGGTTTTAAACATATCTGTCATCACTTAGCAAAATAAAAACAATAAGTAAAAGAAACGTTTCAAGCTCATTGCACAAATCTGTGAAATACATCACTGTGTCAAGTGATAATCTTGGATAAAAACAGCTAGTCCTGCATCATATTTCATATTAACATTATCCAAACGTGTGTATGTTCCTTAATGTGCAAACTTCTACAGCAACGTTTAGTGGATTTGATTAATGAGCTGGTCAAAAAACAATCTGCCCCACTGTCATCAGCCCATCAGTGATGAGTGGGATGACGGAAATAAAGACGGCAGGCCAGTCAGTGGTGCGATTTATGAGTTTGGGACTAAGTGTTGTTGAAGGTAAATGTCTAGAGATGACTTTCACACATGTCAGCACCCGAATAGGACGAACCACAACCAAAATGTCTCTTTTTTTCCTGGAAAAAAACCCTCTGATTGCTAAGGTTGATAATACTATCAGCCCTTCATTTATCCAGACAGCGTGATATCTCAGACACCACTGGTACCTTTTCTGAATGGATGCTGGGCTTCAATACATCTTTCCATTGTATACACTCACAGCGGGACGCATTGTATCTCCCACAGCTGAGTTTGATTGACAAGCAGCTATTCTTCTTCCAAACGTACCTCCGGAGCCATCAATAACTGCGGCATTCCCTGCTGTTTTAGTTGGCAGGTTAATTTAGCTGAGTGTATACAAGGACTCCAAGAATCGGTTTTATGATGTGGCAACACTTCGGTTTAAGGGAAAACAGCATGAGCATCAAACTGACGTTAGATCTTGTGCATGTCCGTTCTGTTGTCTGTTTGGCTTTAATATGTATGGATGTATTTGATGAAGGAAAGGAAATAATGAGCAATAAGCGGAACTAAAAATGTCTGAATCAAGGGGCCTCTATCAAGAAGCATTCACCTTATATCACCTCCATCCTTAACTGGTTCTTTGGTCCACGCTGCACTCTTTCCTCCGATTGGTTCTCCTTAAATGTCCCGAGAATTAATTGGGAGCTGGGAAGATCTACTTTTAGTTCCGATGCTCCTGCCGCCTGCAGCTCTCTGCGGGGAACCTTAAAGCTGGTCTCTCCAGGATCCATTGGACATTTTAAATAGCGACTCACAAATGACTTAACTTCCATTCACACTTGATGTATACAATGCTTTTTATCTTGTATCTTATCTGGTATCTTTTGTATACTCGTTTTGATTGATGCCCGTTTTATTATGGTTTGTATTCTTGTGTCGTCGATGAGAATCACCCTTGACAATTTTTTTGAGTTAAACAAAAGTAGTAGTAGTTATATTAGAGATGATTTTTTTGCAAATATATTCCCAAAGAGCCCCAGAATAAAAATAGACACCAGGAGATGTGCAAGTTATATTCACAAGCTTCAGTTCACTGTAAAATATTGCATGGTGGTCCAGCAGGCACGACATTAGTAAGTCTCAGGCACGAGTATTAGAAGTTAATTGATAACTTTGATTATTAAAAATGACTTGTGTTCCCTAGTATGGCAGCATTAGCTGTGCTCTATTATACTCTGTTATTTCTTCACAGACATTATGAACATTTGGTATCAGAGGATGCTTCAGCTCCAAATTAACTTTGACGGTATCTATCTGGCTTTCCATCTGGCTCAAGGCTAACGTATAAGCCTTCACAGTGGAATGCTAAACTTAACCATGTCAGATTACATTAGTTAGACGGCGAACTGACCACCGCTCCTGCAGCTGCCCTCTGACTTCACTGGAGGCGACAAAAGGCAGCAAATTTTCACTACAGGAATAAACTAACTATTTGAAATGAATTAAATAAATCACAGTGCTATCAGTTATGAGCTGGTAATGTATGCATATGCTGTTACCTGTTTAGATAACAAGCTGAGAGGAGAGAATTATCACAGCTGTGCAGCTTGCAGGGCAAACACGGCAGTGTTTGTCATTGGGATCTGTTTGTTTGCAGTGGTCGGTCGTTACCTCGGGAGTTCAAAAACGTAAGTGGATGACCCGATTGCAAAGTTTCCGTGGCCGTTTTGGAAGTCCGAGGCCCAAATTGCTTCAGTTACTCTTGTTGATTAGAAAAATGATTTAGGTCTCCGGTATAAAATCCAGGCAGCGGGACGAGCGAATATTAGTTTTAGCGGCAAACATTTACCAGATAATTATGCTTGTTTGGGGCTGTAGTTGATTACAGAGGCTTTTGTTTTCTCGCTGAAATATTCAGCGGCTTACGGCGGAGTCAGAATTTCATTATAATTATTTCAACGGGAAAGGTGTGTCAATATTTGCATGATTATTGCATGACGGCGTAAGAGCTGCTGAACTGCAAGATTGACAATCAGGTTGTAGCCGTCAGTATCGAAGGGCTAAACAAACACAAACATCTCACGAGAAGATTAGGGAAATTATCAAACTAAGGAACAGATAGGAAGCAAACTGCTGGTAGCCACACGCTCAACAACTGTTCTTATCCAGGGTTGATGTCAACACGGACCCCTGTCTTTCCAAATCAACCCGAGCACGGAGATGTGCACGAGATAAATCAGACATGCCACTCAGCCACCTGTCTCAGACAAACCGGCCAGTTTACTTACGCCCTGCGTTATCGTCATCAAGCACAGAGAGCGAGGCGCTGGCTCAAGTGAACTGCCAGGCCTCTCCTTTGTTCCCCCGCTGAAATGTGACACTGATGACTGAACAGGGAAAAGCGATATCGCCTCTCTCCGCTTTTATCCCTGTTTTTCTACTATATTTACCATTCAGGAAGTGTCACGGAGAAAGGATTAGCGGGAAACATCTCCTATCGCACCATCTCGCGCCACTAAAAGCCACCATAGATTCTCACTTCTCGTCGGTAACGTGCGCTGATCCAAGAAACCGAGTGAGAGAGATGGATTCTAAGTGTGTGAAACTTGGACAAACGCAGTTCAAACTTATCCTCAATCCATCATGCATTGAAACGATTAAACTACACAATGTATTTCTGTGTCGCAATTAATCAGTTTGTGTGTTATTCTTCATAAGGTGAAATGTGCTCCCTCATCTTTGTTGCTTGCATCTGAGCAGTGGTGGAAATTAAGGATATTCACTCAGGGACAATAATTAAGTATAAATTCGAGGTACTGACCCCTAGGTTGGGAACCACTGAAATAACAAGCTAAACTAGCTCGCCTCCACAGTAACATGCTGTTTACACACTGATGCTTCATATTAATAATTCAATATATCAGTCAGAGGCCTAAAGCAATAATTCACTGCAACACTTCAAGTATATTTAGCTGCTAATGCTTGTACTGGAGTATTTTTACATTGTTGTAGTGTCACTTTTCTTTAAGGAAGGGATTAGAGCACTACTCCCATCACTGAGTCACACTTTCTGACACATGATTAACACACATAATTGACTATCACTCAAAACCTGGGGGAGATTTTAATGGATGTTAAGGGGGTGCAATATTGATCAGTAACGCTGTCAGCTCCTCACGACTGTATTTTGGTCATTTTGTGCTATGAGGCAGTAAAAAAAAAATGCCTTTACTGACCTTTTTAAAGTGCAGGCAGAAAATGCAAAGACCTCATCCATTTTGATGGGTGCTCTCAGAAAATCCCATCTCACACTCAATCCTAATGATGAGAAAAGCGACCCAGAAATCAATCTAGGAGCTGATACCGTGGTAAGTAACTCGACTAAGGAGGTTCTCTCTTGGACACACAAAAGAGAAATGGTGAGCAGCGATGTAATCAAACAAGGTCAGTGAGAGGCCATATATTTCTGGAACAGAATGGACTCTGTCACAGGTTTACTAATGGGCTCTTGACTGAGCACGGAGGGGGTGGGGGGGTCCAGGACTGCAGGACTAATTTCATTTTAACCACAGCCAGCAGCTCTGTGTACATCATTACCAATCTACAATCAATCCTCTCATATAGATTTTGAGATTGTCAGGGGGGATTGTGAGCTGAAATCACATAATTCTGTAGTCAAATCGTTTTGTTGTATTTAAATGTGCAGATATTTGTCTTGGAAAGTGTAGAGATAGAGAATCTGTTGTTATTCATACAGCGTCACAGGGATCTCAAGTGTAAAAAAAGATTATAAGACAAATTATACTACACATATGCCATAGTTACTGATTGAATAGTCATTCACTGAGTTCAGTCCGTTAGCGTTATGTATGAGCTTTCTGAGAACCCCAATGGTACTGGGAAAATGATTGTTAGTAATGTTGGTCTAATGGAACTGCAGCGAAAAACAAGTGTTTATTAAAACATGTTTCTGGAATGGTGCATTCAGGCGATATCAAATATCACAAAGTACCCAGAACTTATTACAGCGTCTTTAAAAGGTGCAGTTTGTAAGATTTAGCGGAAGCTTGAATTAGTTTAAAAATTAAAATTTGAATTGTTGTTTTTATTTTTCATTCATTGAGCTGTTTTTTAGTTGGTTGCAATCTGCAACCCTGCTACTAGATGCCACCAGAACTACAGACCGTACCTTTAAATGCAATGAAATACCAAATATCCATGTTCAAAACATGTGTACTTCATAAGGGAATAGGACTGATAAGAATTTAGAGTAGTGCATAAATGTTTAACAGCTGTTTCTAATATTTTATCAAAGCTTTCTAACACAATAATAGTCAAATGCACCAGATCCACCACCCCCTACTTTCTTCTTGATGAACATAAATGTGTATAAGTCCAGATACATGTGTATTTTAGTGAATAATATTAATACTGTTATTCATATTTATGGATGGAAATTATTCTATTTATGTTTTTCATATTCTCTTTGATCATCAAGGAGAATAGGTAGTGGAGCCTGAGAAGCTTCCTGCTCTAAGGTTCTTCTTAGTCGTTAAAAAACAGCTCAGCATATTATATTAGATCTCATCACCTTGTCTTCTGTTTTATTTATGTTGTGGACTAATCTTTTCTCTTTTCCTTTTTACAAATAATTTCCGTTGGTCTACAATTTGTATGAACAGTAGATTTCTACAGACATGATGTTGATGTTTTACATTCCTCTCAGCAAGTGGACCTCATTATTTCCTGAAGAAAAAGCACGGAGTTATCCGGCGAATTTATTAGCAGCTGATAAACCAAACTGCGATGGCTTATGATTTATACTGTTTGTTTGCCTTGAAATCCAGTCCAGTAGGTTGTCATTACACTAGTTTGGAACTAGTTGAGTAGCTTGTGAAATCGGGCTTGAGACCCATATTCAACATTCAGTGTGCAAACAAGCAACAACCGTTGCATATTTTTATGACACAATCTTGGCAAACTGAGGCAGAGAACACGTCAATATGGCCAGGGTCCAATGCTGAAGCTCCTGGAGAAATTCCAGCAGAGCCAGAATCAATCTATTGCCAGCTGCAGCTGATCCATGGCCTAATACCCGGTCTGTTCCTGATTTAACAAACCCTGAACTTATCCCCGACTCACCCCACAAGAACTTGTGGTTCCACAACAACAGGTGAATGAGTTTATTCAACCCTGAATATGTTTAGTGTGGATTAGTGTTTGGTGACTATAAAAAAAAAACCATCATCACTCGGCATCGATCTATATAAAATGGTATGTTTGTAGGTAATCATCAATGTTCCTATTGTGTTAAATCACTCTTTGCTGGGTAGATACAGGCTCAAAGAAGGTGAAAACCATTAAATCTACCTTTTCAATACATAAAAATACACTTTGAAGGACATAGTTAATACGTTTTTATCTCATATTATACACTGGAAACACATTAGTGACAGTATAGCTTCTATTTTATCACAGCATCAGACTCCCTACTATTAAAGACCACCTGAAACTGCATTTATTGAAGTGAACTAAAGTGGACACATCCTCGCATGTGCAGCAACTAATGGTAGCTTATGTTCTATTGTGGAGGACCATTCGCCTTGATTGACAGGTGGATGTAATGATACTATTGATTGAAATTGCTCTGAAGAAGATGATAAGAGGAAGAAAATGTCATTGAATTTATTATATTTGTATTGATTTATTTGGCAAAGTTTGATAAATTAATCCCATGTGAATGAGAAGCAATGAGAAGCAGGATTTCTACTTTTACAGTTTAAAGACACTTGACCAAAGCACGTCCTGTGAAAACCACACCTCCAAAGTTCAGCTGAGAGAAACAGGTCACAGAATGAAGTTCTGAGCACTGAAGCTCAAAATTAAAGCGCATGGTGGAACAGTGTGGCAGCAGCTTATTTCATGGGCTAGCAGCAGACAGTTTTAGGAATTCCTACCAACTAGCAAGCATGTGTGTGTGTGTGTGTGTGTGTGTGTGAATGCGTGGGTGTGTGAGTGAGTAGCAGGCTGTTCTAACTGCCTTTTTGCCCACATTTCCATCTGTCACTCTCTGCTCAGGTTGCTGTGGGAAAAATATGTCACTCATTTGCAGAGGATTGTTATCAAGTTCACACCTGTGCATTTTACATTATTTTACAAATGTCCTTTCTGTGGAAAATATAGGAAAATGGATTACAATTAATCAACCATGCACCATTTGCTCTGCTTCCATAGCTTTGCCGCAATGGTTGTGTGAGTTAATACAACGCCCTGCACTACGGTCCCTAAACTCCTTCATCCGCTGAAAGAGTCCGAGTAGTCCAGGAGAAAGCTGACTGTGCTGCCTTTACAATCTGTCAGACGGAACGCTTTGTTCATTCAGTGATCACTTCACTGAGATTTGTTGACCTTGCATTGCACACACAGGAGTCATTTTCTACCTTTCACTTTCACTTTACAACTTCATGTCCAATTTTTTGTGATTACTTCCCACCGCTTGCTTTTACCTTCAAGTGAAGAAAAGAGAGAGTGACTTTTACCTTTATAGATGAAGTAACTCTGGGGAATGTAAGCGGACGGCTGAAAAGAAACATGTTGATTCATCCTCTTCTTTTATGTCGTGCAACGGAATACATCACCTATCCTGTTTTAGGAAAGACTGAGGCTGATTTTGTGCAACAAAAAATGTTGATAACTGCAAGATTCTGCTGTTAAATGATAGGTAATTAGTTAATTTGCATCTCTCTCTATATATATTACAACTACCATAAGTAATGAATGTAAAGAGTTAAATTCTACTATTCCTGCTCATCACAAAGGATGTGTAGTGCAGGTATCTCAGGCTCGTTTTGAATGGGCAATGCACATTTTTCTAGGTCTTATGGAGAAAAGCAACATGCATGTTTTCAACAGACACTGCACTAGTTAGAATTTGATATTGAAAAGAAATTATATAGATTTTTTTATTCATGGCAAAGCCCTTAATTGCCAATATGTGCACTTTGGGCAGAACACACACACATCAAAGTCAAAGTTAACTTTGACTCAATTTCACCAATCAGAACACACAAAAGGAATCAAAATACAATTCCTCATATTGCTACAGTGTGTGCAGAAAATATAATGATGATATATGATAAAACAGACACCAAATAAAGATAAAATGATATGAATATATGCAATGAAGTGCAAATACAGTGGGGTAATAGTGCAAGAACAGATAGCAGCAGATTGATTTGTCTGATAGTCTCAATGTAAAGTGCGTGGTGCTGGATGTGTGTGTGTGTGTGTGTGTGTGTGTGTGTGTGTGTGTGTGTGTGTGTGTGTGTGTGTGTGTGTGTGTGATGAAGTGAGGGGGGGCTGCAGTCCAGACTTTTTAGCGGCACACACGCTATTAAAGGTGTAAAATAATAGAATTATTAAGCAGCATATGTTGAATAATAAGGAGATTAATCTAATAAATAAATTATAATAAATAAATTACTAAACACTGTAATTTAGTGTGGAGGCTCTTTACAGATTTACAATGTGTGCATGCAATTAATTGGGAGCGTCCCAAAGTAACTGGGCTGAAAGGAGCACTCTCACTGCTATGACCGTATATATCAAATTCACACAATCACAGATCTGAAAATGGTCAAATCTGAATCTTTCCTAGTATTATAACACCAAGAGAACATCAGGTAGCCTCAGTCACTCTGGCACTGAATCATGGACTGTCTGCTAACTGCCAATGCACCGCAGCTGTTGCGTTTGCACCCCAATTAAGATAGTCAGCGCCCAGTTTTCAGAGCCAAAACTCTGCTCATTCTAATATTATATCACTTCTCTACAGATAGATACTTCCTCAGTCTGTTAATAGCACTGGAAAACAGTTTAGCGATATAAGGAGTACATACAGGGAAATGAAGGTAGGAAAGTGGCATGTAAGTAGGTCTGCTTTTTTTAGCAGGTAATCATTCTTGGGAGGATGTTGGGTGGCGTCGGGTCGATTGCTGGGCAATCTTGAACATGAATAAAACGCAGTGAGGAATCCCGTGGAGTTATCCTCTTCTACTCCGATGGGAAATCACACTGAGGTTTACTGGGCCTCCACCTTTTTCACCTTCTGCTCAGTGTTATGGATGTTTGTGGCCGGTTTAAGACACTTGAGTTTATGCTGTAGTGAACATTTATAACTGAAATGAAAAGCTTGCCCTACTCTGCAATGTGACTCCTCAGCAATGTGCTGCCACATGGGCCGCACCACTGCTGTTATTTTAAATGCTCGGTGACACTGACCTACTCTTAATGTCAAACAGTGACTAACCATTCCTTGCTGTGCATCTAAATCCTAGTCCACACCAACGTGGGTAATTTCGAAACCAAACTTTTATGACGCCCAGTAAAAAAAAAAATCTTGCCAACACCACTGGTGTGATAAAAAATATCCCCAACCACATGGAGCTGCAAAATCCACCTCAATGTCATACACATGCCAAAGCAGTAGGTGGCGATAGCGCTTCTAACAGGACGGCTGTTTTAGCCAATCACAAGGCTAGACCGCTCGAGTCTAGACCGAAGCTAGACCGAAGTCTCCATGGATACAACTTCCTGTTTACTGTTGCACAGTGGGACGTCAAGCAATATCGACAAGAAATTGTGGTATATGTTCTACTTTTTTATGGAAATCATGTCTACAAAGATGAGTTGATCAGAAAGTTGCAAGAGACTGGATTGGAAGAAGAATCTCTGAAAACATTTTAGAAATAGGGTCAAGTGGGAGGGGAAGACAATATTTCTTCTGAGTTATATTATAGTAGGATATATAAATAAGGATAAAGGATATAAGTCCAATAAAGTACTAGACCATAGATTTTGCAGAAATGTAATAATAATAATCCATAAGTTTTATATAGCGATTTCCTGGTGCTCAAAGACGCTTTACAAAAACAATTACATAATGAAAAAACAGACATATGGGGTATGTCAGGCCCAGAACGGAAGGAGGACTCAGAAGCGGTAGTCATGGTTACGGGTTTTATTGTTCCCGGACTGCAGCGGCAACGAGCTATGAAACAAAAACCTTTCCTATGAACGGAATACAATATCTTTCTAGCTACACTCCTCCTATGGCAGAAAACAAAAGGGGAACTAATTTCAAAAGAAAAGCGCTTCACCAAAAGTGGGAAGGACCGACCGGGAAAGTTTTAACGAAACAAAACTCGCTCCAGAAGGAGGAAAACACTATAATTATCTATTGAGAAGACAAGGAATACTATCTAAAGCTAAGAAACAAAAAACAATCCTGCAGGATGACAAGGCTATGAAACACTATCAAATCTAACTCTAAACAAAAGCTATGAAAAAAACTTAGAACAAAAAGAGACCACACATGGGCAAAGAGACAAAGGCTGGATTGGGTGCAATGAACAAAGACACTTTGGCACAAGACAAGGGGAAACGCAGACTATAAATACACAAGGAGGGGAAATTGGGAACAGGTGGACAATCAGGAATCAGGGCAGACGATCAGACAGGTGACACATGAGGAAGGGGAAGTGACCTGAATCAAGAGGACAGTTAGGATTTCAAAATAAAACAGGAAATCACAAGACAACCTCACACACTGGGAAGAGGAGCCAGCAATGGGATTTGAAGAGATGGGTTTTGAGATGTGCTTTGAAAGAAGGCGGAGAGTCAGAGTTCCAGAGGTTGGGGGCGGCGATGGCGAAGGCCCTGTCCCCCAGGGGGCGACGCTTGGACTTGGTGACGGGGGTGAGGAGGTTGGCATCGGAGGAGCGCAGTCGGCGGGTGGGGGAGTGGCGGTGGAGGAGATCTGTGAGGTCTGGTGGTGCCAGGTTGTTTAGGGCCTTGTAGGTGATGATGAATTATGGGAAGCCAGTGAAGTTGACGGAGGATGGGGGTGATTTGTCCGGCAGTAGTTGTAGTTTTTGAGCCCAGACAGGATGCTATTGCAGTAGTTGAATCTGGTGGTGATGAAGGCATGAATTAGTGTTTCAGCATCTGTATCGCGATGTATTTTTGGCATAAACAGTATAAACAGATGTGACAAAACATGAGAAGGAATTCGATTGGACCATTGAATAGTGGGCGTATACCAATTGCCTCAATTGCAAGTGGATGTAATGATATAATTGGTTGAAATTGGTCTGGTTTATTTTATTTAACAGGAAGAATGGATATAAAAGCACAAAATATAATGTTTTTGGCAAATACTGTTAAATAACTGAACAATATATCAGGGATGTGAATTTAAAGTATTAAAAATACATTTTTAATTCCAGCTGGTCTTTAAAATGGCTACAAAATAAAAAGTGCTGTTAACATTTACTATGAAATATGAATAAATTAAATTGTGATATAAAAAAGCCTCCATAAAACCAGACTGAAAACTCAAAAGTGTCTATATTTATTTCATCACAAAGAATAAGCAGAACGTGTTTGAACTGACTTCCTGCACACACCACAAACCACAATTTCTGCAACATGGGGTGAAATCTACCTGTCAGTTAAAGTGTGCAACATAAATTCATATTTGCAAAGAAAATCGATGGAAAGATGCCAGTGGAGACAAACAAGAACAGATTTGTTATAGGCTCCACAATTTGAAGTGAAGAGATGTCAGCTTGGGTTAAAAGTAAGATTTTTTACAGCTGTCTGACTTTATGAATGTGGACAGACAGGAGCAGAAAAACGAGGGTCTGGAGGAAAAAGAGAAACTGGAGTTTCTAGTAAGTTTGGAAATTAGTCTGTCTGAGCTGTCACACTGAGTCGGTGCTTGTTTTTATTCTGGGAGCTTGTCCATTGACTTCTTTTGGCCAAAAAACAGTAAAAAAAACATAACTCCAGCAGCCAAACTGAGCCAAGATTCACTTCTTTTTTATGCCTAAATGCAACTTATTTTTTATTGTGATGCTCTGACATTGCCAATAGCTTATCAGCACTCTGCCCCCTGTCCTTTTATGGATAGGTGATATATTTTGTCATGTTTTTGTACCATAAATACAGAGTATATTGTTATAACTCTGGTCCCCACACTTTTTAAGGATCATATAATGGACTTTAATGTCCGGCTCTGTGGGCAGCTGCCAGGGGATGCTGTAAGGAGGTGAGTAACACCTACTGGGCAGCCCTTAGCTTCATTCTTCCACAAGGATAGACCCAGAGATTTCTAGAAAACACCCTCATCATCTGAGATAAATGCATAGAGACCAATGGTGGTGATTGAGTAGTGCTTGGATACCATAGATAGACAACCATTAAATATTGCACACGCACCTTAAGTTGAGAGCTAGAGAAAGCACATTTAACAGCTTAACAAGCACAAGCAACTGGTCCAGACCACACATTTTGACATTTTAAACCAAACCAGACCTTAAGCACATCGTTGTTGCGTTATAAAGCAGAAATATAACACAGATAATTAACAGTGATTTGTAACAGCTGGAAAATGTTTCTAATAATGACAGGGAAGTTACATGGTTTGTCTCACACTGATAAAAGCTAAATGATGATCAGTATGTGGGACAAAACACATTTGACACCCTGGGATGAGAACGTGTTGCACTTTCATCATGTGGGTCCAAAATGCTGCTACAACAGAGTTGATGTTGTGTGACAAACACGGTTTTGCACAAAAATGAACCGTAGCATCAGGCTGCAATTTGAAACCGTATTTATCCAAAATTAGTTTTATCTATTGACCGTCAGAATCTAAAAACTTGGCCTCAGCTTACAGTTTCCTCCTTTCTATTATGCTCTTATCTCTCCCCACGAGGTGGCAGAGAAATTAAATTACTTATCTCCAACTTCATTAACTCTCTTATCTTTGCCGGGACACATATCAAACAGAATTTCTTTTAAAAGTCTTCCCCGGCCTTTTTATGCATAACATATTTCAGTAAGGAACCAGAGAAGCGGCTGTGTTAGATGTTGGGAGGGAGCTGAATTCGTTTTCATTTGCCTGACATGTTGAACACATCCTGCTTTCACGCCATCTGGTCTGGGATCAGCTGTGCTTTGTATCCAACATGTGCTTTGGCCTGATTGGATTACATTATGGAAATATACATGTGGAGCAGCCAACTGATTGATTGAATAACTTCAGGAAATTCTGAGATATAATTTCACATGTATCATGTTGAAGGATGAAATCCAAGAGTTAAAAAATCTCAACATGTGACCATGTTGTCATAGAAATGCAGGAAGATGTTTGTCTCCAACTCTGCCGCTGTGGGAGACTTACTACTTTTTGCCTTGGAATTAATTAAACTCAATTTGCATTACATAACAAATTTTAAAAAAACGCAGTTTCAAGTTTTCAAGGACAAAACAAACCAGGATTAGTGAGTGCAATATGTACACATAAATGCAGCAAATAAAATATCTCCAAAGGGAAATCACATGGTGGATTTATTCCTGACCTTGTATCCCCTTTCATTTTCCAGCTGATTATCCAAGGAGGTGGAGTGGAATAAAACATGTATTTGTTTCACTTAATTTCAGCAGCGCATCACCGGCTACCATTGGAGACCAGCCGTGATGCTTATGCTTGATATGAACACTATAGTGCCATTGTTTGGAAGGAAAGGTCCATGCTCAGAGAAAATCTGTTCATCTCTGAACTCATTATTAATCAGTATATATATTTATAAACTAGGCATGTCCACCCACATCACTGACCGACCCCTGTTTGAAAAGATCCGACCAAAATAGCCACATATTCTGTCACATTCTGTGCTGCGAATGAATGGAATCATAGTGGAGAATAAATGAATTCAGGGCAGATTGTATTGACACATATTTTATAGGAACAGAACAAATGGCTTCTGGAATCTTTGTGTATCAGGTCTTTTGTCTGTGCACGGTCAGGCCGGTCTTAGAAGTGGACGGAAGGCTTTGGTGATCGGTACTGGGATGAAAGGGAGACGCAGACAAGATATACACCAGGTAACGGGGAACAGGTGGAAACAATCAGGGCGGGGCCGACAATCAGGGCGGTGACACGAGAGGAGAGTTAACTTTCAAAATAAAACAGGAAATGACAAGACATAACAACCCACAAGAGAATTTTGATAATGTTCCACCATTCAGATTTCTGAGGGCTTTTATTGTGTTAAATGAGAAGGTTTAATAGGTTTAAAAGGTTGCTGTTAGTTCTGGGTCTGACCTTATTTTACGTGTGTTTATAGTCGAGCTAATCAACTAATCAACAGCTCTCTGACTCCTTATAACTTATAAAGTATATGTTTATAATTATTTCAAGTGTCGGCAGTCTGGCTGCTCTACATTCTAATTAGGTTGTAATCATCCTTTTCAGGCCATTATCATTAGTTTAAATGGAACAACTTATTAAATAGGTTTAAGAAAGGTTTGTTTAAAGGTCATAGTCATTTTAATTGAAATAAATACTCTAATAATAAAAATATAAACAGGATTAAAAGTAGTCTATGTCACATTTTCTGATATTTGTGATAAATCAGTAAACACTTCAGTCAGATAATAATTGTTGCTCTTATATACTGTGTAAGTTAATTACTCCTTCATCAATAACTGAAATTAGCGAAACTAAAAATATCAGAATACCATGAAGGTTCAGTAATGCTGTTTCTATGGAAACAGAAGTCCACCATGTTTTATGGTAATGCTGCTGCTGTTCTGAGGGAAGGAAAACTTCAAGAAAACATTCCTCTGGCATGAATACATACGGCAGATCCATTTAAATCAACATAAAACATTCACATCGAAGTGGAAATCAAGAAGAGGTGGGAACAATATGTTCAACACAACTTAACTGCATAAAGACACGTCTCAGACTGATTGTGAAGGTTTGTGTCGAGTCTCTAAATGCTCGGTTCAACCAGCCATTCAACACAATACGATTGAAGTTTAGAAATAAATAAATAAATGAATATAACTGGCTCAGCCACAGTCACTGAAGGGAAACTTCTTCAAAGTTTGTTGATATGTCTTGATGCTGCAAAACTAAAAACAATCCTATAAATGTGGGAGTATTTTAACACAAGGTTAAATCATTTTTATGATAGATTTTATCTTTCATGATCACACCCAGTAAAGTCTCGTGCAGCCATGTCATTCAGCAATGACTTTGAGTATATTGTTTTAGGGCTGCATGATTCATTGTGTTAAAGTCCTGATCTTGATTCATACCTCGATGCAATGTCATTTCCAATCAAAACCATTCTGACACGTTCTGATTTGTGACATCAGCTGCAATAAAACAAGCGCTCCTTCTTTTTCTTTCTTGCGGATTCAAACATGACAGTTAAAGTCGGGGTAACATGACACATTTAATAAATTACAACAAATTAAACAAAACAACACTTGTCAAAGGCTGTGGAAGTAAGAGAAGAACAGAAGTTTGTTGTTTTTATGTTCAATGACACATTTATGAATGAAGCAGCTGCAGCTGCATTCAGAATAAAAAGTGTTTCCTTTCTGTCCAAGGTCATTGCTTTATCAGGCAACATCAAATCTCTTGTTGTGTTTCTTCTGCTTCAGGTACAAATAATCAGGACAGAATATCCTGATCTCAATTCGAAGAATCTTGATTCTCATTTCATCCAGAATCGTGCAGCTCTGGTTGATTTGTGGACTCTTTCTCTCTGAACTTTCCTGTCTGTCAGTTCCCTCCCCTGTGTTTTTCCCTAGACAGAGGCCTAGTCACGTCCACACCAGTGGCATGAAAACCCCTGCAAAACCCACCTCAAACAATGTCATGCACATGCCAAAACAGGAGGTGGCGATAGTGCTCCCAACTAGAAGGCCATTTTAGCCAATCACAAGGCTAGAGTATACATTATAGATGGCAGAAATGCAACTTTTTGGATGCCGGCTGCCTTAAAACCCCATCCACACATGACTGCTGACCCCGGACCTTTGGAAAAAGCTCATTTCCCGCTGTATATCAACCCAGCTCTGCAGCCACTCGATGGCAAGTTGTTTTACTAGTAGAACCAGGCCAACCTGCTGATGTCTACATTATAGTTCTCTATCTCTCCAGTTCTCCTCCTCCATCGCTGCAGCTCTGCCTTTTCCTACCTGACTCCACCTCTTCAGCACCCAAACACCACACACCGGGCTCTGCGTCATTCACCCTTCCATTAATTAATCTCCTTTTACGTTTGGACTGTTGTATGTGTCTCTGCATTTGCAGGTAAAAACCTCCTGGATGTCTATAACCTAAACTATTAGAGACAGACGCCTCTGTGCTGACGTCCTGTATCTGCTAAAGAGCATTGAAGAAACGCATTTTTAATGTGAAAGTGCTTCATTCAGTGTGTTTTATTACTGTTTTTTAATCATCTCCTGAAAAATGAAGAGAGAATGAATCTAACCAGGAGCAAACAACAACTCCCATGGTCTCACACTACTTAATAATGACATTAACTCCATCTTTTGCAATTATTTTAATCAAGAAACCCATAGAGGCAGAACATTACATAGTGTAATAGAATAATTCAACCAGCTAACTACCACATCTTTCATGCTGTCTTTTAATTGTTTTAATCTATCATTTACTGTGAGTCGTATCAGAAGCTGATTTGCTTTATAACGATTTTCTTACTTGAAAATCTAACATTGTAGAGACACATACATATAATACATAGGTTTGTGTGGTTCATATTCATATGTGTAAGAGGAAAATCTCAAATATTTCCAGAGCATGTGGTGTATTGATTAAACTAATACAGGAATAAATGTCTGGAATAAGTGTCAGGTATTTCCAAGTGCTCGAATATGCACTGACCTTGCACAGTAAATTCATTTGATTGCCAGTTCCTATTTTTCAGAGAGCACAGTTATTAAACGCCTTCATTCTGATTAGTTGAATTATGCTAAAATAGCATTTCTGCTGGCAACTTGATAGATGATTCCAATCGCCTCCACCACTCTGCATTTTCTCAGAGCTCGAATGCATTCTCCGATAATAAGATTTATTTAAATCAATTTCACGTTTATTTCTCTTGGGGTTTACCGTTTTGTTTGTCTAATAAATCCACTCCTACAACCTCTTACACGCACTTGCAGGAGAGGATTATCACCTAAAACTGGGTCTTCCTGAGATCAGAAAAGAGAAGAAGACGGTCATAAGATCACAAGAAATAATGCCGTCACTGTCTTTCTTTGATATTTTTGTGTCAGTAATAAACTTGAGGATGTTGTATAGTTTTGACATATGAATTAAATGATGATTAAATGACAAAATGAATGCAATTGAGAAAAAATATGCAAAGTGATCTGTCAAAAAGCCTGTGTATTGTAGTGTTTACATTCTGTATTATATTTTATATTCATCCAAGTTATATTCACTCCTTAAAAGCCCAAAACCCTCTAAAAGCAGAAAAAAAGAGCAACAGAAAATGTGGAATTCAATACTTATAGAAAATGTTTTCAATAAGACTAATGCATGACTCTTTGGACTGAATGTCTTGCATAAAAATGTTGAAAAATTCCAGACTTTTGTTGAGATCCTATGGCCGACAGACAGCCTGCACTTTAATGATGACCAGAGAGATCTCTCAGAACGAGCTACAGGGAGAGATGAAAACCACCACCGTTGGTGCATCATCAGTTCGGCTTGTAGGAGACTGGAAGGAGGGGGTGAATTTATTACCAGGCACTAATGCAGCATTCGTGTCATATTGGATTTACCCTGAATAAAACCTGCTGACTATGAGAAAGTGGTAATTACAAGCATATATATATATGTGTGTGTGTGTGTGCATGTCTGTGTGTGTGTTATACTCGACCAGTTGGTGTCACAGATTGTAGACATGAGTCAACACATGCATCAAAAGGCAGAAGATCAGCAAGATCATGAAATAGATATCAAGGTCATATAAATAATTTCCTTTTGGAATGCAGCAGATTCAGTAAACTTATATTGAAACTATAAAATCACTCTGACCGTGCAGACCTCCACCAAAGCATATTGTGACTCCCACCCAACATTGTTGTACTATACAATATCAAAGTCCTCTCTTAGTGTCTCGAGCATAGTTTGCAAAGCCATTTACTGCTATGAAAGAGTCCAGAAACCAGGATTTCCTTTCCCAACAATCGCTGAAACTTTTATGAAAATCCAGAAAAAACGTTTGAGATATTTTGCAAACAGTCAAACAGAAAGTAAATGTTGGTAAATGTGGGGAAAAGTATGGGTGTAATGAAAGGAAATCATTTTTTGGGGGGAACTTTTCAGTTTCTCATATGAAGCTGGGCGTCAGGATGGTTTTACCTGTGTGCAGCCTCTTAGTTCATCCCCCTCTGGCACAGGCTGTTTTAACTCTTGTCTTTTATAGGCTGTCGTGTGGAAGTTTTAATAAAATGCAAACTGTTCAAACCAAAGGAATCATCCTGCTAGTGAAACAGTCATTTCACTGGGCGTGTGCAATGCTCTAAACAGTTCATCCACTCTATAACAGCTGCAAAGAGCTGCAACATGGGTCTGTTTTTCAAAATAAAATTCACAGTGAGTGTGTAATACACTCTCACCACCAGCTGGTGGAACCAGAACTCCAGCTCTTCCCGATGAGCTCACTCTTTTTTGGCTCTTTTTGACAAATTCTTCAAAACTCCACCAACGGGTACATAACACAACCATTTGCAGCATGTGTAAATGATCTGATGTTAATTGGGAAATTGGAGGTAAATTTGCAAATGAAACATAAAAGCCAGACTAGAGCCCTGGTTTGTGATTTTCAGTGTCTTTTACAGATCCATCTAATGTTTTGGAACTTTGACTATGTATATAAATGAAAATCTGATTCATTAGCCTTTAGATAAAAATGATATTAACATGAACCTCACATGTTAAACATGTGAATGCAGCAGTGTCATCCTTTTCTTTGACTCCCCCAGATATGATGTGAACATGGCCTAAGAACACAGAACACACACACCATTACCACAGACAGTGTTGTGACTAAGCAGCATACATTTCCATACAGATTGCATTTGTTTCCGCTCAGCTGCCGCTGAGTAATGAGCAGCTCGGGTATGTAGAAGATAACAGGATGGAGCTCATTTCCACGTACCTGAACACAGTCTTCAGCAATCTCACATCAAGTTCCTCCAATACAAGACTCATTTGACGTCCTAAAGAGTGCACACGAGCAGGCGCCTTCACAATTGACTTTAAGTAAGTAAAACTTTACAGCACCTTTTGAATAAAGTTTAAAAAGTGCTGCACAAGATGCAGAAAAAATAAATGGACAGGAAATAATTATGAATATTAACACCTTTTCAGAGATTGATTGAAGTTAGAGTTCTGTTTAAAACATATTTCTGCCTTTGTCTATTTGTGTGGATGGTTTGAATACTATTAACATGCTATTGCTAAATCTAGAATGTTACATGTACTGATTATAAATTAAAGATTAATATACTATGCTCTTTCTCCAGCCTCTAACTTAACCATAGTTATTATGCAGATGCATGTGTAGAGTTTAAAACTGAACATAATCCAAGCTGCAGAATTATCCGACTTGTAAAATCTTGTCTAGAGATAGGATTAATCAGAGAGATGTTTAAGTCTATTTGATTGAAAAACAAAGTAAGACTAAGTCTTTCAAAGTGGAACTGCCTGTCTGCTGTGCAAGCAGAGTAGTCTAAGAAGTCTCTACTAACTTAAAATACAGAATAGCCTAATGAAGAAATTCAGATTTTAGATCAGTTTCCTGAATAGTACGTTATTACTCTGCCTTTCAGTGGCAACATTTTTATGTCCAATTACTTTTTTCTCCTTTTGCATTTCAAATAATCTCCTTTCCTCATGCAGCTACATTTATTTTACATCTTTGCTGTGATTTAAAGATACGACTCATTCTCCTTATCTGTGTTTTAAAGACACAAGTGAACTAAAGAGCTGATCTTTTCTGTCTCGGTTCATTTCCCTACGATGTTTCTAATCATTAATTGTAATTAGGAAATGAGACAAGAACAACAATCTCCCTTATCAAAGTCAAATGCTTTGTTGACCCATCCACCCACCATGACCTTACATGAAACATCCAATTAGAAGAATATTAGAACCAGTTCTTTAAAGTCCTCCTCACATAATACAGATATTTTTGAGCTTTTAAATCATATCTTTGGTAAAACGTTCACTCATTTGCCATCGATTTCATATTATTACATTAACATTAGCACATGCTAGGATACGTCTAGTTTTTAATGGTCCAATCCAATCAAATACCTCCCCATGTTTTATCTGTGCATGCATATATTGTTATTTCCTGAAAGACGACATAATACAGTTGTTAGATACTCCAGAAAAGTTGTTTCAGGTGAACTTCAACAGAATATATTCTATAGGGATTAGAGGAAATGAACGAGAAAACCTCTTGCTGGACTGAGATCTGATATTTTCTAGCAAGATTGGTTTCATGATTGAACCTGATAGAACTCCATGGAAAAATGTCCCTCCACTATACTATAAGTATATAATCCATGGATTTTCAATGCATTACAACATATTCTCATCCCAGACTGTCAAATAGTGACATTTTGTCATACTTTTCTTAGCCATCCTATATATGACATAGAAGGCACACTTTTAGGGTCTGAATGAGACACACAAGGCTTTAAATTTTCACATCAGGGGTTTGTGGTCTGGCTTTTCTGTAGTTTTGCTGAAACCTGGACATTTGTCAGCTTATACAGATATTATTTTTCTAGTGGCATCTGTTTCAGACATTGTGCAAGAAAGAATAATAGAAATCTATGGAACTACCCCGCAAATACTGACACTGAGGGTTTAATACACTATCCATTGTATTCAAAGTAACGCCAGGGGGCATAGACCTGCTACACGGCACTCCTGCGGGTCAGAAACTCCACAGGGTACCTTTAATTTTGCACATGCAGTAGTAAAAACATGTCTTAGCTGAGCCCAGCTGGAGTTGTTCAACACGTTACTGTCATTACATCTTCCAGCGGCTGTGAACTCCAAAATAAGCTGAAGTAAAAGGCTGCAAACATGGCAAGTGGCTACTTTCGTGACACATTATGATTGGTATGCAGTGTAGTTATATTTGACCTATACTTTACATTGCCTTGAGGAGGTGAATTCAAAATGAATATATTTGCATGCAATTAACAATTAAACCCTGAAACTATTAGCATTTGCAGGAGAGATTAAGTCTGTTAACATGTGACTCAGTGTCTTGTTTCTGTGAGAATTTTGAAAAACTGATTTGAAAACAACCAGTATCTATCTATGAGAGCAGAAATGCCTGAAGACTTTATAAACACAAGACACGGATTAGTGAAAAGGTGCATATTTTTCTCCGTATGCATAGTTTACAGCTGTACAGCGACGTAGACATGAGACTCATTCTCCCTCTGAGTTCTAAAAGGCACATTAGTCCCTGACCTATAAAACACAGGATAAGTGTTCCATTATAAGATCTGATCTTTGTTGTGATGGTTCATTTCCCTACTTCTCTTCCACACATTAATTCTAATTACGGACAAGCTGTTTCACCTTCCTCTCTATAAGGATTTTCAGTGTCAGGCTTTCTGTTGGAGCCGCCTCCCCGTGATCCAACAGGGAGAGGAGCCAACATGCCTCTCTGCCAGAGAGGCAGCGGATTTATCAGATGACACATGCAGAGCCAAACATCTGCAAACACGCTGCCAAGTTAGCACTAACAAGTACTTGTGGAAACATTAGCTTAGCTGTAAAACAGCATCAGCTTTAAATATAACGGCACGCTATGTGACATTGTTCTGGTTAATGCTCTATACTTAGGTGCAGAATATATAATTGAACAATAGGATTGTTTTAACCTTCCAGACAAGGACAACATGCAGCTTCTTTCTGTGCACAATGGTTCTTAAGTTAGATAAGCTAGGAAACTTTATAACATACATATATATATATAGCATTATAGTGGTATATATGCATAAATAAAGGAAATAAAGGACTTTTTATCTTCAATATTGTTCCCTCACTCCACTTCCCACCAATTACAAGAGTAAATGATCCATTACAACAGTGCACTCACATGTGTCCGCCCACTTGCTAAACATCACTGGAACAGTCATAAAAACTGCAGATCATGTTCAGTTATCATATACATTTTGACAATAATTAATTCTAGCGAACAACCACAACAAGAGGCAGCCGTATAATATTTAGATTCAATTAAGATTAAAATTAGGAATTTTTCTACATTGGATGATAATGAAAATACACAACTCAACAGCATGTTATTCATTTGTAACATTTTCTATTTATTCTGTTATATTGATTTTCAGAATCCTGCTCAAACAGAAAGACAATTTCCCATCTGTCCATCTTCTATACCCCATTAGAGTCATGGGGGTCTACTGGAGCCAATCCATGCAAATGTGGGGAGAACATGCAAACATCACACAGATGAATTTAATTGAAGAATTTGAACCTGCGACCTTCTTGCTGTGAGGAAACAGCGCTACCCACTGCTCCACCGCGTCGCCTGCCGATTATCCTAATACATAAATCAAAAGATAAATGGAATTTGTGTCTGTGGGAGAGCATGACACACTGTATTATAACGTCCTCTGGTGTAACTACTGACACCAAGGACATAGGTTTGGTTTTAACTTTGGTTGGATCGTTTTTGGCAGCCGGCCACAATAGCTGTGCATGTGCACTTGTTCCAGTCTCTCTGTTCTCTTTCATAAGCTCGCATGAGCACACACACACACATAAAGAGTGTGAGTCTGTTTGAAAATGTTTACTTTACTGAATATGTATTTTCTGACTTATCCACTGCACTGACTCCACTACTACTGCTGCTGCTGGCTGCTGCAGTTAGTCAGCGATGCCTAACACAGTGTGAAGTTGAGGGTCGCCAAGTGATCAAGTCAGGTTTGACCCACTTTATTTGCAGAACACACACAAACCTGTCAACTCGCAGAGATCTTACCTTTAACATCGTGTGGAGCTAAAAAAGCAGGATTTGTGTGGTGAAAAACATTGGTAGGGACAATTTATTAACACTTAGACATTTGTCCCTATATACAAATCTATGCCTATGATTGACAGGGCTGAATGTGTTTGCTAATTTCACAAATAATGGTGTGAAACTTTTCTTTTCACTCCATGGTGACATTTTCGTAAATATGTGAGCGACCGCAGTTGGTGGGGAAATGAGGGGCATAGATTATGCTAATGATCAAATCAAAAAGGTTAAGGAGAAAAATATGAATATGAATGTTCTTGCATGAGGTCTATTATCTGCCCTCAGGATGTTTGTGGTGCTGTATATTAATAGTTGGGATTTACTGTAGCCTATATTATATTTCTTGGGGCCTGGAAAAGAAAAGAGTTTTTCAGAGAAAATATTTTGGACATCACTCGCAGCATATTTATCTGCATGACAGTTAAATAAGAGGAACTGATGTGATTTGTAATATTCATATTAATGACAATAATAATAAACCGTATTTGTATTGGACCTTTTATACAAGAAACACAGCTCGAAGTGCTTTCCAGAAATAAAATAAACATTAAAAACATATTAAAGAAAACAAAAATCCTTAAGGGCATTAGGAGTAGTCAATTACGATCCTTTTAAAATGAATGGAAACATTAGATAGCATGCATGGAATAAATGAAATCCAAATTGAACAGAAAACTAAATAGAAATAACATCATAGCAATTCATTCATTACTTAATGTGTCTCCTGTTATTGCATCAAAAAATACTATACAATAATCTATCTGCTAGTGCTTATGCAGAATTGCATCAGTTTTATTTTATTTTATTTCTGTTCTGTGCAACTGATCTGAGGATCCATCAAAAATGTCTAAATACTATGCATTACTATGCAAAATAGGTTAATCTGCAAATGCTTTGACATTGGTCTTATTTTGACTTGTGTAACTCATACCAATTACTTTATATCTGAATCATCACTTACCAGACAGACAGTAATAATCTGAATGTTTCTTATTTAAGTGGTCCTGATTCCACAGTGGTTTCTAACACCTGTATGGTGATGATAATCTTCCCTGAGCTGAAGCTGAAGTTGATGCACCCAAAACTAAATTAATAACTACACATACTGCATCACATGATAATGCATGTAAACTGTGTCTTTCAGTACAGTCTTTCCTTTAGACACAGCTCACCTTATCTCACCTAACCAAGCCTGAGCTAACTCCCAACGCAAGGAAGAAATAAGCCTGCAGTTAAACATCAAATATGTCAAGGAATAATTACACACATTCCAATGATGTAGTGAATATACGTTTTACTGTGGGTATGTAGCATTCTGTGTTATATATCTTACTCTTTTAATAGCTTCTTCCTCTCCTATTCCAGCACCTAATATGATACTATATACTGCAACAGCATGGCAGCTAAATAAATACATTTTCTCCTTCGGGAGTGCCTGTTTTCCATCCTTGCATGTTGAACTTTGACCCTCACACCCCTCCGTAGATGAAACTAAAATGTTACTCTCTGTTTTTTTCTGACCACACAATCTCCAGCCTGCTTGTTATAATTTGCAAAAGCTCTTGCCCGCCTTCCACTGAGGTCAAAAAGTCATTTTCCTCCCCGAGGAATCTGTTTCTCAGATTACTAGTTTTGTGCAAACAAACAATTGCTGCCACAATTTGAAGATGCAAACACATGACCCTAATGTAAGGCGCAAGTCATGCTGCAGGCCTGTAAAATGCTGGAAGGAGTATTTTTTTCAGAAAAAGTGGATTTCTAAAAGTGGAAATCTAGGTACATAAACTGTCCTTCCCCCTTTTGAGCCTCAATCACTTCATGTCCTGCATTCTGGCGTTTTCTTTATGAATCAATTCATGGTATATGACATTTTATTAGTTTAGAATTATCACATCAATTTTTAAAAGGGGATGCATTAAAAAAACCTAATACCATTGAGTTTTAGTATCAAGGAAGATGACAGTGAAGAATCACTATGCTCCACAATTAGGGCTTTTTCTTTAGATTGTTTGTTTTAGAATTGCACATCATTATCTACATAGGAGCACACTAAAAAAAATGCATTGTGAAATTGTGGACTATTGCAGAGTTCCATCTGAACTCCCCCACCCCCACCCCATGGGTACAGGCCTGGCGTGTAGCAACCTCTGGTCACAGCAAACTCAACCTGAACAAATGCAGGAAGAAAAGCTGCTGAAGAGCTGCCAAACAAATCAGCACTTAAGAGGATTTATTGCATCGTGTTGTTTTAATTAAAAAAAAAAAAAAAGCATCATGTCCGGTGTGGTCTTGTATCCACTGCTCTCTGTGGATGCTTGTGGATATACTGAATATGAACGCAGACTCTGCCGCTGACCCTGAAAGCTGCTCGTTGATGGGTGATGTGCATCAGGTGTGGATGTGTGTGCATCAGTGTGAACTGAAAACCATCCCCCTCCTCTCCCAACTGGCATCACCTGTTGAATTATCAGTCTGATTACATGTAGCCTTTGCCACACTGATGGCTTTTAGCTCCTCTAGTGTTAATAGGGGTTGTGAGGTTATATTTGTTACCATCCTAGTTAGATTTGTTTTCTGGCCTTTGCCCAGCGTGAAATTAAATCAGTGTGTAAATATATAACACTTTCATGTATTTTTATCTTCCATTGTAAATAATTTAATCCTCACTCTGTTATAGGGACCACCGACAGGGGGGGACATGTCTTCTCAAAACTGTAGATAATTAATGTTATCTAAAAGAAAGATTATTATTATTATTATTATTTTAGAGATTTTAGATTTAAAACTGCATGTATACAGCTTTCATTACGACTTAAACCAACCAGGGTCATTTTGACGTCAACACTGTAAAAATGTTTTTTTCTTTCAATACATGTCTGTTCTCAGTATGACACTGTCAAAGTAAAGGTTGAAAGAATATAATTTAAATTTAGATTCTTCAATGGTTTGTCACCATAGCACATGAGGACATTTTGCATTTATTCTGTCTGTCTCCTTCAAAATGACTGACAGGTACAACAAGAAGTGGAGGCTTTCAACTGGGGTCCAATACATTGACACTTTTAATAAAAGCACGTTTTAAAACAGAAATATACTTCTCACAGCAGCGAAAAAAGAAAAAAACATTGAGCTGTCTTAAAAAAATATCCTCCAGCATGTGGCAGATGGCAGTTAAGGTGTTGGAATTTATACAATTGGAAAAAAATAACTTTCAGTTTGGGACGACATGGTGGAGCAGGGGTTAGCCCTGTTCAAGACCTCCTTGGTCCTGGGTCTGGGACCTTTCTGTGTGGAGTTTGCATGTTCTCTCCATGTTCTCCAGCTTCCTCCCACAGTCCAAAAACATGCTGAGGTTAATTGGTGACTCTAAATTGCCTGTAGGTGTGAGTGAATGGTGTGTGTGCCCCACGATTGGCTGGCGACCATCTGGGGTGTATCCCTCTCGCTGTAATGCTCTGGGATTGGCTCCAGCAGACCATGTGACCCTAATGAGGAATAAGCAGGTATAGAAGATGAGATGAACTTTCAGTTTGAGACTTTGGGTTGACATGAGGCAAAGGAAAACTTACATTCCATCAATTTACATTTTGAGTAGTTTTTTTGGTGATTTAATTAGTGGTGGCTATCATCAGTGTTGTGTTATTTTCTTTTTTGCAGGAATTAATGGTTTCATAAATATGGCTTCTGGAGTTCATGAGAAATATTGAATGAGAGTAGAGAAGGACATGTGAGTGAAGGATGTCTACACGGATTGCAAGTTTATTGAATTTAAAGGAAAAATGTATACTGTACAATAATGTTTTCATTTTTAGTGACAAAGCTTTATTCCAAAATTGGAATGATAAAATAAAGCATGCTTTACCTTACAATGCTTTACCTTAGTCAGTAAGGGTTAAACTATGATTATGTTTAGTAATGAGAGGTAGAGCTGTGTGTCATCCGCATAGCAATGAATAAAACTACTATGTCTAACATCATCTAAGGGAAGCATATGAAGGGAAAGATACTTCACTGCCTGGCTGAAAACAAAGCTGTTAGCCACAGAAAATATTTACTTAGCTCATTTCTTTAAAGGCTTAAAATCCACAATTTGAATGATTAAAATCCTTCAACCAGAGAAAGCATACACTTGACCAAAGAGTAAATTATAACAATGTGGTTTAAAACTGGATGAAAGTCAACATATGGGAGCTTCAGTGAGCAGCCTGCATGCATTATTCCTGTGAAGTACTTCTGTCACCTTTGATGTCCCGCTACTTTCATTATAAATGAAATCTCAACAACAACAAAAAAAAAGTAATTCAAATCTCTTTGAAGTCGTAGTTTTTGTATTAATCATGTCTGTCTGTGAATGCAAAATGATGTGTTTATGGATGGTGTATAATTGATGCTGATGTGAGTTAGCACCCAAAGTGAAGATACGCTATCATCATCATAATTAGCTTGAAATCCCACAGGGAGGTGAGACCAGAGGAAAACGAGACAAGTCACTTTTAATAGGGTGTCTCTTTCCTTTTTCTTCGGTTGTTGTTTTCCTATTTTTATTAAGGTCACAACACTGTGAAATGTTTTTCCTCTCTTAGTATGTTCAGATAAATACACTGTTTGAAACAAGCACCCCCCCCTGGGATGCATTATTTTCTATAGTTTCATAGTGTCAAGATTAATTCAAGTCATGTTTTAGTGTTGCACTTGAAGAAACAAAACACCTTGAGACAGCGCTTAGAATAATAACTTCATTTAAAAAAATGCATTTTAATATATAGAAATGGATAAAAATTAAATAATAAACAGCATAATAAACATTTAAGGAAGGAAACATGTTGTTATACATTCATAATTCACCTATTATTGTTGATAAAACGTCTAAACCAGTTTAGTATATGTTCTCTTTGTGTATTATTGCTATTAATAATAACACTATAGTCTAATCCTTGGCATTAATAATGTATCATGGATCAATGTATCAAGGCTGTTGATATAATATATAAATAAAAATGTGTTTGTCTGTAAAAGAATTCAAGACTAAATCATTTTAAATGGTAAACACATCCATTATTCCATATAGTAAATTTATAGTGAAAACATATGAACTTCAAACAAACCTAAATCCACTGTACATCCATTGTAAGCCACTATGTGTACAATTTGGAATAGCATACACATAGAAGCTGACTGCAGAGCAATGAGGACAACGACCATGATCCCATGCTGCTTCCTGATGTCAGACTCCCATTGCTTCATGGTGGTAGTATCTAAAAAGGCAGCGTGTACTGCTACGCCCCAAACCACTCAGCAACTGACCCGAGAAAGTAAAAGCTTTAGTTGAACAATGGTCTGCTATTAAAGCTCCTGTGCCAAAAGCTGTCCAAGGCTGCCAGAGGCTAAATACATTATTAATCAAACTTTGTTATGGATTCATTTTTTATGTATGTTGCTATCTTTCATATAGTTATACAATTATTGCATTGGCCTGAATATAAGACGACCCACAAGATAATGATTAAACATAATTTCCTCCATAAAAACACATGATACTGGCCTTCAGAAACTCCTGCAGGTTAAACTGGATTAAAGACACTTTCAGGGCTGAATGACTCTAACAGACTCATTATTTATGTGTTTATTTAACACAATGGACAGTCATTGACTGCCCCAAATGAGCTCAATGGCGAGTTTTTACCAGCAGTACTTGTTTAAAGCTGCAGTGTGGGACTTTTGTCTCCATCTTCTGGATAAGTTATTTAGAGCATCACGCAACTTTGCTTTCATCAAAGGAAGGTTAGTTTTCTAGATTCTCTAAGCAGCTAAACTGTTTCAGCTGTTCTACACAAGGGTTTTCCAATCATCCATTAACCTTCTGATGCAATGAGCAAACACATTGTTCCATTAGAACACTGGACTGATAGTTGCTGGAAATGGGCCTCTATACACTGATGTAGATATTGCACCAAAAATCAGATATTTGCAGCTAGAATAGTCATTTACCACATTAGCAATGTATAGAGTGTATTTCTGATTAGTTTAGACAGTGCTTTTCTTTAAAAAAAAAAAATAGAGCTGCCCATAGAGCATTTATGCAAAAATCCAACAGCAGGGAGTGTCGCCACAGACACAAAATTCACAAAAGCATTGCACAGCTTTTGCGGCTGCAAAAAATAGTGTCTGCACAGGGTGAAATGCACCACAAAATCTGCTGCCAAGCTGCTATTTGCACCTACTGTATGTGAATAAGCTAATATGCGAGAAAAAAAATCTGCCACTTTCTATGTAAATGAGTGTCATGAAATTACCGTCTCCAGACAATTGGTGGTAACTGAAGCACAATTTCTTTAACCCACTGCCTGTCGCTGTCTTCAAGCTTGTGAGGCACTGACTGACACTAAATTGATATTGATTTCTATTGATTAGAATGGTATCTTAGTGGGTACAGGGTGGAAGGTTTATCTTTCAGACTTTTGCTCAGGATTCATCGATAAGGACTCCATTATGGATGAATTCCAATTCTATTGTATACACCTTGAATCTGTGTGTAATAACTAACACGTCAACCTGCAGCAGAACAGACCGATCCAGTGTTAATGAAGTTATTGCTGCTGTGTAAACGTGCACAGCATCTTTCTCAGTGTGGAGACGCTGCAGCTGGTTGTGATACACAGCAGCTGAGTAATGTTTCTGAGCGACATTCCTGCATCAGTCACATTAATAGCCACATTAACTAGATTATGACATTTCAAGAAAGTCTAGGTGTAATATAGTGGAAATACAGTTGAATGTTTCAAAAGACTCCTAACGTTATTCTATTCACAGCCATTCATATCCGTCGATCAGAGGAGAGGCTCATTAATGTCACCTGAACTTTAGTCCAGACAACTTTTTATTCATTACCAATCTTAAAGCAAAATCTAAATCAATTAAATGACATGAAAAGTAATTGAATTAATTAGTTCTTCGAAACACTTGTGAATGTTTGTGCATGTGCACACACGCTTCTACAGTATCCTATCTGTGGATCACTTCCCTGTACTTTCATCTGCTGAAGTGTATTTCCAATTTGCCCAAGAGTCTATTAGCACTCACTTTCAATTACCACCACTCTAATGGATGTTGACACATGGGATCTACTCCACTTGCAAATCCAGGAAGCTCACTTCTTCTGATGAGCAGGAACGTCTCATCAGCAGCTGCAGCAGATGCTTTGGAGATTCGGTGTGACAACAGGAAACCAGATGGCCTGTAGTGTCGTACCCGCATCCCAGGAAGTTGGGGAGATGGTTAGTCGTGAGAGAACTCGCAAAGAGCCATTCAGATTCAAAGCACAGTGGCACAGCAGGCTCGCCCACAGAGGACTGACTTTATTTCCAATTACCTGCCTGGTACTGGAAGTGCAATTGGAGATTTAGTCCTTGATTGAGTGAGCGTATTGTCTTAACTTGTCCAATCTATTTGGAAAAAGGTTTTTTTATTGGACTCAGCCAGCTAAATGATTGGATACTTTACGTTAGATGACACATTTTGAAAGGAGGCAAAAGACCAACCATCATCTGAGGTTTATTTATTTATTTATTTTCCAACTTTTTGGTTTCGCAAAGAAACAGACTTTCTATAAAACTTGATATTTGGTTTGAAAACAACTTGAATCTTAGAGTAAATTTAAACAGGAATGTACTCGTTCATTCATTCTCATTCCTCTTTCCATCTCTCCCTGTTTCTCCTTCTCTCATCAGCTGATTAGTGGAGTTTACTTTGGTCTTAGCTGCCAAACTTTAAATCTGTTGTTGCAGCTCTGTTGTGTGAAAGAAAAGTACGAATGTAGCATGGAACTTAGTATTTGATTTTCTCTGACTTTCTAAAACATTACATTAGGAACATTGCATATTATGGAAAAAAAGGTGAAAACTATGAAATAACACAAGCCGGTTAGAAATGAAGTGTGTGAGAAGACAGACTGCATTGCTGCTCCAGGTCTAACTAAGTGTTTTTGGACAATAAAAGCAGCCAATGATTATAATAAAGACCACACAAATGTAAATCTTAAACTGGGAAAATGGGAAAAAACAGGGCCCATCTAATTAATCCATTATCCCACTTTGGAAATTTGCACATCAACGGTTTTAGTGTTTTAATGGATATTAGTGGCTCCTGTTCAGCTGCATCCGAGTTGCCATGGTAACAGCACCAACTGAAAGTCCATGAGATGTCATCACACACAGTAAATTCAGCGTTATCTACTTACTCCCACAGCTTCCACTCTATCTGAATGATTTATTCATCAGCATGTAGACAGCGTATTCCTCTCTCCACAAATGTTATTAGACTCTTTTTCATAAATCACCATTCTAGAAAGTGTTTTTCTGAATAATTACAAATAACAGCTGAGAACATCTCTATAGGTGAACTTATAACTTGTCCCTCATTTACATATGTTATTCTCAGAGCTCTCTCTTGTTTACAGTCAGAACTATTGTGTGTCATTCAGGCAAGAGCCTGACAAGCATTGGAACAATCAATTGAGACAGTTGCAGATGATTTATTCTTTTTTCCTCATATGGAATAATTACCATCTGTGAATAACCACTTCTTGCCAGTCGAAGATGGGTTTTTCTATATAGTTATTCTGAATGTCTGTGGAGCACAAGCAAGAAAACACTGGTGGTCAAGCGAGCTCGTGAAATAATAGAGGAATGGACAATTATGTTCTAAAGCATGTTCTAAACATGTCCGTATATCTGCACAAACGCATGGGAAGCTGCCACATTGGTGGATTTGATGTGGGTCATAGACAAAAATACTGCTAATCATAATATTTGGTGATAATTTCAACATGTCTGCAGTAAATGTGAGGGTGTTACATACGCTTCTTGCTTATGATCACATGTGTGAGCTGAAAATATACTCGCTCAATGTGCTCTCTGCAAATTCAGATTACAGAGATGACAACATCAACACTCTGACACTCAGTTTAATTCTCCATTTCACAAGGCCAGACTTAACACCTGTGCCTCGCTTACACACACATTCGCACGTGTGTGTGTGTGTGAGAGTGTGTGAGTCCAAAGGACTGGAAACAGGAAAAAAAAGGTAGTCGGCATCCGTCCAATGATAAAATATCTACCAGCATCTCTAAAGCTCACTTCTTAACATATCATGTTTGTTTAATCTGTACAATGATCAATAATCTCTCTCTCTCACACACACACACACACACACACACACACACACACACACACACACACACACACACACACACACACACACACACACACACACACACACACACACACACACACACACACACACACACACACACCTGCTTCTCATATACTTCTTCATATCTTCCAGATTCAGATTACTGGCAATAGCAATATTTTGAAATGTGGATTTGAAGCTGTTATCTACTTTTTATTACGTGTTTGAGCTGTATAGTATCAAACCAACAGGGACTATAGCTTCAGTTTATCACAATATATCTTTGGCTCTTGCAAGGAAATGGATGTTCCCACAAAAAGAAAACAAATTTAAAGCAAATACGGAATACGAAACTGAAAGATGTGATTTTAGGTGAGGCAAGGAGTTACTGTCATAGGTGAAAGGTCATTCTGAGAAACAACTGGAAGCATTACATAGATCACAACAGTCTATAGATGATGTTTTAAAGGAGCAATCTGTAAAATATGTGCATCACCATTCACATAATAAAATAAGATGAGCACACTCTTATCTTGTGTTTTGTTCTTATTACTCCTGTTTTATGTTTCATTCATTCATTTATTGCTTTTGGTGGTGTGGAATGTGGAATGTTGAACATCTTTGACACATATTTGTTATTTGAAACACCACTCAGCAGCTATAATCAACCCTGGGTCAACTCAATCAACATGACTGACAGCGTGTCGCCTTGTATAAGACATAATCAATACTCTTAGGATATAAGATTATAAGGTCAGTGAAGGTGTTGCAACACAAAATTGAATTTATAAAATTGTTTCATATATATATATATATATATATAGAGAGAGGGATCCATTATTCATATTCTATTCATTAATGCACATTATGTTATTTGTTGTATATTCTCTTATTTTTGCCCTACAGACATAGTCTGTCAGACATATGTTTGAGTTGAGTTCAAAACCAGAAATAGATTCCTGAAAGGAAAATTTGAGGCTTTCATATCCACTTGGCTATTTACATTCTACAAAATCTCAGCATAAGTCACCAGTTCCAGTTCCATCTTCTAATCATGCCTTAATGTGTTGTTGGCTACAGGGTGCTGATGTTTCCCTCTGTATGTATCACAGTGGGGTTTCTATGCTGTCAACCGATCACAGACAGAGATGTGAATACATGCACTCATTTCTCTCCATATTACTCAGTAACATGATGTGCGCTGCAATACAAATATGGTACCTCGGGCAATTTATATTAACATATTACAGCTTCTCTTGTAAAATTACAAGGCGTTCTCACTCATTTCCATTTCTTAGTCGCATCCCTTTCACATTCACACAATTACCATGTATCCCCTCGGTAGGACGTTTACATACAACATGAGTATTTTCTATCTGTGTATCACACTCTGAGATGTACATTGCTGTCATGTACCAGAGAGGAAAAACCACAATCTGTCAGAATACTGATCACAGAAGCCATTCAGCAGGCTGTTACATGATATATGTTGTTATTGCTGCCTATTAAAGGGCTATTGATTAATCAACTGAGGTTAAAATTGATATAAATGCCAAAAAGTATTATTTATGAAAATATTTAATGCAATTCGCATTATTTGATGGGCTTGAGCCACTGGGGCGAAAAATTAGTTTAGAGAACTTCGATTTAGAATAATTCATTTTCAGTCAGGAGTAATTACACATGCATACACATTTACAGTTCTTTATCTCATTCTATGCCCTATTGGTATATATCTGCAGATTTACAGTTTAAAAATGACTTATTTATCTTTTCCTAGCCCTTTATGCAGCACCTCAATTTAGCCTCTATGTAAAACAGTGTTTTTTCTGACAGCTTCTGCCTCTTTAAGGTCTGCTCGGTCTCTCTATTGTGTTATTTACTTGTAATGGAAACTTCTGAAATACATTCATATGTATTTAAGCCTGAATCTGAACAAGATATTCAAGATATTTCCGTTTTTAGGAGTTGATTTTGTCAGTTTCTATTAGGAATAATCTTCATTTTTGGATTAGGTTTCTGATGTCTTTTCACTTGCAGCCATCTTTTTTTTGTTTGCTCTCAGTTCACTAGACACACCAACAATCCAAATGCATATTGAGTAATTATAAAACATGTATAAAGCATGAAGGACATGATGTAGATATATATAGAATATGATATAAATGTTTCATGCATTCATACGTGCTATATGGGCAGCACACAGTGCATTATTAACCTCTACTCTATCCCAGCAGTGACCTGAGTGTTTGCCTCATTTTAAATATTAATGAGAAGAAAGTACACAACATGTCAGTCATGTCCCTACCAATGACAATGGAAAGCCTTTACATCTAAATTCATGTATTATAACATATGATCGAATAGAATTTCATCTTCTAGACTAGTTGGAAAGCACAGAGAAGACTCCAGGAAGTAAGACACAGGAATCTGGCTATGGGCTTGAGTCATAGCATTTATTCACAGGCAAAACTGTACATAGTTTTGCACTAATACTTCACAACTACCAGTAATTTCTCTCATTCTGCTCCGGCCCCTGGCTTCAGTGTAAACACATGCAGTAGACCGACTCTCTACAGCTGTGCACAGTGCTGCTCTTAAAGGAGCCACACCACTTTGGTCTGTAACACAGAACGATTGCAGAGGAAATTTAGGAAAGATTTGTCCATCACTGCCGCAAGATGGATTCATGCATGATCTCACAAATCCAGCTGCCTCTCAAGGTGAGGCTGCTTTTAAAGTTCTATTATCCTGTAATTCTCTCCTTGCATTTTGAAAAGTCCTTCAGTGTTCTCCCTCCATACGGTTAAAATAAATGATTGAATACATACATCATCCCAAATTGTGAATTTAATATATTTTTATACCTTCTCCAGTATTCCATGCAGCCTTTCTCTCTCCCTCAGTGGTGAATAAACTGAGGGTAATGAATCTGACATTCTGTTTAGAGCATGTAGGCATTATTTAGGTTACCTTCAGTAAAAAGCTAGGACAGGATTTGTGTATAATCCCAACAGATGGTGATTTGTGCATGAAGGTGCCTGGGTGAATCTTTTCCCATGGCATTTTGTAATCATATCTACCCTAAATCAACATTTTCAGAATTAGTTCCATGACATTAACCATTTGATGACATGCTAGGTAGACTGTGACATACCAATAACCATCATCTAATTAAGCAAAGTGAGCAGCCGGTGATTGGTTGAACCCGGGCTGCAGGAATTTTATGCAGATTTGCAAACTGTGCATGATAAGCAGTGTGTTGGTGTGTAAGAACATCTGGCAGTGCTGCTGTCAACCTTGTTAAACTGTCTGACAGGAGAAGTTCCTGCTTCCTGTACATGTTAGGAATCTGCTATCCAGCAGTATAGCTGTCCCACATAATACATACTTATCCTGTATTTAAGACCAATGTACAATGCTATTTTAAGGTGTAGTTTCCGGCAGCGTCTCTAGATGTGAGTATCCCAAGTGTGGAGATCCCTGCAGAATTATGGAGGTGTAACATAGCAGGCTTCATGCAGCTCCCAATGTAGACAAAAGTGGCTCAATCTAAAGTAACAGACCACATTCCTTATTTGGATTGAAACATATAATAATTATTACTTCTGAATATTAAATTCCATTTAATGCCAAGTCTGTTCTTCTAGATGCTGCCAAACTAAGACTTACACATCGTACCTTTAATGCATGATTACAGTTGAGGTTCTTGTGTTTGCACTGGTTCAGTAAAGGACCTCCAAAAAGCATCCAGAGAGTGGATGCAGTTCTGTTTACGCTGTTTACTCTGTGCATGTAGCCATGTAAACCACTTTGCCTGCACGGCAGCATCCACATAAACACCCAGACATGGGCCGATGGCTACATGAATGAGTCACACCGACCTTCTAATGTTAGAGGCAGGTTGTGTTTTGATATTTAGGTCCAAAATGCTGAATTCAGCCCATCATATTAATATGGTTAAGTGATTGAATTAATTACATATATCTTCTCCCCTTTTTTATGCTGCTGTGATGCTACATTTTTTAAGCGAGAACTGTCAAGTTACCATCAAATCACATTTTAACAGTGACCAGGAAATCAGCAAGATGCCAAGATAAACAGCTGGTGGTGCTAATTTTGGGGTTTTGGGTCATTAATCCATTGAAGAGGAAGAGGTCACAGCACAATGACAATGATTTTATTACATACAATTCAGAAAGCTTGTTTGGTGGATAGGGCAGGAAGTATGTTAGGGATTATACTGGAGTGTCATTAGATGGAAGAGAATTTTGTCACACACGGAGGCAGTTATATTGACGAGAAACTAAATTTGAATGCAACAAAATTTCATAACAATGTCTTTTTTATTAGTTTAATATCATTTTATCCCTATTTGATTTATGGTAATATTGTCGGGGTGAAGAGGCCTCTGTCCCCTTGTTCAGAAAACTTCTTTCAGTACGACATAAATGTCCATAACATATGTGCGCTCATATAAAAGGAATAGGTCTCGCTTTTTTCTCATCTTATCAGAAGATGGACAGGTTAGTCATCGTCACCTTCCTTTTCACAATATGTTTTAAAAGGACATTTTCATCTTATTTCAATGACTATTTTGTTCTTTTTAGTCATCTGGATCTAAGTGCTGTGTAAGAACACTGTGTCTCTAATTTACAATCTTCATTTCTGCCTGTTTTCCTTGAAGTTTCTGCTCTGCAACAAACCATACACTCCATCCTCCATCATTATCATTAGCTATTCTTTCCACACAAGCTGTTGCCAGTTCCCAGAATGCTAACTCCCCCTGAGGAAATGATCACCACCAGTGGTACCACTTACAGGTTTACCACAGGTTGGAGCCCCACTGCAACAATTTCAAGTGGCTTGATTTTTTTTTATTATTGTTTTTTTTATCTAACTACACAATTTCAGATTATTCACTCATGATTGGCAGCCATGCATTATTTGTTCTGGCTTTTACTTGGCATCCAGCCTTTGGCTCGTTTATTTTCAGTGGACATAATACAGTATTGTGTTCTAAATAGCTGACCTAGAGAAACGCAGCATAATGTAATGTGCTACTGTACAACAATGAAATGATCATAAAAAAAAAGTTAAACAAAATGAAAAGCAATCAGTAGGATTTGTACCTGCCAACATCAAGCAAGAATGCTACAAAACATAATCAGCAAAAATCCATACAGTCAGTAATTGGATTTAAGGAGAGGTGAAATTAATAAAGGTACTTCTAGATGGCAATCTGTGTGTGTGTGTGTGTGTGTGCGTGTGTGTGTGTGTGTATGTGTGTGTGCGTGTGTGTGTGTGTGTGTGTGTATGTGTGTGTGTGTGCGTGTGCTTGTGAGTGTCTGTCTTTGCACACAGGGGACTGTGCATGATGAATCATTTTATAATGCCCATTTCACTGTCTTGGTGTGTGATATCTTAAGTGGTGAAGGAAAATTAAAATTCGTGTAGAGATAGTAATAAATGCTGTAGAGCCAATTGGATTTGAAAGTCATTTGGGTGTGTTTATGACTGGAGGAGGGTGGGATGTGGAGAATAAGTAATTTTTCAGTACCACATCCAATTTAGCAAATCTACTTTGTTCAAATACCGTACCTCACTTAGGCTTTAACCTTATCCCTCAGCACGCTGTCGATGGAGTACATGAATTTATTACTGCCTCAATCTGACTTTTTATGTAATGTGATAAAGGTTGAATATGTGGATATCGGAAAATCGGCTTTCATGGACGTCGTGGCTTAGCTGTTAAAGACTCAGCATGGATTGGAGTAATCTGCTGCTGTGGAGGAAGACTGCAGCCACAGCAGGACTAATGTAGGAGTTGACGAAGTCAAATCTTAATAGAACCAGCTTCAAGTGGAGACAAGTTGTTTTTAGAATTTCCTTCTCAGCGACTTCCTTGTAAGTGCATTCATGTGAATTAAGTCTCATACACATATTCTCAGCACCACATTGTTGCAGGTGATGTGTTTTCCAAGTTTAAGAACACAAAACAATCTCCACCTTTGTGTTTTGCGCATTGCTTCTGTAAATTGCTGCATATCTATTTTCCCTGCTGTAGCTCACATGCAAACACACACATGCTGGAGATTGCTGAAGGGTGTTTGAAGGGGAAGGTGAAGGTGGATCCTCGTTGGTTAGCCATTTGACGCCTCCCTCTAGCATGCCTTTCCTTCAGGGTTTTGTCTTTGTCTGCCTGTTTTGATTTTGAACAGATGGATGACACACAGAGTGGAAGAGATTAGTTGCAAGCAGCCTTAGTCCTTCTCTATTAAGGCAAATTCCACCTCCCTTAGAAAGATCCCTGCAGTCCAAAAAAATATTGAAATTGTCAATAAATTGGACTGAATAGACGGTACAAGCTGTAGAAAGACATTTTTTTTTTTCAGTTCAAGCAATCTGCTCAATCTCTCATCTCCGTTTGTGGCTGGTGGTAGGGGGCCACTGATAAACACCTCAGCTCTCAAGGAAGTGATTGTGTTCAACAGATCAATAAAGTCTCGCTTCAGAGCTTCAGACTGTTGCTTCACAACGTCATCAGTCCCTATGTGCACTATGGTGTTTTTCACAGTCGGATGGTTTTCTGTGATCTTTACCTGTCATTTCAGACACTGTGTCTTTGGGAAAACAAAGAATGTGAGTGTTTCTCGACCACCTTTATCATATATGATAGCTAAAGTGTCACATCATCAACACATTTTTGCTTTGTATAAACTGACAGATTTGAAGTTATTCTTCAAAATATATCACCAACATACTGAAGTATCGGAGGATTTCTGCCATATGTAATATTTGTTCACAATATTGTTAAAAATGTATTTTTTTTTTCTTCCATCCTGTAAGTCTGAGCTTCATTTTACTGCTATGCTTAGTCTACACATATCTTATGGACATTTATGTCCCCTGTCAGTCAAAAGTGGTCAGTACAATCAGTTGTACTTACCCTGGTGAAGGGTAGATTCTACAACTGAAAATATAGTCAGAAATAAGTTATATGTGATTACATTATTGTATCGGTGCAGATGTGACATGTGATGTCTCCCCCATGATTGAATCAATAAAAACTACTGTAGACTATAGGCTGAAAATATGCAGACGTGTGTAATAGTTAAACATCTCTTTCCAAAACACTGGGTGCCAATCTGCTGCTGGGAAGCATTTTTCCATAAGATTTTAGAAACTGGAGGCAGGGATTTGCTCCCATCCAGCTACGAGAGCATTTATGAAGTCAGATGCTGACATTGGGAGATAAGGCCCTTGTTCCCTATCTTCCCAAAGGTATTGGATGTGGCAGAGATCAGGGCTCCGTGCAGGCAAGCCAAGTTGCTGCACACCTGGCTCTGAAGATATATTCCATATGGACCTTACTTTGTGCACAGGAGTAATTACTATTTTACCCAAAAATGGTCAAAAATACCATGGCAAAACCTGTAGAAATATATCACACAGAAACATATAAATGGCACATTACCTAATGCTGTAAGAGAGACCAAAAGCATTTCTAAATCCTGTCTAGACTCAGTGCTGATTTTGAAGTCATTACATATAACATTTGAGTTTCAAGCATCAAGGGTAAGCTGGAACATTTTTGGATTGGGGTGGCACCATAGTGCGTCTTTAAAAATTAGTGATACTGCACTTGAAAGCAAGTTTCCATAAATAAAATTTCCATTAGTTAACGTTGTGCAAGCACAGATGATTCAGCTCAAATTCAGTGTTAATACAGAGGAATGTCTACCTTTCAGTATCAGAGAGAATAAACCCCATGAAAGCTCAAGAAAAACTGCCCGTCTGTTCCTGCCTTTTAAAAATAGATGAAAGGACAGAAATTATGGAAATGATCGACATGATGGAAATGAAGTAAAACAAATGTCTTGCATATAGGCCTGCTTTAATTCAGACTGGTCTGACAACAAAGAGATTCTGATAAAAGCAGCATCTGAGGCATCACGGTTGATATTATTCACTATTGTTCGCCGTTTATTTTCCCAAAATGATTCAGCTGAATACATATGCACTGGTCTCTTTGTACTTCTAATACATCTGAAAGAATCAAGTCTTGGAGAATATAAAGCAGGCTGTTTGTGTACAAACCCAACCGCCGGTCCTTGTATCACCAAACCATAAAAATGGAATATGTACTCATTTGCTTTATGTTACCCTGATATTGCATGATTACAACAGCCTTTCATGATACCAGAAATACTTTTAGTATTGGAAAGATAACCCATATCAGAAAGGTTGTTATATCAGGCCTATCTGATCCCATTAGAACCAAAAGAGCCAAATACTCCTGGTATATAACTTCAATTTCCCTAGTGTGCATCCATGCTGGTAGTTTGCCCCACTAAATGCATTGGAGGTGAGAGAGAAAATGTTCTTTCCATGCATCACAAAATACCAGTGCATGAAAAAAAAATGAACTGCAACGCGTCTTTCCGGAATGTTCCAGTCATTTAGGACAGTCCATAGACCTTTGCACTAGTTTTAATAGGGAGAGTTAATTTATAGTTTTGTCTTAGCTTTGTCCTCCAAATTAAACAATAAAATATCTTTTGGTCCATTCGCTTCAGAATGACACGTAAAAGAATTTTATGATCTATGATCTTTATGACACCTGCATATTACAAATCACTGTTGAAAAATAAATGTTTTATGATGTGACAACGTGTGGTTAGGTTTAGACACAAAAATACTTTCGTTTTTGTTTGGTCTAGAGAAGGATTGTAGTTTTGGGTATCTTTGGATCACTTTGGTGAGGTTAGAAAAAATGTGCTGTGTGTTAAAGTTACTACGTCCTTAAGGTTAAGTGACCTTCATTGTCAGAGTCACCCTGTGTTTTTTCTCATTCATAGTAGCAGCCGCTCATGAGGAGTCCTTCCTGTTGGAGGTCATGTGGCCCAGGCCTTCCTCCCTCCGACTAACACCTGGAAGCTGCCACGGATCCTTGCCTCCACATGCTCCATATATACTACAAATCTTTATGATTCAGGTATCCTTTTTCAGTAATATAATATAATATCTGTAATATATTCCTGGTTTAAATGGATGGGATTCCACCCGGTACACCCAACATCTATCATAAGCTTGTCCACCCTGGAAGAATGATCCCTCAGGCCTGAGTTTTTTTTTTCCTCCTCATTAAATTAATTTTCTTAGGAGTTTTTTCCTGTATGATATGAGGGCCTTAGGATTGGGAATGTTGTTTTGCTGCAGTACAAACTGTAAAGCCCCGGAGGCGAATCTGTGATTTGGTGATTTTGGGCTGTACAAATAAAATTGACTCGACTTGACTTCCATTAATAACCATGTGGTTAAGGTTAAAAGATGATTGTAGCAATGATATTCAGAAACATGAACAAGAATTCTCCCGACTGGATTGGCTTAAGGAGTTAATCTGTCGAGGCAAATGCTCATGCCCAAAGAAAGCATTTGCAATGGAGAAGCAAACAGTGCTTGCAAATAGAAACATGAGCTCATATGAGGACGATGTGAAGATGGTTTTAATGGGGGTCACATGCAGTAATGACTGAGTCTATTTTTTTCTTAGGTACACAGTCTCCTTTTCAAAGAAATTCTGCAAATCATGCATCCTGCCTTCCATCCACTTCCATTGGCTTTACTAAAAACCTCTGCACATAATTCTGTCACCATCTCACGAGATAGAAGTTGTTTTTTTTGTCTTTGTGATTTGAAATTAGTGACCCTTTAAACAGACGAGGTAGCCCATGGATTTCCTGTTCAAAAGTTTAAAAAAAAAGGAAAAATAACACAGTATCAGCAGCTAACACACTGGAAATGATCATTTTAAGAGCTACTGTAAGGGTGATGTATGGTATCTACTAATCCTACCATAGCTATTCCCTCATGGCACATTAACTCATTTTTATGGTTTCTTGTATGAAGTCAGAGCCTACTTTAGAGGTTACCTTCGTGGCCCGATGTAATTTATTAACCTAAATCTTTGAGGACATGTAGTTAATAGTGGCTGCAGCTTCACTGTACCCAGCGGGTAGAGGGCGTGTCCCTGTGATCAGGTATTGTTGTTGAGAATAGCTGCAGCTCGATAAGCTTATTCCTGTTATTTTCCCATGATAACTATATACCTACTTAAAATTATTCTTGTTCAACTGTACGTACATTGCCTATTTGATGAATTGCGCTATTTCTCCTTGAAGTTGATGAATTAATTTTGGTTTGTTTACTCCCATTTGCTAGTACTTCAAGGGTTGCTGTTTTACTTGATGTACTGCATTCACCTTGGGAAATACCAACATTATATCCTGATGGGATTTGCTGTTCCACCATTATTGTTTTGCATTTCCATCGCTGGATATTGCAGTGGTGCTATGTTCCCAACAAATGAGGACTTATTTTAATTCTCAAGTTTAAACCTCATTTACTTTGCCTGTTTATTCAGTAACCCCTCTTAGCTTTGCTGGCACCTGTTGGGAGTCCCTCCAGAGAACAGCGCTTTGCTTAAAATTCCAATTAAACAATTAAGCAACTAAGCAATTTCCTCATCTTCAGTGTTGTGATTTTGTTCCTTGCAGGTTTGCCTGTACCAAAATAACTCTATATACAGTTAGTGCATATTATACTTTGTCTGCCCATTTGGAAGATCAGGATTTATTTCTTTAATGTTTTAATGTTGTTGTACATATATTTCTTTTAAGATTCTTCTAAAACCTTTGATCATTTTCCCCCAAACTGGCTCTGTTTCCTCATCGTGACGCTGTCCCTCTACAACAGAGAGTCTTGTTGATGTACATGGTTACATTTCTGTGATACCAAATCCCCGGAGGAGAAATTCTGCAACAGTAGGCTACATTGCCGCTCGGATTCAATGTTCTGTCAAGGACACTTCAGCTGGTTGAATGTTTGCTGTCATGGGGATTATTTGGGTTTAGACCTCCACACTGAAGGACAATCGCCCTGCTCATTGCAGCGCCATGCTGCATTACACAAGCAGGCTTTTGCAATAGTATGTTGTTGTGGTTATGTATTATTATTCAATAAACTATAATGGGTTCGACGAAAACCAGACACCAGTGATTATGTCCTCAACCTGTCCGCTTTCCAGTGTTCTAAATAATTTGGACTGAAAGTTTATTTTGTAAAACAAGGAACTTTTAGTGCTAAACGATCGGGTATGTTTGATAAGATTGGATATAAGTTATGTACAGATGCATTTAATTTGACATTTATAGCACCCAATAAATGGCTCTGTGCTTTCATAAATAACACCTTCAATATGAACAAATGAACGGATGGCTCCCAGATAGTTCATGTTAGGGAGGCTCCTAAAATACTGGATCACTTTCTGCATAAATTATCAGCATTGAGACTCTTTGAGGCTGTCATGTTTTTATTCATACTAATTTTTAAATATGTCATGTTCTTGTATGAAATAATCTGAAAAGTTTGTCAATATATTCTGCGTTTAAAATGAAAACGAGTGCTCATTAATTCTACAGTTCAATGCTGTAAGAATCATGACCAAAGCAAAGAGTGATGAAGATGGTGAATGACAAGTAAATATTGCAGCAAAATAATGATGTTTCCTTCCTTTTTTCTCACTTAGATAAACTTTTTAAACATGCAAACAAAATAATTGACTACAGATTAAACAGATTGAAACCACTAAGATTGTAGTTCCTCCAGTTTTCCTTCCTTCTAGCATTATATCTGTTTATGGACGTATCTGCATATTTGGGGTCATAGGTTAAGCAGTTGATAATGATTTTTAGCCATGGAAATGACCTAATTAATGTAACAAGCACCCCAGTTTGCCTATAATACATTTGGTGGAACAGTCAGGAACAATCAAACCTTCAAAGCCATATAAGCCAATATACAAAATTCTAAGTTTTACACATTTTAGGTCTCCTCATCAGCTCTTCCTGGCTGGGTAGAGAAGGGTTAGTTGCTTCCTTGTTTCTTATTCGTCTACTACCACAATACTGTAATTATATCTCCCTTTTCAAATAGAAGAATCTGGGCCAAAAGTGACGGATTTCTGAGAACTGAACCTTTTTTAGAATTGTATTCTCTGCTGCTCTTCTCCAAAATGGGGATTAATTGCATCTGTCATGCAAGATTTATAATGTTCTAGATAAATGTCAAGATGGCCATTTAGTGCTCTTTTTACACTGGGAACACTCTTTTGCTCATCTTACTCCTTTTTGCACCACTTTGCTTTTTTTGGTATGCGACAATCCATAATATATTCTGAGTCCGACGTTTTTGGGCCATCTAAAGCTTCATGTGCTTGTGACCTCTCTGGGAGAGTTTTTTCTTCACTCTGTTGTTTTCAGAGTCAAACTTGCTGAGGGGTAAAAAGAAAAAAGGATTTCAGAGATTATAGCACCGATTGCTATTATTTCATTATTTGCTGCTTTTCCAAATTGCATCTTCTAAGTTAGATAAATGCACTTTCACAATTTTGGTCAAAGTGAATTTTGTTTTTTTTCATCTCGGGTTCTGGTTACCTGTAATTATCCCTTTTTTCCTCCCTCATTATGAGTTTCAGTGTAACTCTTTAATGACAGGAACATGTGTGACATTCATACAAAAGATTGTCATGACTAAATATTACAATAAAATAAATAGCAACCACAATCCACTCATCCATCTATTTTTATTTAATGCCTTTTTCACTTTTCACAATAAATTGAATACAGTGAATGAAAGTTTAATACACAGACTATACATATTTTAATTAATCAACTCTCAAGTAATGATGTTCCTACCTGAAATTAATGATTGTTCCTAATTTATCTCAAAGTTAAATGTGCCAGAAACACATTTGGCTGAACAATACATGCGATAACGAATTTATTTTGTTGTACATAATAATACAGATGATTTATTTAGCTTAACATTTCACTGAAAGTTGTTTAAACATAATTAGCTTTTGTCATTTGTCCTTTCTGTAATCAGATTATTTCATGAATCCTATTTAAAATGTAATTGTTTTGTTTCTGGTTGCTCCAAAAACTGGATCCCGGCCCAGTAGTCTGTCAGTCTTGGAGGACAAATCATTTGTCATTGTGCAGGAGACTGACACTGAACTGTTGTCTTATTGTAGGGTTGAGACTTAAATGCATTTTGTGCCTCTGGCAACACAACACAATTAGACATAATTGCTTAAGTCAATCCTGGCATTTTGTATCTGACAGCTGATGAAAATAAATATCTTCTTTGACTAAGTATAAGTGATTATGTTTTTTAGTGACAAATGGTTGTAACATGGCCATTAGAGTGATGAGCCACACTGCAGTGACTGTGCCAAGTCATTAATGACCTATGCTGTGCTCTGTAAGAATCTAATTTGTTGCTGTTGTTTTGTGAGTCACCCTCTATGGGAAAATTATTGATGAGGCAGAGCAAGAGGATCCCTGTGGACAGCTGACGACAGTGTCATTAGAGGTACTCTTATGTTTGAAATTGCAAAAACACACATTTTAAAACTGCTGTCATAAGAGTGGGGTTTATCAAAGGGTTGGTGATGTGAGGACCCCTAGAAAGAAATTATATATGATAAAAGGTTTAAAAAGGGGGACAAAAACTTTTGTGTGTTGAATTCCGGGACAATTCTGGGGAATTAATTAAGTAGGTACACTACCAGACATGGGATGCATTGGTCTCAGTGGGTTTGAAAAGGAATCTAGGGTCAAGCTGGGGAAAAACAAGATTCCCGCCCGGTGGAGGTGTTGGATGCTCTGCTCCACAGTAGAAGAAGAAAAACTTGATGGAAAGGACTCTTAAATCCCCAAACAGTTTAGTGGTTAATGGAGGACCCTGGTATGGTAACCCTTAAAGACAGCTGGGACCATGTGAGGATGGGCCACCACCAGCGAGGTCAAAGGAGTCGCAGACAGGGCCATACGCCGGGTTAGCTGACCATCAGCAAGTGCATTGGGAAGTGGAACCGGACTGTGTGCTGGGAATCAGGTGAATGAGGTAACGTGGACTGAGAATCACACAGCCTGGCAGCCAGAAGTCTTTCTACAGACAAAATGTGCACACAGGCCAACCCTGAAGCCTCGACGCTGAGTGGATCAATTATTAACTACAGCGAGTATTCCAGGGTGCTGTGTTCTGTCACAATACAATAGTAACAACTACTAGAGCCCTTGCTTTGATATTTTGTTATTGTCGCAGTGTTTCAAAGTAAAGTGAAGAGAACAGAAAGAGTAAGAATGGCCCTCACCAACCCTGAAATGTTTTCAGCTGAAGGCCACAAAGAGAGAGTAGATAACTGTCAGCCCATTTTCCCCACGCAGGTTTTCCCATCAAATCTGACTGACTCTATGGAGTAATTATCACTCCACTGTAAAGCTGTGTGCAGTTTACCAGAAACAAAGCTCTCAAATGCCTGCTCACTACTCACCACCCACACGGCAAGCTCCCACAGTCAAACCAAAAAAAACATTTAAGACAATAGCACCCACTGTGTGGCTCTGCATCTTTAAATAGCTTTGATTAAACCATTATCATGCCATATCAGTTCATTGTTATTGTTCAAGTTGGAATATATATATATTTTATTATGTTTCATTATTTTTTTACACACTGGTGGATGCTGCTGTCAGAGCTAAGCAGCCTCATCCTACATATATCTCAGGTTATCTCAATGTTCTGATTCCAATGAAACTAGCAAAGCAAACCTTCCAATAAATTCAGTGGATATCAATGGATATCTGGTAAACTGCATGAATGGTAGGCTGAACCATGATTCTTCCTTGAGACTAACCGAGTGTATTTGTTCTTAAACATAAACCCCATTTAATGGGCTTATTATAAACAGGTGTTTATGGGCATGTATCTTGGTGCCTGAAGTATAGTTTTAAAAAGTTCCCCTTTGAAATGCTGAATGCTGATGTTGTACCCAGTAGGTGTTAGTTACCAACCACCAATGACAATACTCAATAATCAGATAATCAGAAATATATTAATCAACTGGGCCAAGATACTGTAGTTGTGTGCTAAGCATTAAAAAGGGTTTAAACACATGTATATGCACAGACTATCACCTATACCCACACCTTCAAATATGCTGAATTTCAGAAGTGGGCTGGTCTGCTTCTTGATGGAACTCTGCGGCCGAAAATAAAACCTGAACCAAGCCTGTGAGGAAATGAATCTCCTCTGTTACCATGTGTCAATGTCACCATTGTACACAGTGAAGGAGGCTGCCCTACATAGTCAATCTCTATAAAGACCTGTTCACTAAGTGTGTGTACATATTTGTGTGTATCTGTGTGTTTACTTGTGTTGGCTGCACATTTCCAGAGTGACAGTGTGGTAATGAGGGGGGATGTTGGAGAAGAGGCTGGTACTGATCGCTGTCACTGTGGATATTCTCAAGGTCTGATCAGCCTCCTCTGTCTCATGTCTCTTCAGGCCAACTGCCCAGACCTTCAAGGACAACAGCACAACTGCTTATCACATAGAGGAGGTTATTTATTTATTTATAGAATTAATTTGGAGAAGTCCCACAGAAGTCAATGATCCAAGTTTCCATGACACCAGACCCAAGAAAGCAACATTCCCACTCACCCCTCAACTGCATCAATTCTCTCTACCTCTGTGCATTCATAGGCAGTCTCTCCACTTTTTTAATGAATTCCTGCATGATCAGCAGTATATCACACATTATTGCATTGTCACATGTTTCTCAATATGTCACAGAATTCTTCCAAATCAATGCGGAAAATCTGGAAATGCAGCTTCTTCTTCTGCTACTTTTTAAAGATTGTCCATTGCAGCCCTGATTGAAATGTGCTTTGTGTTCTACTGTGTTTGTATTTAACAATGCACATTGGTGTTTAGCAATGCATGACACCATAAATTGTAACTGGTGTCAGAGAAAGATGCCAGTTATAATTTGTGGCATCAAAGAAGTTGTGTTACAGTATGAGACGGGACAATTCAACATGTAGTCTAAGCCTAAGGTTCCCAAACATTTTTAGTCCATGAACGCCAAAATATCAGTGGCAGAGACCAATATTCCCCACTGTTAATTATCTGTGTCTGACTTTATATATATATATTTTTCATTTCATTCGATGTATGAAATTTATCTTGCAACTCCCTCCTCTGTGTCTTACAACTACCTGAGGGTCCCGACTTACCTTGAGAGGCAGCCAATTGTCAATGAGCCCCATTGGCCAAGTGTTTTACTGAGATTTGTTTTGTTTTGTTCTGTTATAGCAGCAGGTATAGCAGCATTTTAGCTCTGACAGTCATTTACTGAGTGACACTCAGAAAACCCCAGTCTTGACAGCAGAAAAAGAAAAATAGAGAAATATAATACAATCATAAATGGCAGCAAAACACATTAGAGATTCAGTTTACTAATTGTAATTTACCAAGTTCATGTACACTTGTTTTATTTCAGATTCATAAGTGTTTCTATTGTGTTTTGCTGTCATTTATAGTCACAAGGGGTGAGCCGCTCCAACGTACACACACAGAGGGACAGTGAACCAGGTGAAATATTTCAGTTTGGTTGCAACAGCTCGTTAAGTTGTCGTACTGCGGAGCTGAACTGAGAGATGAAAGGGAACCTGCTGCGGAAAAATCCTTATTAACAAGAGGCGTATGTGATCGGCAAATAAAATCAGCATGACAAAGCATTTTTAGAATCCTCTGATTAAACATTTTTTCATTGAATATCTATCGATTGTGTTCAGTTGCTGATCAATCAGTGCATCCCTAGCATGGACACACCTTGGCAGGCTTCAACTTATCTGTTTGTGTCTGAACCTGCAATGGTTTGATCAACCTGCATCTGGCAGGATCTGGTGATCATCTGTCTCGCTTAGTCCATGATAAGACAGCGATAGATAGTTCATCCAATCACCTACCAAGATCTTTTTGCCTGCCCTTTTTCAAACAGTTTCCCAGGAAGTTTTCCCAGACGGTTCTGTGTAACACACCATCTGGCTGCGTCAGGTTAGGTCCTGACCCTCGCTCAGGGAAACCCAGGTCTACACTAAAAAGCAAATAGACTTCATTAGCCCAAATCGTAATTAATTTAAAGCAGGCTATGGCTCTGTGAGCTGATTTTGGAGCTTAACAAGCATGAGAAATTTCTGCTCAGGGAAAAAACTCACCATATCTAAATGCAAGTGCATGCTGTATTGACTTAAAACAATAGTGGAAATCCAATTTACATGTAATTATAGAGTTGTTTTAGTGTGTTTGAAGTTCGATATGATATATTTGTCCTCCTGAATGGAAATTCAAAAGGAACCCTGAGTTCCAGTGTTTAACTGAATACATAATCAAAGATAGATTGAGTCTAAAGCGGGTCAAACATCACAGAAATCTTTAATGAAAACCCAGGCCTAAGTCTGACTCTAGAGGCCCGCTTTGAAGCAAACCATGGCTGACCTTTTTTGGGACTATTTGCTCCATTGATTTGACCCAGAACACTCTCAGCCAGCTCAGCTGCTCTCTTACTGTCATTTAGAAAACTTGTTCCAGGATCTTTGTGCAGTCTGGTCATGAATCCATCATTTGATACTCCGGATGGCTATAATGAAGGCAGGCTAACGAAATTCATCCAGCACGGCTACAATCACCTCACGGTGACATTACAACAATTAGTTCAGCTTGAGCTGAAGAAAAACAAACCAAAGTCAAATGAGTCAACAACCCAAATCACTTGGGAACAATCAGACACCAGGCGTGACTCTGGCTAGTTTCAGTGGAGGCAGAACTGGCCAGACGAAGGTATTGTTTAGCAAAACAGACAGTCTGCGCTACTAAACTGCCTCAGCACTATAAAAGATTGGACGGCTGATAATTTACTACTGCTAAACAGTGATAAAACAGAAGTTCTCACTTATGCCCTGTGCCGTTCCAAAGGTGATGTGAAGTCTTGGCTCTTTATCGTCCTTTGTTAAACATCCCCTCTGTAATCTGGGTGTTTCTATGTGCCAGGCTTTGAATCTTGACCAGCATGTAAATTGTTTGGTTTTCTCTTCCTTCCAGCTGAGAAACAATGTGCTACTTAGGCCTATGAAGATGGAGATGATTACACACATTCATTTCTTCTGGCCTTGAATACTGTAATTGTCTTTTCACCCATTTTAGCAACGCATCCTTGAACTGCTTACAAGTGGTTCATAATGCTGTTACCAAGACCCTGAAAAGGTGTCACTTAACACCAATCCTGATGTTTTTTTTCCTGGCTTCCCATCAGTAGTTTTAAGTTTTAATTACAACTGTAATTAATGTGACAGTAAAGTTTCTGAGTTGTATAATTTAACCAGATGATCAATGGATTAAGTGCATAACCATGAAAAAAGCAAAAATCATTGTTTGGTTTGTCTGGTTGGGGCTACTGTAGCTCTCTATGTAGATAAAAACGCTGAATCTAAGGTAATAAAAAAACAACAATTCTCATTTTGATCTAATTAAATACTAAATAAAACATACTTATGACTATTTTATTCCTTTTCTCCCAAGTTTTACCAGATGCCATTAAATGCTGCTAGACGTGTTTTTTAATTATGAAGGCTTGAGGTACAAAGCAAGGCAACTTTATTCATAGAGCACATTTCATATCCAGGACAGATTAAATAGATTTATAGAAATAAAGGGATATTGCAGCATGAACAATTAAAAATGATGAAAAAAATATCAAGTAAAGCATAAGAAATTCAAATCTTAAAATCGTCTGGTATTCTTCCTGTCCTTTAGTCTACACTGGTTTGTTTGAATAATATTTCCATAGCATTACATTTGGAGGATATGGTGGATTAAAAAGTGAATATTGCCAAACAGAAAGGACAAAAAAGTGACAAAAAAATAAAAAAACATGGTCCGAAAGCCATGCATCATTACCACAGTGGTCCATTAATTGTACCCTGTATTATTTAGCTAATTTTTCCGTGTGTGAAAAACATCCACCCACCACATCTTTATTTAGCTCATGCTGTATGCTATTCATTATACTGGTGTTTTTGACTATGCAGTAATAAAGAAGATATATATATATATATATATATATATATATATATATATATATATATATATATATATATATATATATATATATATATATATATATATATATATATATATATATACACAGCATGCAAATCAATTTATAAAATCGATTACATTCATTCCCTGTCAACCTGGAGAATGCTCCAATCACAGAAAGAGCGTCCTTCTGCCGCTGAAGCTTAACAAGAATATAAATTGGTGTCTGAACTGTTTCCTGACCCTCAGAGACGTCCTAACTACAAATTTGAAAGTGGCAAAGGGAATTAATACTGTTAATGAGGCAGGTTACAGGAAGAGTCCTATATAGTTATCCTCATCTGAGTTGAAGGTGACCTCTTTAATCAAACCCACCTCTACAGTGCTCAGAGGATTGCTGGCCTGTTGGCTCTGGAAATTTAGCAAAGCCACACACTCTTGAGATGTTAAGTTCTTGGTAATAAACCAATCAAGGCACCTTGACCTTCAAACCACTGGACTCTGGAATTAGGCCTCATGTCTGCAAATAAAATGAATTTGAATTTTATTTTCAATAAGAAAGCAGCAGCGATGCTCGTTCAGTGGGTTGAGTACTATTACACTATTACACCATTATTAACTACTCTTGTTAATCAGAAGAAGACAGAAATGCAGAGGCCATTTCTCACACTTAACATGTATGTTAACTATTGTTTAGAACCTTGTTTAAGAAATGAACAGTATACACAGGAATTTGGCTTGGTAATACAACACAGGGGAACAAGAAAAGACCAGAATAAGACAGAGAGCACACAGAGATTAAGTAGGCAATAGAGTAAGGATGAATATCATAGGAAAAATAACTATAAATAAGAATATGATATAATAGTTTGTTTTCAAATCAGTAGTGTTTATTTTCTTCCAAACATGAGAACCTTATTTCCATTCTTTGGTTTGGGGTCTCTGGGGTAGGAGCAATAATGTAAAACAGGAAAAAAAAGGTGAAGAAACATAATCTGCCCAAATGTCAAGAATGCAATAAACTTGTTACCCATGTCCAGGACTCAATTCACCGTCTGACTAGCTGCTGGCAACTGTTTACTTTACCCCTAACTGGGTCAAATTGAGTTTGGATCACATTCCCACCACAAATGAACCGCTCTACAATTTGTTTGGGACCGGACCAAGACCACTTCCTCAAAGGATATTGATTCACAGAGTCTAAAGGTCTGCTTAAACAAATCACACCGAACAAACTGATTCAACTCGGCTAAAACATGCAGGGTTGAAAACGCTGCTAGATGCCAACAAAGTAATTGCAATCTCTGTCAGTGAAGCCCAGTAACAGAGGAGCATCAAAACTAAACGTCCAGTTGAAATTCTAGCTTAAAATATGTATGTATATATATATACATATATATGTATATATGGGATCTATATAACTCTATTAAGAGAAACACTAATGTAATAATATCCAGGGGCAAAGTACAATCCTACTAACATTTAGTTTTGGGACTATGAGGACTATGATCTCTACATTTTATTTACTGCAGTGAACCTAATCTGTTGATTGTTCCCCTCGTCTTAAACTCAATTGTTTTTTGTTCTGATTGTTGTATCCTCTACTGTCTTTTATTGTCTTGCTGTGTCTAATTTACCACTTTTATGTTGTGTATTGTGTTTTTACAACAACCTGCCAAAGGGACTTCAGATGGAAATTAGCCTATGGCTATAATCTGTCATATTTACATGTGCAATGTCATTAATATGCCATATCTTAAATAAATAAAATAAAATAATGTTGTTGGTCTAAGTCCATTTGACAGTCCTCCCTCGTTTCCAACCCTGTCATCTCTCTGAATACAGATAATACTTGTAAATTGTAAAAAATACAACCAATCCTACCAAAACAGATAAATGAAGGTCATATATTGACTGTAGATTTTTTGAGAATATTCTCTTTTGGAAAATGACAGATAGGTTCCACGGCTGAGAGCTTATACAGCTTAAAATTTCCCTTTTACAAATTGTGTTTAGAGTGATATGCGCTATAAGAAGCATACTGAGTCACAGAAACAGACAGACCTGCTATGAAATCCTGAGTGCATGCTCGATAAAATCTACCTCCTGGATGTCTCCTGCAATAAAAACTGACATATACAGTATGTTTTGGACAAATGCAGTTTATCAATTACTGACACTAAACTACAGACTGTGTGCTTGTACTGTACCTATGATGAAAATTTGTACGTAAAACATATTTACCTATTTATTGAATGGTGGACTCCACTCACATAGGAAGGATTGTTTTTTTTTTTTCTGTTTTCTATTCATTGATTTGTCTAAAGAATTTGACGGATTTGAATACTCTGCCTGAAAATCAACTTCATCCCAAAGAACAAATACAAGAAATTGGTTTCATTATTCCAGTATCTCACTAACAAAGGTTTAATACTGTTGTATTAATGGGGTTGAAATTCCATGTTGTGTACAGAGGTTATAGAAAGAGTGCATTAAGCAAAGAATGACACGACTTTAGAGCTATTCCTGTAATAATTCCCTTAACCTCCAGTCACTGTGAGTCAAGCTATTTTCATTCAATGCTTGGACCCTGGTAGACCTCGTACACCACACACACACACACACACACACACACACACACACACACACACACACACACACACACACACACACAGATTGCAGATAGTGCAGCTTATCAGTTACAAAAGGCAAATTATGTATTTTGTATATCCAGTTATGACTGATTATGAATGTGTCTCTTTTCTAGGACTCGTAATTTCATCCTGAAGTGTGGATGAATACAGCAGTGTTGATCTATCCAACAGTCAATTCAATATCATGCAGTCAAATACTTTAACTATTCTATCCAACACATGCACACAGAACCTTGATCTCCTTTATCATTTGAATCTGATAATAATATTGTATAATTTCCTTATAATGATATAACAAAAGAATATGTATCAGACACCCAGTTGTCTCAGACTCATGACTGACCCTTTCAACCCTTTCACATAAAAGAGAACATCTCTCTATCGAATTTCTGTTGAAGTGGTTTTACCTTAAATCTTTATAATTCAGCAATTACAACTATCTCCATCACTAAACTTTTATCAGAAAAAAAACATATTACAAAGCTGCAGCGATGGTTTGGTACATTGAGGTCAGTAGTGTCACTAGAACCGATTAATTTAAAACTAAATTCCCTCTAGAATTTCCCCTGAAGCATGCATGACCCATTTCTCTTTAATATAGCAATGTGAGACTTTCACATGATACTACTGAAGGAAGGTTATAAAGTATGTTTTCTAATTGCAGCTCACAGGTTACCCGTTTATACCTGCTTGGCTTAATTGGTTTTCTCAAGACATGAAATAAGACCTAAAACATGAATCCTGATATTCAGGGCTGGATTATATTTCCAGCACACGGATGTACAGTATGCATAAATATACAAGGGTGCTAATTCAATGTAGAAGCAGCAAAAATGACAGATTAATAAATCTAAAAATAGATATAAAAGACCTTTAATAAAGAGCACACAGAACTACCAAAGACAAATCCACTAATGTGCTGCTCTATATCCAGTTTGCTATCACAGGCCGAGCGAAAAGGAGTGGAATGTAAATATGCACGGCAGGAACACGAATTTAATAGACTTTGTGATATTATTTATATGCAAAAATGGCAAAACTCATTAACTGGCTTGTATTATTTTGTCAGATGTCTGACTAGATACAGCTCAATGACACTAGACAACAGGCAAACTCTCTATATTGCAGCTTTTCAACAGGCTGTATGCTGAAAAAAAAATGATGCAAGCACAAAGGTGTATCTGACTGCTCACTCCTCCAAAGAGGACAGTTGGTTTGATGACTACCTTTTGCTTTAAAAGGAGAGTTGAAAATGTCTGTCTGACCATCCTGGGCTCATTATATGTAGTAAGTTGCAGCAGAAATGGCTCCTGCTTTTCAATCCAACTCAATAGAATATCAATCAATAAAAGAAGCCAAAAAACCTCAGTCACTCTGTTGCACTCAAGCCAGTCAATTTTGTTTGTGTTCCTGTTGCTATCCAACTCTATTTTACTTGATTTTGAGAGTTGAAATAATGTGACTTACTGCCGCACGGCTAAACCCACACACACCACACAGATGTTGGAAATTGTGGATCGTAATCCTCACAGACCATCCTGATTCTAAATAATATTTAATGTAGTTTTTGTTCGACATTACAAGCAGACTCAATGTTCCAGACTTCAGCTGCAAGATGATGAAAGTGTGCCATCAGGGCATCACTGATCATCATTCAACATCCAAACAGCCAACGAACTTTCAATGGTTTCATTAAAGTGTCACTTTGTCACTAACTTCACGTGATGGATGGCTGTATTGAGTCACCGCTGTTCCATTTAGCCACGTCCTGTAGACGGGAGGAACAATTTGAATTGGTAGCATCCTAAGACCTGAGGCTACGAGAAAATGACACCGGTTGGGCAAGCTGTCTGCTTTAAGTGATTTGACCCTCAAGGGTTTATCTGTCAGAATTTCTCTATTGGCATATACAGTGCAGCAAAATTCAAAAACTTTGTTTTAGTCTTCATACAATGAGTTCAAATAGGAAGAAATAGCTGCTGTCATTCTTCTGACATCTGGTCAGATGCTACAATACTTACCCATACACCCAAAGGTCTGTGGTGTCATAAATAATCTTGTGTTTTTCTTCCACAATCAGTCTCTCATTGGTCACGGTAACAATCTATTATGAGACTTTCTGCCTAAATGACTTCTGAACTCCACGGTGGCTATTTGCCACTCAGGTGATCTGCTGGGCTTCTGCACCCGGTGGAAATTAGATGTTAAAGTTTCAGGATATAGTTTTTAGCAGCATCTAGTGATGAATTTGTGAATTGCAACCATCTGATCAACAAATGAATTGTGGTGGCCTCAAAACTTGCAAAAGACCTGAAAAGGCCATATCTAGAGACAGTGTTTATGTTCTTAAAAGGTTAATATGGAACAAAAATTGAAATTTGCCAGAAGCTGTGATGTCGTCATTATGGAATCAATATTGAACAAGCACAGCAGATGATCATCATTACATTAATGTTGGGTTACAAGTAAATTTGTCCTAAAACTGAGAAAATAAGGAAATGGTATCTATGCCATCTTCCATGTACACTATTTGAATAAAGATGAATGACGGTGACAAAGAACATATTTTTGATTGATCCACAGCATGATTCATGCAAACATGAAAACATGAGCCATTTGTTGCAGACAACAAGCCTGTTTACATAGGAGACTGATAATTAAAAAAAACAAGTATATTGCCTGGAGCTACATTTGAGACTAAATGTAAATGGAGCATCTGAAATGTTTCCAACACATGTGGTTTTCCTCTAATTTTGTATAAGGGTCCTGGACCACTCTTCAAGCTGGGCAACATTTATTCCCCACAAAATCTGAGCTACCACTGGTTCAATTCACCTACTCTGCTTTTATCTGTCAAAAAGGCTCCACTTCCTTCTGCATTTTCTCTCCCACTTTCCATCTCTCCCACTCTGCAGCACTTTGAGCACAACATGGCTGTGCCCCCTCAGTCCCACAACAGGGCTGCTGTCATCCTCTCTAAATGCCTTTCCCACGTAGTGAGGAAGCTCACTCTGATCCAAGTGCTGCCTGGATCATTAAGGGACCATGTGGCTCAGGCTTCTGTCAGCGATCATTTCCAATTAGGTCTTCATTTTGCAACACATGCACCTTAGCACCCGAGGGGGACAGTGGTTCACACTGCAAAATCACTGGGGTGGGAAGGGAGACATTAAGAGCGTTCATATAGAAATCTTGCCGCCATGAGAGCAATGGGACAGGTTTCCAGCTATTGACTATTTAAAATGAGCTTTGGGCGTTGCGACTTCTGTTTATTTTGTGAAAGTGAACACTGGAACATTGGAATGTGGAACTAAATGTCTAACGAAATCAATCCCATATTCAGATGAGCCATTTTCTAAATCAAGTAATTTAAAGGAAGAGTGTATTCGTAAGTGATGGCCTTCTGAAATCGGTTGGTGATGAAGGGAAATGACCCAGAAAACAATAGAGTGTGAAGGAACATTGAATGAATACATGGTTATAGCAATAAATTACTTTTTCTTTCCCACTTACTAAATCACTATTCCCTTTAATGGTATCCCAGAGGAAAATGTTGCTGCCTGCAATAGTCTTTTCTTTGTCTCATCAGAAATAAATCATCTTCTTATTTGGAGATTACTGAACACTGACCTGTTTCTATTAACATCCCCCTGTAGGAGAAATAAGGAGCAAAAGAATAAATCAATTGAAGACAAATTATCCTGTCCAGTTTGGGAATAACAGTAGGAGCGTGAGAAAAGCGGGAGTTCCTTTGCTGCTTATAGGCTTCCTAGAGGGTTCTCCTTAATATTATGGAATAATAAATAGAAACGTAACAGAAAAGGAATTAAAAGATTCAGATGTCACTTTGGAGGCAATACTTACCAGAAAATTACCAGAAAAATGCCAATAAATCATCAAGTCTACAGTGAAACAGGCTTTGATGGACTCAGACACTGCAGCTTAGATACAGGCTGCTGCTGTGGCCAAAGACGAAAGCACCGGCCTGTGGCTAGAGACATAAGAGACAGTGACTTATTATACTTACTGAAGTTAGAGCATTTCAAGGTCCAGGTCATATTCTCCATCTCCAAGTGATGGTTTGTAAATGACATGACAACATGTTTGTTTGTGTTTTCTTATAATTTAGAAACTCAGGGAATTTGGTAAAATAAATATACATTAAAAACACCAAGTAGTTAAAACATTAACAGAACAAAATTATAATTTTCATCAATTTGCACAAATAAAAGGTCTCAGTTCCTTTCCGCATTCTATTTCAGAAAGTCCAAGGACTGTTTCCAGGAACCAGCTCCGTGAAGACAAATGTCGTCGCATTTCAACTTGAAGACAATAATCTGGGTCAGTCTATTCAAAACAATGGAGTGAAATCTTTTAAAAGGGCCTCAGTGAATAAAGCACAGACATTACACCAAAGACCAGAAAATATATAACAATACTTTAAAGGGTTGTACTTTATCTGTGAGGGCTCAACATGTCCTTTGCACTAGTTAGTGAATTTGGGAGTGCAGATACAGCGTAGAGCAGACATACTGTCTACATTTTGCAGGACAGTGTGAAAAATGGATCATTTTTTCATATTATACCACTTCTGGAAAATGTCACGGTTGGTTGCTATATCACTGCAGTGTTTGCTGGTAAATCACACTGGTTATTAGAAAAAACAACATTAAGACAATCTGTGACTTATAATTAAATGGATGCTCATGTTTAATACGAGTGAATAAACATAAACAAGCTTTCAACTTCTTTTCTTCTGTCGTCTAAAGTGGGAAATTTCAAAATACATCATATTTTTGGATCACTATAAAATATTGTGACAACATGTATGTTGCCATGAGACATGGCTGTTTTATTAACCACATATCATATGCATGTTTGTCCCTGGAGTCCACACAAAGCCAAATACATACATGTGGATTTGAGGTTACCTGAACTAATCACTCTTAGGGAATTTCAGTCAATTTTAAAAGAATGAGAAATCGGTTTTCTTAGGCAATGTTTTTGTTGCTCTTTTGGCCAAGTCACTTTGAGATCAATAAGTCTTTTACCTGGTTACATGAAGGATATTGATTGATTGATTGATTGAGGTTTGTTTCACAGGCATTTGGAATATATTTGTGACAAAATATAGTGTGTGGATTTAGTCAGTCACTTTCTATACCCGCTTATTCCTCACTGGGGTCATGGGGGTCTGCTGCAGCCAATCCCAACACATTACAGATGAAAGTCTATCATGGGGCACACACACCAGTCACTCACACACTCACACATATGGACAATTTAGAGACTCCAATTACCTCAGCATGTTTTTGGACTGTGGGAGGAAGCTGGGGAAGCTGGAGAGAACCCATGCAGACACACTCCACACAGAAAGCTGGGACCTTCTTGCTGTGAGGCAATATCACTACCCACTGAATCACCCTGTTGTCCTATGTCGATTTAATTTTGGCTGTTTTGTTTTATATAAGGGAGACAGATACAATTGTTGAGACTTGATCGTGATCACTGATACAATTTGTTGATATGGCCCAGCTCATTTACAAGCCATTCAAGTTTTTCTTTTGCATTTCATATTATCCTAAGAGCTGATTGTTTCAGACAAATAAATATGAGTGCAATGAGAGACAGAAAAGAGCGTTTTAAAATATTTGATCTTATTTAGGACTTTACTTTCCTCTGTGCACAGTCCACCCTTCAAGAAACAGTCAGTCCCCAGCACATCTACAAACCATTTCTTTCATCTGACCAACCACTTTTCCTCCAAGGATGTATCATGTTAAGCAGTGATTAGTTTACCACCAGCTGTGTTGCTTTCTGAATCAATTCAGTATGTTCTGTTATGCAGTAGGAGTTAGATGTGAGATGGGCATTACACAGAAATCTGAGTCGAGCTTAGGTTATGCAAGCCCACGAATGAGGGGGAAAAAAAGGCACAGGTGAACCAACAGAGCACGTAGATTAGTAGCACGCTTCACTGAAGCTATCGCCAGCAACACGGCTGTCTTCAGATACAGAATCTTAAAGGAGAACTCAGTGGGTGCATATGGCTCACAGGAGAGCTCCCCAAGAACCACAGAAAAATCCCACCGAGAGACAGATGGGGACACAGTCGGCCTTTTGTAGCCTCACTCCCTGCAGTAACCCTTTCATAACAGAGGACGACTGAGCATTGATCTCTCACCAAAAAATCAACATGACACGTATGCTATGGTGGAATGTCACAGTCTGAACATGTGGCATCATGTGCCTGTGGAGTCTGGAAAGTCCAAATAAAAATCCAATATTTAATTATGCATGGGTCACCTGACACAGAGCCCCCAAAACCAGGAGACCATGTTAAGAAGTTGATATGCATTGAAGACCAGGAATGGGAGAATTCGGAGAGGGGACATTTCCATTTGCTCAACTCCACAGGTTCTTTGAACAGATGGGATCCTCAGCACATGTTGATGCAAGCCAAAATCTTTCAGTTTTCAGCCTTTACCAATGTCATCGCTGCTCAAAAGTAGATTGAATTGTTGGGAGACCTGTAGAGCCACATCTGCCTGCAGAAGATTGATGTGCTGTGACTGCAGCTTGCCACCCACTGCTGTCATCACGCATCTCCCCATCCCATTAGGAACCTATTTGTCAGGACCACCACATAGGTCACAGGAGGACATTCTACCCAGCAAGTAACACAAAAAGCCTTCCTGTTGGTAAGACGCTGTCAGCTGATAATAGAAGGATTCGTCAGGTGGAATCACTCATAATCTCACAAGGTGAAGTGGTCTGAACCTTGGCTGCAATTACCTCATGGGTGATGCACTTCCAGAACAAGCATGTCGCACCTCCACTTACATCCTGTTTGATTTTATATAGTAATTAAAATGAATCCAACATGCTCATCGCTGTTTTTTCAATCTACAGTCAGTGAATCAATGGTGGATTCAAGACATTTTTAATGGCAGAGGGGAAAAAGGACATCAGCGGTATGCGGTAGTGGGGGGCACCGTATCATCTTTTGTCCACTGGAAGGTCACCCAAGAGAGCATCTTATTCCATTTTCTCCACTGGAAAGGCACCCTCGATGGCATTTTATCATGATATCTTGCACAATGGGCTACCTAAGAGGACACAAACATGCTTTATCTACTCTCTTGGAAACCCACAAGAATGCACATTGACAGTGTTTTTCCCTGGTTACAGTGCCAGGGAAAAACATACAGGAGGATAGAATTCATTTACAATCCAATGTTAACAACCAGTACATGTGCTGCCAGTCCAACGACTACATTTTAGTTTTAGAAATCATTTGCAGCCAACTCAGGATTGTAACTTTGCAATTAAAATGAATTGCCAAGGTAATCTCCTGCCATGAGGACTCTGTGAGATTAGAGTGGATTATATTGGATTATGTCCATTGACCTGATTTACTGACCCACTGCCTCTTGTCATCCAAATCAGACTCGTAAATCTGACCTTCAGCGGTGGGATTTAGAGATTCACAGAAACTGTGACATGCAGTGAGATGCAAGCACCTGTCAGTTTTAAACTCAGTGAATACACAGAAGAAGATTGTTTTTATGTTCTTGTTTTTTTTCTGTCTGCCCCATTGATGTGAATAAATGATTGGACAAACACTGTCAAAGTCATATGTAATCAGCATATATAAATGTCCTCTTCTATCTTTTAAGATCTGGGTCACAGTGATTAGTACCAAAAACAAGAGCTCAGATTCCTGTCCTGATCTTAGAAGGTATAAACAGTACGACAACAGTACAGAAAAACAAATCTATAATAGTCAACACTAAATGTGTTGACGTATGTAATATCTATTGGAATATATTTAAAACACACAACTGAAATTAAATGTATGGTATTTAAAGTGTAAGTGAATGCTATTGGATGTTAAACCAAATTTTAAAGTCTTTCTCTAATGAACTAGAAAGATAAAAACAACAACTCAGACACCAGACCACTTTTTATCTGGGTATTCTCTGCAAATCCCTTTACTTTTGTGATGCCTTTGACCATGTTCTGCTGGAACATTACATCACATTTACACTGTTTCTGAAACCGTTACGTGATGATTTTAAAACTTCCGAAACGTGTGTTCACCTAAGGCACGGTATTCTTAAGGGACATTCTGACACCTCAGTAACACTTGAAGAACATTGGCAAGAGCTAAGTGCAAGACACTGCCAACAATTGGGGTAAAAACAGCAAGGCTTTTGTGTAAAGCGGGGGAGAGCGAATGAGGCTGCAATTTCAGGTAGTATGGCTGGCATGATAGGCTGGAGGCAGACAGGCTGAGTGAGGTTGGTGTGGGCAGGCAGATGGCAGATAGACAAGTTGCTGGAGCAGATGGAGTGGCAGGTCCTCAGGCACAGAGAAAAGCAGGTTAACACTAGGAAAGAAGAAAAAACACACACACACACTCACACAAGAAGTCAAACACAGTCTCTAATAAAATACCACAGTGAGTAGACCAGCAATCTGGCAATAAATGTATGGAAAGCCAGTGTTTATGTACTGTAATGCTAAACGGAATAGCTGATGGGCGGCAGGTGTGGATAATTATCCTGCAGTCAGGAGAAGCAGCAGGGTGCCACACCCACACCTCTACAGGGAAAAATGGGAAACATAGACAGCTACAGTTTGACATAGAAGTATTTTACCATGCAGGCATAGTTTGAGAAATCAGTATAGGTATTTAAGGCTGCTAAGATTTCCTTGTTGTTGTTATTGTCAATAAATCCCATAGATATACACAGGACGGGGGCCAGTCCAATGCAATAGTGAAGCTTAATGGTGTGATTTTAATAGTGTTTGGAAAACAGTGTGGAGCTCTGTCTGATGGAGTCGAGCAGGTGACAGCCAGCACTCAGGTTCAGAATACACAATACATTTAGACAAAATACCAACACTTTAGGCCTAGTCCACATGAATGCAGGTATTCCAACGCAGTAAGTAGTGATAGTACTCCTAACAGGAGTTTATCCGTCAAACAATGTCGGCAAGAAATTGCCGTACATGTTTTGCAGAAACTGTGTCTACCAAAGACAAGTGTTAATCAGACATTTGCAAGAAATTGGCTTGAAAGAGGTATCTCTGCAAAGCATTTTAGAAATAGGGTCAAGTGGGTAAGGAAGACGATATTTCTTCTGGATTATATAGTAGAATAGATAGAGATACAGAACAATAAAGTACTAGTATCAAGTACTAGATGGGAGCATCACAGGTTTTTTGAATGCCGGCTGCCTTAAAACTCCAAAGAAGAAGAAATGAATGCTAAAACCGTAATTTTTCCTCCGGTCCCAATCATACAGAGAAAGAGGTATTTTCCAAAATATCCATGTTCTTGTGGACAGCCCCTCAAATAAGAACTGAACTAATCAGGGGATGAAGAACAGGAAGCTGAGCTAACAAGATATCTCGGGGCAGAGAAAACACACAAAAATACACGAAAACCAAGAAATAAGATATATATATATATGGATTAAAGATGAATTTGATCACAGACAGACTAGTTTGCCAACTTATTTGCAGTGCAAAAGCATCCACAACAGTTATCGCTCCAGCTCTGACCCGATAAAGTTGCTGTGTCCCCTCCAATGACGACTGACTGCAGTCTCTCCTTCTCTCTTTTGCAGCTCTATAGACTCTAACCCACCTCATTTTAATTACTGAGCAGGTTTATCATAATATTTAGAGGTTACAGTTAACAAAATGGGCAATTAATTCAGTGTACTAATTAGGCAGTAATGAAGTGTCACAGAGACAGACAGCAATAACTGCTGGCTGACCCACAAACAGTGGCAGGGCAGTAAAACTGACATTGGTCCAAATTAGCCCCCTGATTTAAATAGGTTGGAGGCTACTTTGTGGATGATGATACAGGGATCAGAATAATGTCAAGGACGTTTTTTGTCAGTCAACATCCAGCGGCATTTAGGTGATTATGTTCAGCACAAACTCCAAAATGACTCCTTGATGACCTTCCCACAATTTAAGTCATTGATTTTAAACCTACCTCTTGCAGTGTGCAATTGTTTTTGTTGTTCTGCTTTATTTTGGTTGTATGTTTTAATTATAATTAGCCTGTTTTTATTTTCTGGTTTTAGCTGTGGGTCGTGACAGAACATGAACACGAATACAAGCGGCCGAAATGAGTTTCCTCCACAGGGTGTCTCTCCAATAGAGAAGGGGAGGGGCTCAGAGTAGAGCTGAAAGGAACCAGACGAGGCGGCTCATGCACCTGTGACGATGCACTGCAGAGGCTGCTGACCCTGAGAACCAACCTTAACCAGTGGTAGAAGATGGATGCTCATAGTTATTTTAAATTGCATTGTGTATTCATTCTAATCCGATCTAGAATACCTTAGTAGGCGTTCAACAGGTAGACAAATGGTACCCAGATGGTTTTCTACATCCAGTCATATTTTGCAGTGAGCAAGAGAACCATCCCAGAAGTCACTGGGAGGGCAAAATGGTGCTGTATAATGTCCAAATTATGCCTTACCCTACATAGAAGCTACTACTGTGGCATTAGAGTAGCAGTTACTGGTGAGTGGGGAGTGCTGCTAAAGTTTTGGATAAAGCTAATGACTGAATTTACCTTTATCAGCTGTGATTGAATGTGGGAGGGGTCAATGGTCAAAGGTATAAAGAGGAATTGGACACCACTTGCAAACTTTCATGTTACCTTGACAACTAACAGCTGATCATGTTGTTGACACTCGCTGGTTTGGAGCTTCTTATTTTACACTTCACATGTCACCACAGAAGGTTCCAACAACAGGATTTTATCATATTTTAAGCTTATGTGTTAAAATCTGTGCAACTAGTACCCAAGTGTTTAATTTGATAATTATGCAGTATACTGCATAATAAAAATATACATGAAAACGTGTTAGATGTTGAAGTAGTACTTCCCTATGATCCTTATCCGTTCCTTCGTTGTAGTTCTCTAGGTGTTTACTTTTGCTTCTGGGTTTCTTTGAGAACTCTGCTGTGTAAGTCACAATGCTGTGAATTGTGGGTTATACCATTTAGCAAAGGCCATGCAGACTCACGGTGCAACTGAGCACTCAACCACTTTGGATTTTGACAGCAGGATGCTCTTAAACCCTTGCAAAATTACCATGAACGCAAATTTAAGTCTGTGAGTCTGTAAAGGGTGGACTTTGAAACTCACCCAGTGATGAACTGTCACTAAAAATTAGTAACTATGGATCTATGATCATATCTGGATACAACGTTGGAGGTGGGGCCCTGTTCATTAGTAGAGATATTCAGTGGCACCTAAAGTCAATAAGGTTTAGTTTGGAGGTTTCCATTGGGGCCATAGAGCATGCACCCAGGAGACTTTGGGGGTGACTTCTAGTTTAGTTCTCCAGCTAACTAACATCATGCAGCTCTTCTAGGCTTTCCAAATATTATTGGGCCAAATGGATTCAAATCTTATCAGACCTTTCGTGGGTGTTGTGAAACTCCCACAACACCCACAGCCTCTGCTTTTTCCATGATTGTGTGTGTGGATGCTGTTGTTGTAATCCTGGTGGTTTAAACCTTTTCAGGCAAGAAAGCATTCATTCAGATCCCCAATATGTGGGGAGTTTATCCAAATAACCCCTGTTTGACGATTCAGAGTCACTCCAGCTACAGCTCTTTGATAATTTACTTCTAGCTCTAATGTCTCTGTAACACGTTTATATGTTAATGATGCCACATCACAGATTCACTGTAAACAGACATAGTTACGCTATATTTAGTGACACAAAGACACAAATTTGAAATGTACCATATGAGAGAACACGTACACTGCACAAAATGGATCAGGTGGCCAATTCTTACATATTGCACCATTAAGCTTTAAAGATAGGGGCATTGATATTTTGAAAGCAGAAATCAATACTGAATCTATCCAAATGTTTCTTTATAGTGTTTAACAGGGAACACAGGAGACATCAACAGCTTTTAATTTTGTTGTTTTAACGTGTGCAACATGTTTGCTCACTAAAATTAAGCCCCCCCTTTAAAACAAGAAAAATATCAGTTTCAGAAGTCAGGGGGAAGATAACACTACTAATATAGGTCTATCATAATAAATGAAAAGTGTTTTACCATCATATTTACTAACTAGTTCCTCTGTTCTGTTGGATATTCTGATCATGCAACCGTCCAGATGTTTGCAAGATTTGAAGAGGAGAAAACATTGAGAAAAGGACTGAATTTAAACTGCAATCTGAAAGTGGAACAATATATTGTTTTTAGTGCATCACTATTCAAGCTGCATTGGTGTCTAATGATTTTATTGCTGTAGTTATACAGTCCTCAGTTCAGCTATCACTAGCTCCATTAATGATCTGGCAGATGTTCTCCAGGTTTGTCAATAATGAGGTAATTGTCATGGGTGATATTAACATCGATTGGCTTTCTGACTCATCTGATTATTATAAAGAGATATGCTGCTGTCTTAACGTGTCACAGCTAATCACTGAGCTTACTAGACCCTATCCAAAAAAAAAAACTTTGAACTCAATGCTAATTGATTTAATCCTACCCGATAGGAATTATTGCTATTGTTTCTGCTGTGTGCTTGTTCTCGGAATTAATGATCACCAGTGACTGGTGGCCTGTATCAGGAGCACATGCTTTTGTGCATCATAATGAACAAGGCGTTTTAAATGCTCTCTATCCGAGTGATATTCATCTCACATCTGAAACTGCGGATATTGAGCTGGCTCTGGACTACTTCATCATCGCTGTTCCTTTCAGTCATAAACAAGCATAAAAAAGCACAAAGTAAAAAATAGATCAAACTGGTTTACCAGTGATCTATCGGACTTTTTAATGGAAAGAAACCATGTTTGGTCCCTACTCCGGGAATAATTCCCACTGGACTGCTATCAGTCAGCTTAGGAACAGATGCACATCCGTGATGAGGAAACACAAATTAGTAGTGGAAGTGTTTTTTAGGATTTAATGGTAAAATTTTCAGAAGGCTATAAATTCTATACAAATAACACATTTCCCTCAGTTCCTAATCAGGTTATTTTTTGGAGGATTAACAGGGTTAATTAGCATTTAATGAACATCTTGTAGCTGCTGGTCACCTTTTTTTTAATAATGGATTCGATTCTTCTCCAACTGGTGATTGTGTAAAGTGCCCGTGGAATCACAGCTACCAGGAAACATTAGGCCCTCACTTATTTTAAATCCAAATTTAAAACCACACTGTTCCTCTCTGCCTTTCACTAGAGTTCTGATTCATACGTTTCTTCTAGTGATTGTGTTCCATTGTCCTTTTATGAAACAATCAGAAATGTATTTATGTATTAAAGAGTCCTTTACAAATAAAATCCATTATTATTCATTGTTTTCTCTGTTAGTATGAACCTTTTTTTCCCCATTTTCTTTGCTTTTGTAACTCAGTATCATGTAAATGAGGGTCTGTCCTCAATAACCATTCAATAATAAATAAAGGTTGAATGAATGAATGTCTTGTGGTTCTATTAACTATAAGGCCAGTGGATTCACATTCCTGTGATGGGATTGTTTTTTCTTCTTAAGACAATGTTAGATGTCACTCTACCGCTGAAATAAGTTTGGTAGATTTCTTCTATATGACATCAGAATGTTAATTCTCTCAGAATATGGAGTACAAAGGATTGAACTTGGTATTTCCCATGTTTTATCTTACAACAAATAACCAATGTGCAGTAGACGAGTTAGAGATCTATTTTACTTTGACATTAAAATGTTATTGCCTCTTAATGTCCACTTTGAGTGTTAATAATATAAACTGAAACCTTCCTAGAGGATCAACGTCTTCCTGTATTAATACTTGTGGACTTCATAGCCGTTCCTGTACATTTGTGTCAGTTTGGTTCATGTTGATTTTGTAATTTTCTTTCCTCGCAAGTTTGTTTTCCTTCATCATTTAAAATGTCTACGGGTGAATTCATTCAACTTCTGACTCAAGAGGGTTTGAATAATTCTTGATGCACTGGCAGAAATTACCAGCAGCAATTCATATTCAAGTGTTGTTGGCTAGAACACACACTGAATGTGTATTGACAGAGCAATTTTTTAGCTTTTTATTCCCTTTAATTCGCAAATTAAATATCCAATTTGCATGGGAAATTACATGAAGTTATGCCGTTAAAAAAATCCATTTTCCATTTTCGTCGTAACGTGAAAAACTGAAGAAAAAAAAGGCAACCTGAAAGCTGTGTGAAGGGATGGGTTGAATACTTTCTGAAAGGTAATGTGTGGCATTTAAAGATGGAACTGTGACTTTTTGAATAATGGAACAGAACACAATTTTTATCTTGCTTATAACCGGCATGAACATATTATCTTGAGAGCACAAGATAAAATCAAAAAGGCTGTAATTCTTTTCAGCAAAGCCCAGGTTGAGTTGTGATATTACAAAACGTCCCTTATGTGACACAATACCCGGGAACAATTATTTTTTTTTTTCCTGCCACCAATTCCGGCGTTTGTTACAAAATGGATGGCACTGCACTCTCGCCATTAAAAGTAGGTAATTAAAGTCATTAGTTTTAATGGCAGAGAGTCTGGCGCTCATCCATTCTCTACTTCTGGGCTGCAGGTGAGACTTCACCTAACTGCTGCTGGAGCTTGGTTTTCTTTTTCTGTGCAGTACTCGTTAGAAGGATAGAGAGGAGGTAGTGGTATGGGGGGGGAAGGAGAGCTGCATTATTCATACAAATTAGATGCCGCTACTCTTGTGTAAATCAATATCCTGCCATAGGAAATGGAGAAAGACAGGAGATGGAAAGTGCGATGTCCACTCCTCCCACCAGGCCACAGCATCTGTCTCGGAGCAGCCCAGTGCCAGTTCACCAAACATGAAGCATGTGTGAGGCCTTATCTGTTTGCCTCTGATGGGCTGCCAACATTCAGAGCGAAGGGGACAGCGAGGCAGACGTGCATTGCCCTCCCTCCCTCACCCTGTCCTCCTTCTCCACCAAAGCGACTGGCCAGCCACTGATATGAGCAACAATTTCCTGTCTGGATGCTGTCTAACACACACATATAAAAACACACACACATGCAGCACAAATAAGTGTACACACAAAATAACTGTGCAAAATAACTGTGCAGTTACGTATGTATAATATATGGGCTTGCACTATGTGCACATGTGCGCGCACACACACACACGCACACACACACGCACAGACATGTTTTAATCTCCAAAGGCCTTGTTGGTAGCTCGCCTGCCCTGCAGCAATCTCCTACAGAAGAGACAGAGGATTTTCCGAGCTGAGCCACATTCTACCCGCTCCACTGGATTATCATGCAAACCCAGCTCCCTCCCCATGATAGCTTCTCCATTTCTAACATGCACCTGACTGCTTCTTTTCTATCGGTGACATCTTCCCTGTTATCCCCTGCCTATCCTCTTTAATTCCCCTATTTCATCTCAGTACTGTCACTATTTCCTCCTGGTCCATTTCCAGCATGCCACACAGGTGGTGACTGTGATAGGGGGCGGCGCAGTGTGTAGAGCGACTGTTGCGACTGTTCACATTCTGTAAGGTGGAAGACACAGGGCTCGTGTGAACACACCAGTGGCTCTTTAAGCTGACAGCCAGTATTCATCTGTCCGCTCATCGCCTTCATGCCTCCGCAGTTCTAAGAGTCATTGTAATAGTCGCGCGGGGTGTGTCTCAAACTATTTCAGTAGGTAGTGATCTGCCCAGGGAGTCAGATGTGTGACCCAGTGCCAAAACCGCTCTGGTTCACTGGAAGTTCATCTGCTGAGAAAATTCCCAAACTGCACTGTAAAAAGAAACAGCGAGCTGCACGGCTATTGCTTCTCACAGACTGGAAACAGCAGTTCCACTTCTTCACTTTGAAGCGAGGCCAAGCATGACGGACCAAATTTAATTTGCAAATGTATTGTTAGCGTGCAATGCTGTTTGAATATGTTAACATTGTTCATAAAGTGTTTTTATATTTGTAACTGCCTCTACCAACATTTTTGATAGAAGCATTTTAAAAACTATAATATTTCATCAACCAGTATGTTTAAGTTATTTCGGCAGAATGTAATGAACAAAATATAAATCTGATACAACCTTGATGCACCAATAATCTGTTCCACTTAAACATTTTGTCGTGAATTATTTCATTAATTAAGCTTAATGAGAACTTGTGCTCAGGTCAATGGACTAAATAATGGCATAAATAAACGACACTTATCTATTTATGGCTACAATCATCCTAGAAAAATCACAATTAACAGTTTACCTCTGTTAACTGAATACTGGAAAACATTATGAAAGTAATAAACAGTCAACATTCACGACACAGGTTGGAGCCACTAGTGGATAAAGGCACTACAGTTGCTATGCTCTAGTATGTGCAGCTTCAGAATCATGTCGCAGGTCGTTGACTCTTACGTCTCCCTATGCGCAAGATTTTGTGAAACAGCCGTGTGAAGGAATGCACAGAGTCAGCGGAGTAGAAGTAATAAGAACCATGAACAAAGCCGTGAATACATGCAAGTGCAGTGAGACACAACACGAGGCGGACAAGGTGACACACAGTCGGCATGTTTTTTTGTTGGTCAGCACATAGAGCTTTAACGTTACTGCAGCATCTTGTACCAGAAACATTGGCATTGTTGTTCCTGTGGCTCAGAAACAAGATATTCTTCTTCTCCTTCTCTATAACCTTCACGTTACTTATATCTAGTGGATTTCTTAACTGTCTTATTAATTCCATATGCAAATAGGTGTGTGCCATACATGCACAGCCATTGGTTGGAAGGCTCTACACCCTGGCCTGTGATTGGCTGATATGGAGAAACACCTGCTCTATATAAGAGGCAAAGATGGCTAGCTGTCTGCAGCTAGCAGGCCCTCCTCATCCTCCTCTTCTCCCAACTGGCTGCACTTTTGCATTGTGCATTTATTAGGCAGTTTATTTTGAGTAACTGCTGTTTATTTAGTTAGGCAGGTAAATCTTTTGTCATTGGATTTCTGAGTTTGGTTCGGCTAGTTTCTTATTTCCTAGACAGGATCATTCTGTTTGTTATTTTAGCCACCCTGAAGCCTCATTACTCAGCGTTAAATACTCTCATTATATCAATACGTTCACTGATTTGATTTTGTAAATAAATCACTTACATTCAAACTAAACCTTGTTTGGTGAAGATGGGACCATCTCCTTGTAGACTGGAGCATAACACTTGTGTAAAATCCTTTTTTTATCTATGTAATAATACATTATTAATTGTTGAAGTTCACCTGAAGTGACTGACTTTACCTCAATACATAATTTGCATTATTTTATAATGTAATATAATATACCACATTATTAAATTTCATGACTTGAGAATTTACAAACAGTTGATTAGTGTGGTCATAATAACCAGCTACATTAATAATTCATATGGCTCCTTTTTGTAGACTATTGAATTTATAGTAGCTCCATATTGTGTGCCTGGCCTGAGTAATGGTTAGTAGCAAAATAAAGTTAAACACCTCCAGAGATTTACAAACAATTCAAATATGTTTAATTTGAACAGCATTGTTGCTAAGCAATTAATTATCACGATTGAGATCGTTATTAGCTAGTGCATTGATATTTTAACTACCCTTTATAATGTCACAGGTATTTTTGACAGGTATTCAATTTTACAGCAGCTTTCATTGGGTTTCACCCAAAAAGAAGCCAACCGGTCAGTTTTATATAGGAGGACTTAACAGCAAGCAGCTCACTGCAGTGTCAGTATAGCAACTCAACTTGTCAGAGCATCAGATGGAGATGTAAAATGACAGAATGACAGAAGTGTGTGCCTGTTGTATCCTAAACCACACACACACACACACACACACACACACACACACACACACACACACACACACACAATGTACAGAAAACTGTCTTAACCCTCACAGATATATTCACAAATGAAAATCTGCTGCTGGCTGGTTGATTTACTGTACATGTCAGTTTCCATTAGTCACACCAACTGACTGCAGAGTGTATCTTGCAGAGTTTGGTGTATCTACATGTAGTGTGTGTATTTCATTAACTCTGCAATGTGTGTGCCATTCAGCCTGTGGCTCTGCAGCAGTGGTCAGGTGGAAAACTCCAAATCTCTCCATAGTTTCACTAGTTTGGCCTCTTATTTTTTTTAAAACTGTGTCCTGTCCTGTAAAAGTGTTGCTCCAAATTGAATTCTAGTGGTAGTTTCACTGGGTGAATGAGGCAGCAGCTTGGCTGTAAAATTGACTTACCATTAAGTCAACTTATCACTTTACTGTAAGAGGCATTTAAATCTCCTATTCATAACAGACTCATGCTTTATGGTTAATGAAGCATTAATGGGTAATCACCATTCATGGATGCGTCATTGCACTGTATCTTTGTGTCATGTTTATGTCCTTTAATAACCGTAACCAGCCAGTCAAAGCACGCAGGCATCTGTTATTGCTGTAGTCTGGTGCAGCTTAATCAATTACAAAAATGAACAGCACCGGTGTGAAGACAGAGACCAGGCAGAAAAGGGGCACAGTGTTTCTTCATCCAAATGCAGAATTTGAAGTGACAATTCAATGTAACCGTCTATACAAGTCATCATTAATTATGGCACAATGTCCAATAGATATGACAGAAATGATCATAACAAAAGGCAGAAAAGCTGTTTTGTGGGAGCAAATCAGAAGAAATTCAAGATATTGTTGTCGTAGAAACAAAAGCGAGATGGCATTTTTTTTTCCCCTCTCACCGTGATCGCCAGCACCCTGTCACTTCCTTTATGCAAGAAAACAATGCTAGGTGGACACAGGCCATTACTGTTAATTATTTTGTGAAACTGAACTATTGCCGCTGTGGACATGTGCAGTTTAATACAGCAGTTACACTGACTGACAACCATTGTTGGAAACAATGGCTGATGAACACTGGAACTGTTTAAATTAAATATTTGCAATTCAATTTGGTCATCAAATAGTTTTGTGAGATACTCTAAACCAGTATAGTGTGTTTAGTTTGAATTCTACAGCTCATGAGAGCACACTATTAACATGATTCTGTTTTTTCCTTGAGATGTCATTCAACAATCAAACAAGGTGGTTTTAAGTTCTGCTTGCAGACAAGACAGTATCTGAAGTTACATGTAGTTACGATATAATGTATAAAAAACATCTCTTATGCAATGTTATACTGCTGTTAACATACTTATTCTTCTGATAGTATAATAAATATACAAATATTTCTGACTGTTGCGACAAACATTGTTTTACAAACTGGTCAGTCACTGGTGCAACTACGCTTCAACCAATAGAATCATTATATAAAAAAGCCATAAAAGTCCTTGATAGAACACCATTCTCTTGTCATCATTGTCGAATCTTTGAGAAAACCAACCCTCTCTGTATATAAGATACAGCACCATCCCCATTATGCACACACATTAAGCTGAAAGCGAACATTAGCAGAAGGGACTGAGTTGCCCTACAGATGCAAATTTGGACAATCTGTGGTGTCAGTTAAAGGAAGTAACATCTGGTATAACAGATTGTCTGCAACATAGGAATGTCCCACATATACCACTTTCAAAGCCATTAGAAGCCATTAAATGTACAAATATGTAATATTAGTGTTGTATGCATGTAGGAATTTTGTGCCTCGCAAATAGATACTTTACCAGGCATCCTCCTTTCTTTTCATTGTTCTTCTGCATGCTTATAAAAGATGGATACCTTTGTAATTTCAGTCTTACATTCTCTTTTTAGGGTGACTTTCTGTCCAGGGAGTATATGTCAGGGGTGATGTTAACACCATTTAGCCTCCTCATCTTCCTGTGGGGAGCTGACTCCGACCGTGCAGCCACATGCTAAATTTTCATTTATGCTGTTTTTCCAACTTATTTGGCAAAAATAATGATCACTGTATATATCTATACACAGGCACTGTCTCAATTGTAAAGCATTTAACTGTGCAACAGCATCTGAACAAAGGCTTTTTACCTTTCTGCCAGAAGAGTGGGAGTTCTATTCTCTGCTGTGTTGCCAACCAAAGAGCAGATTTATTCACAGTTGTTTGAACTTCCGAGCATTCCGGAGCTTTCCCTTCTGAAACAATGACATTACAGGACTTCTCCCTTTTCTATCACAGAAACAGGATCATGCAAGAGGAAGCAATAGCACCCATGGTATGTTATTCCTTCCTGTTGCATGCCTGCACTCCAACAGAATCTAAAACTAGATAAAAGGAGCAGAGCTTACACTTACTGGGGTCAATGAAGTTGAATTGAACTGAACTTTTTATTGAAATTACAGCAATAACATCAAGAAACAAAAAGTGCACAAAACATGTACCACATTTAGATGAGGTTATGCCTGTAACACTCTTGTTAACTATATGGAAAATAAAAATCAAGAATGGATTTACAGCACAATGCATACAAAGAATTCCAGGACCTTACATAGAGAAATGTGAACAGAGAGGCTCATTTTGAAGGGTATCAAGGTCTACCCTGCTGCATTGTATGGTGTCCTCCTGAATCTTATTATCATGTTGATGAAGCCGGATAGAAAATCCTTAAAGGGTTTTTGCATAAAAGTAGAAATAGCCAAAAACCGCCCTTTAGTCACGAGACTCACAATAGCATTCCAAGGCTGCTGTTTCTGTTTCTCAAGGACAACTTCCAAAGTGTTGTCAGCCTGACAAGCTCCTGTTTTAATGAGATCAACTGCTTACCTCAGCAGTCGCCATGGCGATACAGTAAAAGAGAAAAGGTTATATGAGAGGAGTTATGTGGCTTCCGTTAAACCACTGAACCAGGGCTGGAATATCACATTCAAAGGCCTCATCTTCTTCTCCTCCTCCTCCTTCTTCTCTTTTTAACACACCGTTCTCTTTTCTATGCTAATCAACAGGAATAAATCACACCCACCCTCTCATTCAGCTACAATGACTTATGGGACAGGCCGTTTTTGATATGCAGTGGCTGCAAAACAAAGCTGTGTGGAAAGCAGGATAATCTGAATGACAAGAGCAGTTGGCGGAAAAAAAATAAATAAACGCGTCACAATAGGATTTGTGTTCTTCAATGCATGGGATCGTGTCTCGATCTATCAATTTTCCCACTGTGGGATGTTTGGAGGTGGAGGATCCGGACGACAATACAGCTGAGTGCCAATGTTTGGCACACCAGTAAAAGAACGGGGGCAAGCCTATTCATCTATTTGTATGGGAGTAGAGGGATATCTTACCCAACAGCACTCAAGAGGAGGAAGAAGGCTTCTGCTGCCCACTCTTGGACCAGAACTAGAATCCCGGTCGGCCCTCACTCTGCAGCATACCCAGCAGAGAATAGAACTCCCACTGCTTCATGCACAGCAAACCCGTCTCTCATCCTAAGGCTGTAATTTAACAGTATATGTCAAAACTGCAGAACTATTTCCATTTCTTGTGTCACGATGAGACACAAGAAAAAAAAAGGAAAGGGATCATTTGCTTGCTATGATAAAATACGATGATCCCCCAACTCAGAGAGATCTGAGGGGCAAGAGGAAACAAAGGAATTCTGACCCAGATGCTCACTGAGACTGCGTGATTTATGAGGGGAATATTGAGTTTGTGCACAGACTACTACTTCTGCCGGCCGTTTTATATTCCCACATGAGAGCAGAGTCCCTGACGTCTGTGCGTATGAGGATTGGAAAAAAAAAAAAGTGTGTATGCACACAGTCGTACACCAGCATGATTGCGTTGTGTTTTTTCTCTGCTCCCTGAGGACACACTTAAACATGTCTGTATATATTGGAGTGCCAAACTGATTTGTCAGGCGTTGCACGTTAAAAGAGGTCAGGATTAAAAACATGTAAAGTTATAAAAAGAAAATTACCCATTACGATGAGACATTGATGCCATAGACCAGAGGTTTCCTCATAAACTGTGCTTGAGATATCTGAAGACCAATTTAATCCCCCTAAAGCCTATTTAGACACAGTAGAGATTTAAGATAAAATGACATCTGGGATTTGTTTTATTTTTAATCAGAGCCACAGGTGCTTTTATTACTCGCGGTACCTGCTGGTAACACACTGGCTTATTTCTTCTTTTCCAGAAACAATCTGACACACAGGGAACAAAATTAATCCAAAGCCATTAAACCGTATTTCCTTTGGAGCAAAACAAGAGCTATAAGTGAGTGATTACATTAATGAACACACCTTAATGATTATGCATTACAAGATACTTTTCCATTGGCTTCCAATGTTAAACGGTAGCATTTTGATTGAAATAATTCCTGTCCACTAATCTTTGGGCTGAGTTTGTCAAACACAGATCACTTCAACATTGAAATAATGGTTAATCCTGGTTGCTGCTGATGATTGTATGGCTCTTCAACCTACAATTCATAGACTTAACTCATTATTGAACCAATCTTGGAAAAAGTAGACCATTAGCAATCACCATTAGGGTTGCAGTTGGAGTAATTCCAAGGATTTCATCAGAATCAGAACAAATTAGAAAACCAGGGATCTACAATTGACTCAATAATAACACACGCTCCTCTTGCTCAGACACAAACCTAAGTCCCTGTAAGCACGTGAGCCTCCACTGTAAAAAAAAGAAAAGCATCCCAGAGAAACACTGCACGGAAAGGAAGAATTGTCTGAGCTGCCAGAATACTAAACACTGTGGCCCCACTCCTGTATGATTACATGCTTAAACTGAGTGGAGAGAGGAACCTGAGATATGTTTGAGTACTTGTGCATTACTCTATTCAACTCTTCAAAGCAGACCTCAGGACTAAAGATGTTTCCGACTATAATTATCAATCCTTTCAGAATAAAGGAACAAGCAGAATGAGAAACGTTGAAGGAAAGCACATTTAAATTATTGGGGCACATTTAAAAATTACTCCATTTCTGGTTGATTCCCAACTAAAATAAACAGGTAATAAAGTATGGAAAGGTCCAATTACAGTGGTAATCTTATAAATACATGTAACAGGTTCATATTATCTCTGTACAGCTACATGCTGACCCCAAGTAACTTTAAGTTATTTATTTGGACATCTAACATCCCAATGGTAAAAGTTACCTCTGTAAAATATATATAGAAACTCATTTTATTGGTCCCCAAGAGACAAAAATGGGACACATACCAACGTTTTTTTGTTTTTTTTTTCTCTTTTAACAAGCTTGTCCTACCTGTAATATATGACATTCACTTTTGTTTTGTGTTGTTTTTTATATGAAACAATGAATCAATGTCCAATGCATTGTCCCTGCTCAATAAACGTCTAAATAAACAGCAACGGTAACTAAAGAGGGTGGGACGGAGGAAAGGTCAATCGTTTCTTTTGAACACCATAAGGAATTACCCAACTCTCAGTTCATGCCAATTTGCAGTCTTAACTCCTCTCAACGGATCATTTGTACTTTGTTGTGCAGAGCTAATCTGAAATAATCTCAAAAAGTTTGATTAAAACGTTTGTGCTTACCTGCCTCTTGGTGTAAAGCATGAAAAAACGTGCAGCTATCACCAACTGTTCTTTGTTAACAAAGAGTGTAATGTGGACGCCCTCTGGATAACGATACCCAATTCACCAGGTTTTAATAAGAATTGTTTGTGAGACAATCGCTTTGTGGCTCAATCACAACCCCCTCACCCCACCTGTCTCACAGTTTGCTGTCCTTTCTCTCATTCTCTGTATGCAACCACGTCAACACTGACCGGCATTGTGTGTCTCTTTATATCGGGTAACAGTGCAAGGTAATGTGGGCAGATTGAACCAGAGTACGATTTCTCCCTCACAAGAGGAGGCTTTTTGTCTTCTTTCCTAATCTTTCTCTCAGAGTCATGCCCCAGCCTTCTTAGCTTACTTCATTAGTCATGCAGACGTATGGTGGAGGAGAATGGTGGAGCCTTTCATTGACTTTCCTCGCAGTCACACACACGGGGGCTGTATGAGCGAGGGGAAAGAACTTGCTGCACCGACTGGTACTTTATTCCAGTTTACTCTGCAGAGATGATATTCTGTCTATCGATGAAGTTTTGCTCATGGCAACAAACTCTACAAGATACTCCACGGGGGAATATCCCTTGCTTAAAACTTGTGTTATGTTTCTATCGGCACTTTTAAAGATTAAATCAACTCCTAAACAAAAAAAGATATTCTTTCTTTACATCCATTGCCAGGAAAGTAGAGGCTACCTGGGGGGAAGAAAAACCTCTCACGTGCACTGTTCTCCTTCATTCAACATAAACTCTAATTTTACCTGACAAAGCATTTAAACACGTTTGGGACTGGCGATGCTGTAACACAACTCTAGGCCCTTTAGTCACCGTGGTATCTTTCTGCCCTGCAATTCACTGAGCTGACTATACTTGCATTGACAGTCATAAAGCCTTAGATCTCCTTTGTTTCACCTTAAAAAAGCACAGCCCGCGCTATTCCTTTATGCATTTCAGTGTAAAACTGTAGGTGTTGAATTTAAATGAGTAAACCTGTAACAGCCTCAAACAAACCAATGAATACAGCATTGAATACAGATGGTTAGCTGCATCTCCCTACTGTACTGTTTGTTCAAATTAGCTTAGAAGCCACCCTGAGTGACAGAAGTGACATTTTCGGTCCTTTACCAACGCCTCATCTGCTCTTGGGAGAAGAGGGTGCAGAAGGTCAAAGTGCCACTACCATTAGCTTCAAGGTGTTCCTATCAAGGACCAAATGGATAATGCTGTGCCACATGGTGAATGGTAACATGCAATATATAGGAGTCATTACATGTTAGATATGAGGATTTTATACTTTTCCCTTGGGGGAGCATTAACTCGGCAGTCCAGGTGATCACTCAAGCTTTTCAGCATCCTGGGAAAGGCAACGCCTGCACATAGATTAAACCTTGAACGAGGCAGGTGTGAAGACAGCCAAGTCAGGCCTGACAGTTTTTTTCTTCGCAGGAATAGCTGTAGGGGTGTTTTACTTGGAAAAAAAGGCACAACAGCAAATTAATCTTGCAAAGAATGAATATTGTAACATTTAGTAGGGACCGGAGGCGACCTCGAAACCTCGGCTCACATGCGTGTCAAGCAAAAAACTCTTCCCCTTTGCCAACAAGGGTATCCTATTTGTCGGATGTCCTGTTTGGTTTTCGGTAGCTCGAAGCCCTGCAGGTTGTTCTGCAGTATTCGAGAAAGAAATATCCCTCTTGACCCTGATGTAGTGTTGTTGCTTGAGGAGTAGGATGTCCTGGATTTCAACCTGGCCCCTGCTGGACACAAGCTAGAGGCTATTGAAGAAGTGAAGAAAGTGAAAAGTAAAAGTGTGCGAATACAGAAGAGGATGAAGTGAAAGATGCCACATATGACTCACTCTCCTGTTTACTAATGCCACCCTGGAAAGGCTTCATCAGTGGCGCAGTGATGCAGAGGGACCATTAGACAATAGCTAATGGGTTTGTAAGATAATGGGCTTATTCCTGGTTCCTGATAGATACCACACGTATCGCTGACTCAGATTGTAGAAGTAGTTCAGCAGTAGTCATTTTTTTCTGCTTTAGAATGTAATTTGTACAGTTTTTTTTTCCCGTTTTAACCTTTTACTGTACCATTGGTGATTTCAGACCCAAACACAGAACTGCATTCACTTTGATCTACACTGTAGAAGCCAAAAGTCTATGAATCAGAGTGAGTCGCCATATCACTTCACTGTATTATTCAGTCTGACATCATGTTCGGATTCCCTGATTTATGCTTGAGAAGGATGTTACGGGAGTTGCAGTAATGTTTGCAAGGAGAAATTAACATGAAAGTGAACCATTAAACTATTTTCCACAATGATCAGAGAAAATGTAAATTTGAAGGTATTGTAGCTGTCAAAATGGTGAAAGGCACAGTGAAATACTGCAGACTTCACAGAAGGAGACCTGCTCCCCATGTAGATGAGAACAACTCAAACACAGTAAGTCTTATTTTAAGTCTTAACACCATTTTTCTGATTCTGCTTAAAGGAGTTTTGGCTTTGACTTTTAAGGAGACACTCAGTGGCGGCTGCTGGTCTTTCAAGTAGGAGAAGCTCATTCTTGGCCTTATTAGCTTGTTAGCTTCCTCACTAGCTGTGGTTGCTTGGCAAGGCAACTGCACCAGAACATTCCTCAGTAACACCAGGAAAATATGCTAATAAAGTATTTTTTAACAAAAAAAGATGAATAAAGTCTCTACATGAATGCATCTCAGAATTTGAATTCAATTTGAAAAATGGTCCAGTTGTGGTGATTTATATTTCAAGAATGCTGATTCCCTCACGTCACTGTCCGTCAAAATGAGGTACAGCCTCATCCAATCATCATGCAGAATCTCAGCGTCCAGGCTCACCGAGGCCACGCCCACACCCCATGAGACCCCCAAAGATGCTGAGACAAAACACAGCATTTCTCCGATGATTGTCTGGTTTCACTGCAGTGGAACAGCCAACTCTCTGCTTCCCCATACAAGTCTAATGATGCTCAGCTTTAACGCTGTTTAATGCAGTGATGCTGAATGAATGAATGAGAAGAAAGTCACATCAGTGGCCTGTGAAAAGTAGATGATTCTAAACTTAAATTGAACGTGTTGTAGCACATTATTTAGTCAAAAAAATATCATAATTAATATTTTTTTTATATTTCAGGGGAAGCTTTCTTTTTCCTTTGCAGACTAAGAGCACTCACCACTGACGACACTATTCTCACTAATATATATATATATCACTATATATATATATAATAAAGCTGGTTGGTTTGGCTGTTTCCTAACACTGACAGGATCTACATTTTGTAGTAATAATACATGGCTTCTGCTATAATAATCATTGACCGACAGTACAGGTTGGAAAGATATCCTAAATATATACTTTCTTGTTTTTAAGGAAGCCTATAATGAATGTGATTAATAAACATGAGACTGAATCTTGGACCACTGAACACTAAAGTAATTGGACAATGAAAAAAGGGAACTGTGAAGGATAGGTGGGTATATTGTGGACAGAAAGTACATTTAAGCATATTTCTTGTTAATAGTTAATGAATGTCACTTTTCATATCCCTATGTGCCCGTGCTGCATAATTTGTTAAAATTAAATTTGACTTATTTCCTCGATTAAATAACCATTGTCAGTTGTCATTGGGAACATAGATATGAGGTGTCCATTCTTCTCAGTGGGCTGTTACTGGATTCACTGGACGAAGAGTACGGAATTAAAATGCACATTTCTCACTAGAAATGGTATCAAAAGGCATTTTAATGCTGGAATTATAAAATATTGCATTTTCCACTGAGAATAAAAGGAATGTGAGACTTTTTTTCCATTCTTTCCCTAAAAAAATTTACCAGTGTAGCTGTTACACATGTAAGGTACTAGGTACAGTAGAGGAGGACCATACTACCTCCAATCTATGATCCTGACTGACAACACTCAACGTGGGTACCTATAGAAATAATAGAAGATAAATATAAAATATCAGACAGTTGGATTCCTCCTTCGATTCATGAAGAAAAAAAGGGTTTTGACAATGAAATGGTTATAGCAGAATCCAGGACTTTCTGGGTATTAGGGCACATTTTCTAATTCTAGTGCATGCATCTCCAGCACAGTGATTACATTTTGATGAAATTGCTGTATGTTCCTTATTGTTTTCAGTGTAGAATAGGATTGTGATATCACTGTAACTGAATGTTTAAATCGAATAGTTCTCCTGTTAAAGTGAAAGCTAAAATTTGCAAAGATAAACATTATCCTAAATACAATTCTTACCCACATAGTGTCAGAGCCAGAGGTTTTACAGTTTCCAATATAATCCACCTACAGTAATGATAATGAACACTGAAAACCACTTCACAATTTTATCATTTTATTACCCTGTTGACCTTGGTTGTGTATTTATTGCTTTTGTAGATTTTATTACTGAATATCAACACCAACAGTTCAAATTAATCTTCACTCTCTGCAAATCTGCCAATCCATTAAGCAAAATAAAGATCTCAGTAATATGACACACATTTACTGCTGGTTGAGTGATATTATCTGGTGTTTGGTAAAGCATTAAGGTAATCCAAGGAAGGTGACTGCCACTGTCAGGAAACCCTGAACTGCAGAATTCTCTATTTTAACAGAGGAGCCAAGGGCACCTCTTCTGCTTTTTTTAATTAACTGCTGAGGAGCTTCCAAGATCACCCGAGTCAGTACCAACTGCTAAATGCTGCCGGAAACAACTGGAGAATAAAGCCAAGGTCTACTGGTGGAGGGCTCACAGTTCACGGCACTAGATGCTTTATAGGTTGTGAAGATAAACTCACCTCGTCTTGCCTAAAAAGTCAGTCAGTCATTTTCTATACCTGTTATATTAGTACCCGGTGAAAACCCACGCAGACACAGGGAGAACATGCAAACTCCACACAGAAAGGTCCCAGACCCAGGACCAAGGAGGTCTTGAACCTGTGACCTTGTTGCTGTGAGGCAACAGCGCTAACCCCTGCACCACCCTGCCTAAAAAGTTTTCATTTTAATATTAAACAGCAACTGCACTAATGCATGACTGGATTACAACCTTTTAATCATCATAGTAGAAAGACCTTTTTTACTTTAACCTTTAACAACATTTTGATGGTTATGTTCCGGCAACTCCCCTCGATTGAGGTGACATGATGCTAAATGTTAATGCAGAGACAAGTAAAGAAGTCTTAACTATACCCTAATCTGACCATGATGTTCCTCTTACCTTCCTGACTATAACCTATCCTCACCTCACACTGCACACAGGATGGATTATGTGAATCCCAGTTTCCGGTGCTAACAGTGGGTAATAGATAAGCAAAGAACTCTTGAAGGTCAGGAAAGTGCCAAACCATCTGAGCAGCCCGTGTGCTGGCTATTTCTCAAAAATCACAAACACAGACCCCTAAAAGCCACTTATCACTGTGTATGCTTTTAGCTACACAAAGTCCCCTTATTTCACTTAATAACACAGACCCCTGTTATATATTTATATGGGTATATACAGTTGTGTTCAAAATAAGAGCAGTGTGTTTAAAAATGTGAGTAAAGCCAAAATCTTGACAGTATTTTTTTTTTTCGATGCATTGGGAATGCTGCATTTTATATGCTAAATCAAAATGCAAGAACATTTTGAAAAAAATAATATTAGGCTGTTCAAACAAATAGCAGTGTCTTCAGAGGCTTCACCTCTGTGTTGCATAGAGTCGACCAACTTCTGGCTCCTATGAACATGTAGTTCAGCCTCAATTCCTCTGCATTTCCTGGTTTTGACTCAAGTTTTCAATGGAATAAAGCTACTGCTATTAAACTGGCCACTCCAGAACTTTTGTTGGTCTGGAACCAAGATGCTGCTGGTTTACTGGTGTGTTTGGGGTCTTTGTCTTGTTCAAACACACATTTTAAGGGCATTTCCTCTTCGGCAAGACCTCTTCAAGCATTTTGACATAGACAAACTGATCCATGATCCCTTGTCTTTGTGCTGAAGAGGAAACAATTTTTCAAACAGTACATCAACTGGCCTGAAGAGAAATGGAGTTCACCCTGAAGACAGTGAAACATGGTGATGCAAGCATCATAATATGGCAATGTTTGTCTTCCTATGGTGTCGGGCATATTTATCGCATACAACGAATCATGGATCAGTTTGCCCATATCACAGTACTTGATGAGGGTCATGTTGCCTTATGCCAAAGAGGAAATACCTTTGAAATGTGTGTTTCAATAAGACAACAATCCTCAACACACCAGTAAATGAGCAGCATCTTGGTTCCAGACAAACAAAATGAAAGTTCTGGAGTGGTCAGCCCAATCCCAATCGCATTGAAAACATGTAGGGTGACATCAAAAGTGCCGTTTCTGAGTTTCTGAGTCAAACCAAGGAATGTCAAGGAAGTGTGAGACTGAAAAACCTGTTCATAAGAGCCAGAAGTTGACTCCATGCAACACAGATGTGAGACAGTTCTCACAAGCTGCAGTTTTACAACTAAATATTACTCTACTGATTCACAGGGATTCTAAATCCTGGAGATTTTTAAGTTTATACAGTAAATGTTTGAGTTTGTAAAAAAAAAAAAAAAAAAAAAACACAGACACTGCTATTTCTTTGAACAACCTAAAGCAATTAAAATATTCCCACATTTTATTCACATTTCAATTCAGGATACAAAATGCAGTGCATCAGAATAAAGATTATTCCAAGGAGTTTGGCTGTACGCACATTTTTAAACACACTGTTGTTACTTTGAACACAGCTGTAGGTAACTTTGCTGAGAAAAACAAAAGCCTTTGTCATCATAAACACTGATTCTTTGCACTGTAAAGACTTGTTCTAGGTTTTCTTCAGCAGCATAATACAAATAATTAATCACTGAACTTGCTTCTTGGAACACACTGGTTAAAAGAAATTTATTTTCTGTGTAAACCAGTGAGTCTCACAGTAAAGAAGATTTATTGCAAAGCAGCACAGTGAAAGATGCGGCATATTTCAGAATAAGCTCAAACCCTTGATGTTAAGGCTTTTGATGGATCCCATTGCAACTTCATCTGTCAAAGGATTATAAGTCAATTCAGTCCCGGACAAATATTGATTAATGTTGACATCAAACTGTTGTTTTGATGCTGACATCGTGTTGGTGGGCACAGTATTTGCAGAACTTTGGTCAGCCAGAAAGTCTGTCAGTTTGTGCTCCAACTTGCACACATGAAAGTTTACAAATCAGAATTTGGAGTGTTTTGTAGAAAATGATGGATCTGTCACCATAAAGTAGCAGTGGATTCAGCTTTGAGCTCCACTGTGGAAGCCACTGTCTGCAAAGCAGTTTGATGTGTTTGCAGGAGATATATTTGTGGTTTAAACTGGCCCAGGGCCAGCAGGCACTGAGCTTTGTCTCCTCTCCCACTTTTTATTTTATTTTAGGGACTGACAAAGTAACATGATCAATGAGAAATGACTTTTATGCAGTGCTACTCCCTGTGACACAAACTCTCCTCAACCTCTTACCTAGGGCATATAAAATGCTGCCCGATGACATCAGACTTTCACTTTAAGCTCTTTCTGCGGTCTTCATCAGATGATGTTGACCTGGAGGTGGGAAGCGAGTGAGGCACATTCTGCTCTTCCGTGTGGTGCAGCATTTTTTCCCTGGAAGAACCTCCCGGTGGTCATTAGACAGCAGCAGATGTCATTGGCCTCTAGTGGCGTGCACAGACTCTCGAAGGAGCAAGGGCGAAAAGGAAAAAGGAGCACTTCTCTGTCGTGTAAGATTAGGGTAACATTCAAGGTTACCAGAGGGGTGACCTGGGGCATTTGAGGAATGAGAAAGGAACTTTTAGGGGAATGATGAAGAATGTGCCTCATTAGGCCCAGACATATCCTCATGAAAATGGCACTGAGGGCAAAAAAGGGGTCAATGAAATGAACTAAAGTTGGCTACTTCCTTTCAAACCTCTCCTGCACTTGTTTTTAACCTGCAATGTAATCGGTTGGAATAACTACAATCATTAATCATTCAGACTTCTGTAAAGATGGAGTTTGGGCTTCACATCCAGATGGTTCTGTATTGGTCTCTTCTGTCTGAGGGTGCTTTCACACCAACAGCAGTTGGTGTGCAACAAACGGTCCATTTGAACCAAATGCGCTTAGTTCAGTTCATTTGCGTTGGTGTGAAAACATCAATCGCACTTGGGTGTGCATTCAATCAACCGGACAGAGACCTGGGAAGAAAGGTGGTCTCGCTCTGCTTGACTCCACACCAAATGACAAACTTTGGTGTCCCTCTGTTGAGAATGCAAACTCGGGTCCAAACGAGGGAAAACTTATTATTCCATAGCCTACCTTGTGGTTCTTTGAAACTATGTTTGTCCCATATGACCTCATTCATGATATCGCATCGTCTCTGCCTGAAATGAAACACTTATGCATCTTCGGTGATTCCAATAATCCACAGATTGTTTTCAAGACACAGCCGTGACTCATTTTGGAATTTGCTATTTTGCCAGAAATGGCCAATACAGGAGATGTAATACACAAAGATAAAGGCAAGTAGCAATGTGCGAATGTGTCACTCCATAGTGAGTTAGAATTGCCGCATATTACTCCTGGAAGATAAACATTCATGAAACGTCAATCAGACCAATTTTAGTTAGTTTGCAGCTGTGAAAGTGAACCGCACAGGAATCTATATGCTAATCAGTAAAATCTGTATTGCCTGATGCAGACCAAATAATCAAACTAGTGGTGTGGAAACACTCTGAGACCTTATTATGGAGAAGCTGCTCTGTATTTGGGTTATGTATGTGTCAGCTTCCTCCTACAGTCCAATAGATATGGTCCTTAACAGCATCAGTCATTTCAGCAAATGTGCATGAGTTAATCGAGTAGGTGTGTGCTAACCTTATTTTTGTGCATGACATGGAAATGAAGAACCACAAAGGCGCCCCCAGGCCCCTAAACTGAACTAATTACTGAAGAGAGACAGGTGTAGAACAAGATGCAGGTGAAATATGTCAGACAACAAGGAAGTAAAAGGACACGAGATATATATCGAGCAACTTATTTCAAAATAAAACAGGAACTAGACACAGAAGATAACAGAGAAACAACCAAAACACCAGAAAACCAGACAACAGTGACAAAACATGACAGAAAGTTTGACAGCTGTGTTTTAGAGGATGAACTTAAACTGTTAAACCAAAGTATTTATCATTCTGACAATTGCATATATTTATGTTCACCTGACAAAACTCTCTAAAAACCTCTGGCAGCAGTTGGAATGTTGAGCATTTGTCTTATCTGTCTTAGAAGTAATTATCCATGAATTGGTTTCATGATATTGAAGCTGCGTAACCCAAATAATACCTTTACGCTTTCATGGTGTATTTTTCATAATTTTAACCAGGACTATGATCTTTAACCCTAATTACTTTTTTGTGTGTGTGCCTAAACCTATCCAGACCTTAACCACAGCGTTGTCACGTTCAGTCAGACGCTGTCGGGTGCTAAAAAACGTTGATATTTGATGCACTGGAATATATTGATGTGAGTGAGGTTAAAAAGAGTCAAACCATGTCATTAATAAAGAAAAGGGACAAAAGAAACGAACACTGGAGGGAAAGAGCTGAGAGGGAAAGAGGATAGATGGCCTAGATTTTAGCTATGAGTCTTCTTTCACTGAAACAGGTTCACTGTAAACGACAGGGAGAAGAAGGAGTAAATATGAGGAGAAAAATTAGGCACTGAAAGGGAGAAAGAGGTTAAAGCTGGCAGGGGGAGATGAAGGCCACTGGGATGAATGTCTCTAATAATGAATACAGAGCAAAGTGGCATTGCCTAGAGGGATTCACTGAATTAGTAATTGAACAGAAATGTCAAAGACTGAGGAAGATTTGTGAGAATTTTACAGCAGCAACAGGAAAATTCTGACCCTTCAAGTCAAGTGTCAATTTCAGAAGTTGTTTTGATCCCATTATAAACAATACTTCATTTAAAAAGTTGATATTCTTTATGTGAAGTTGTGTTTTTCCTACTGAACAGATTTTATGTACTGGATCTGAAGTGGTTTTGCATATAATATGAAATCTACATCAGTTCAGCTCCTGGATTGTATGATCATTGGTACAAGACATATACACCACCTGCCTCATCCACAAAGTGATCATAATTGTAAGTGATGGAAACCACCCTGCACACAATCTGTTCAGCCTCCTGCCCTCTGGGAGGAGGTACAGGAGCCTCCGTTCCTGGACCACCACCCTCAGCAACACCTTTATCCTCCAGGCCGTCAGGATATTGAACATTCTCCCAACTCCACTCTCACCTGTGCACTTCCTTATTGTTGTCCTGTTTTTGTCTGAGCATGGGACTGTGAGGAACAAAATTTCAATAAAATGTAAAGAACTGACAGTAAAATAAAATATTTGGATGTGAAAATCCTAATATATTTGCACTGAAATGCTGCAAAGTCAGATTATGGCCTGATGTAGATCCAGAGCTGTCAATTGGAAACTTATTTTTCCCTGACAAAATGAGGAGATTATGACAAAAATCAAAAGGAACGTGTTTAAAAATATACTGACATGAGTATATTGGAGCTTTGTGTATTAGTCATGGAGATGAGACACAAATTGGAGTTCTCAGATGATTGAGGTAATTGCCTCGTCCTGAAATTGGAGGAGTTAATTTGCCAGATAATTTGAAGAGGGCAGAATGAATTGCACATACTCTCTCAGGTCAGCAGTTCACTAGGTTAATGATGGCGATGACTATATAGAGCAGGGTTTCCCAACAGGCGGCCTGCTGGCCAGATCCGACACTTGGGTGAATGCACCTGTTTCTGCTCTGCTTAATTTTCACCTCATCCTACATCGTGCACTTGCTGCAGAATGTATGTAATCTACTATGAGGGCTCGTGCCTACACAGCACCAGTCACCAACAATATGGCCATTAGTTCAAATATGATTTCACTGATGTATTTTGTTACTTTTCTTTTAACTTTGGAAGATCATGGTAATGCTAAAACTACATGCTTGTCTGCAAAACGGCTCTAAAACATGTCTGCTGGCCATTTTAATCCCTTAAATGCTTCATCCTGTCAATTGTACTTCTCTCACACATTGATCATGTTACGGATTGATGATGTTACAGCCCCGTCTAGGGATCCGGGACCAAACATGAATTAGTTGGGACCTTCCCCCACTCCCAAGCCCAAAGAAACTCCAAAAGACCAGATTCCAAAGGTGGCACTCAAAGAAAACGGCAGCCCACCCCTACTGCTGTGACTCTAAGGTACAAAAGAGTTGGGAGCAGAGGACTGGAACCACTGGCTGCTTGATCTTCTCCCTTAAGTAGTCTTCTGCCTCTGGCCGCACCTGAATACAATCATCCAATCACTCAGACACACCCACTCACACACACACACACACACACACACAAGAAAAGAAACTCACCTAGAGTCATAACAGTGAACATCCTCCCTAAATTCTGTCCCATTTGTTCCATCTAATTGTGAATTATAATAATTACAACAGCAATCTGTAAAGCACTTTTATTACTTCAAATGCTACAGAGCTCACTGTAATTTGCAGACGATAAACCACTTCTTTTTTCACATGCTTTGAACCCCACGGCCTCCAGGGGCACTCTAACAGGACACACAAGAGCGAGACAGACAGTTCGCACCAAGGAACATGTTAGTTATATATCTAAAGCTGTTTGATTCCAACACTGTAGAAGAAGACGTCAGTGGTTTTAGAAGACAGGAAGAAGATGAAGATGGGCATCAAGAACTTTTTTTAAGCAGCCGCGTTCCTCCATGTGGTTTGATCACACGAGGGCAGTAGAGACTGTAGCATGGGATTGTTTGGGGATTTGATTGATTTACGGTAATTGCCTGACAGTGGGACTGTGAGAGGTCACGAAAGAGTTCCATTGCTTCATCAAGCTCCACAACCTTTGTTTTTTGTTAGATCGCTGTGTGGACCTAGCACTGGGAGTGCACCATTGCTTATTTTTGCTTGTGGTTGACAAGTGTATTCATGAAAAAGGGTAAGTTTCTAAATATCTTGTTGCAATGTGGACACCTGCAGCTTATAGTGTGGCCTGTATATGTTTTTCTATCTAAATTTAGTTGGCGTGGCTTAATTTTAGGTGCTCTCAATAGTCTGTAAATTATGAAAATTAAAAAGACCAAATAAAGGAAATGAGAGAAACGGTGGAAAAGGCATTAGCATTACTTCAGTACAGTAGTATTGTTTATGATTTTGATAATCAAATTGTTTGTAATGACTTCATATTATGATTTCTAACTTTAATTAGCGCTTTTTAAACATCAGTATTGGGATGCTAGGCGAATTAAAAGCACTGTGTGAATACACAGTAGATACACATATTTTTTTAAGTTCACATCTTAGAAAATGTGTTTCCTTTGGGAAAATAAATTCATTAAAGAGAGTTATAAAAAACTACAAAAATCACTCTGAAATGTCTAAGTGTACAAATTATGGATTACAGTGCAATCAAAAACAGGAACTGAACAAAACCAGAACACAACAATTTTGTGCAATTTCAAGAACAAAACAAGTAAATGTGCATTATTTGTTTGATTGAGCCTCAATTTTCCACAGCAAGGCATCATTCAGGTCTCAGCTGCACTGCATGAAACATTCATCCGCCCTTCACATATTGCAGCAGCTCTGTGTTGTTGTCTCACTTCCTCTTCTCTGTGCACAAGAACAATAACATAATTAACTCTGACCTTCATTGTGTGGTATTCTGCAGGGAGTGAAATATGCTCCTGTTGAATTGTTGTGGATTAAAGCTCTATTTTGTATCACACGTTTCCATTTGTGCTGTTACCTACTGGACAGCAAGTTCCTAAAGCACTTGGTTTGGAGCCAGAGCCTGATTGTAATATAAATTCATACATCCCAGTGTTTGCATAATGGTTGATGTGACCTCTATAAACCGAGCAGAAATAGTCCTTTCTGTCTGACCTGCTGAGATCCTGAGCTGCTGGATGATGGTGCTTTCACTTCAACATCAGCAAAGACACCAGACAACCCCATACACAACAGGAATTTCAAGAGAACAATATTTTTTAAAGACAAACTGCAATTGGCCCTTTGCTAAGGCCCTAAGTTCTGTCTATGGCCAATCATAGACTGGGCCTTGTACGATGTGAGGGGGGTGTTGTGTTGTACAAACTGTTATCGTACCTGTGATTTGTGACTTTGGGCTATACAAATAAAATTGACTTGACTTATGCTCTCATTCTAGAATTTATTTATTTTTAGGCTGATTTTGAGCAAGTTATAGCAAAATGTTGTAAACACTGAACCCTGAATCTGAATGAGGCCGTAGCAAGATATAGACACTGTAGATCTCAAACTCCCCAAAACCAAAATCCCAACACCGTGGAGCAGGAGTTAATGCTGTTGCCTCACAGCAAGAAGGTCACAGGTTCAAGACCTCCTTGGTCCTGGGTCTGGGACCTTTCTGTGTGGAGTTTGCATGTTCTCCCCGTGTCTGCGTGGGTTTTCACCGGGTACTCCGGCTTCCTCCCACAGTCCAAAAACATGCTGAGGTTAATTGGAGACTCTAAATTGCCCGTAGGTGTGAATGGTGTGTGTGCCCCACGATTGGCTGGCGACCATCTGGGGTGTGTCCCTGCCTCTCACCATAATGCACTGGGATTGGCTCCAGCAGACCATGTGACCCTAATGTGGAATAAGCAGGTATAGAAAATGACTGACTTACATATAATCCTATTTATTTGCACATGGATAGATTTAAAAAAGCTACAATTAATTAGCTACTGGCTGGTAATCAACTAATAAAACATTATCATGAAAAGGATGATTGGATCTCCCCTTTCTGGTAATGAAACTAAAATCCCTAAATGTGTTGTCCAGACCTGTCCAGTGTGTGTACTGGGGTTTGGGGGGAGGTGGTCCAGTAATCAGTCCCTGCTTAGCTCGCGCTGCTCCCAACCCTCCACTCCTCGTCACCGCTGGAAACAAGCAGCAACAAACAAATCACTGGCAGACTCACCTATAACCTGCAGCTACATTCACAAACCCACACAAATGAGCAGCTAGTTCAACTTCCTTTACTTTTACGGATTTCTTATCCTGAGATGCACAGATCACAGTTTCAGAGGAGATATGCAAACAAACAGCACCAAACAATCATTTGACCACAACTGGGAGCGGCACACACACCTACATGTTATTACTGTGCTGCTATTTCAATTTGACCATATTCGCTGTTTGAAGTCTGAGCCTCTTCATAGTGCCGCATTGTGCTTTATTTTAACCTCCGTTGAAGAGTTTTCCATCCTGGGAGAGTTTAATCATTGAAGGTTGTCACTGATCTGAATAAGTAGGAATATGATATAATGGTGTCTATGTCAAATTGCTGACTGATTGCTCACTGTGACAAAAAAAGGCAAAAGCAGATGAGAAAATAATCTTTTTGGCCTCAGCAGCAGAACCAGGGAAAGAGAACTTGTACTTCTTATACTTTTGCTGAAGCTTCCAAGAATTCCTATTAAACAGGATGAATTTAAATATATTAATGATCTCTTTTTATGCCTGGACCCAGACTAGGTATGTGATCTTTTAACCTCTTTGTACAATAGCTGCCCGTAATCCTGGGAACAGGGTCAGTGTGGCTTCGTTTCAGCTCAAGGCAGACGCTGAATTTTCAGAATTTCCAGCTTTTAGATGAGCCGAACATAACACCGTACCCTCATGGTTGCTTTCAGCAAGATTTCTTTAAACTTTATTTCAACAAAAAGTAGAAAACGCTCTTTAATAAGTGAAAAAGAAGTAACTAGCTGAGTTAGCTGTATTTGGTTCAGCAACAAACTTTAAACCAAAGTGTTTTAAACTTTTCAGTTTCATATATATATATATATCTTCTGTGTCAGTGAAGTATAGTTAATTCTCATCTGAAGGTTTTAGGTCTGCAGACCGTTACAGGTGCTTGTTGAAGCTATGCTGGCATGTACATGAGGTCACTGGGTTCCTTCAGCTAATTTAAACAATACGCCATTTGCACAGCAGCCATCAAGACATGAAATAGTAGGAAAACAGGTGTTTCTAATGACCTTAATGAAGGTTCTAAATTATTGAGATGCAGAGCCTTAATTAATGTCATTAATAACACCTGTGTTTACCTACTATTTCACATCAAAATGGCTGCTTTGAAAGACATCCACTGTGCAGCTTCTGCTACAATAAATGGAATGAAACCTTAATTAATTTCAGTAATAAACCTGTTTATGTGCTATTTTCTTTTATGCCATACTGTGTATATATTCCTCAGCATATGTATTGAAAAGGATGAATGCCAGCAAATCAAAAAAGTTGCAGATGACTGAAAAACGTCTGTTCGAAAATTGGACGTAATATTGAAAATTTAGAGACTGTACTCCTGAAAACACAAAAACAATAGTGTGTTATACATACTGCATCCTCATGAGAAAATCATCCATCAGACTCCAGTTCAGCCAGCCGGAGTGCAATTTCATAGCAGAATGTATCAACTAGAACATCCATTACAGTTTAATAAATGGCCTATTGTAACCTTGAGCAACTCTGCGTTAAAAATGTGTAGACATAACATAATAAAAAGGTAATCTGGTCTCATTTGAGGAAGCCAGCTGAGACTTCCAGTAAGGGTGTATATTTATATTAGAATGTGCTGGTGTGGGAGATTGGGGCACAATACATATTCAGATGCTAATTCTCGACATTTGTCTGTGAAGCAGTGGCCCATATAATTTGACTTTGTGTGGGACTGTCCTATGTGCCAGCTCAGGCTGAGGAGATGGAAATTAAATGTTTATGAGTTGATGCGAGAAAAAAAAACTCAACATTTCTTTTGCAGTTCACTCACAGCCACAGCACTTAGACCTATTTTTCATGGCTTCGGCACCAATGACATTGGGATTTTTCCATTCTCATATTACCCAAACAATTCACATTTGAAGGTAACTGTTTCTACAATATCCCAGAAGTATATTTGAGTTTAGTTTTGATAAGCGTCAAACATTTGTATACACCTGTGTTGGCCGATAACGAAATAACAGCTGATAACAATAAATCTGCCCTCTTTACATTGTAATAAGCCAATAACATAATAATTGCCCAAAAGCCCTGAACTGATAGGGAAATAGGTTTTTGGTAATATCTTATTACATAATTGGCTCAGTTATTACATTTGCATTTTTTTTTCTTTTTTTGCATACCTTAAAATGTGTTCCCAGCCCTCAATGGTGCAACAACAGAAAAGGATAAAGATGTTACTGTACAAAAAACAGTTTAAATTAATTTAGATGCAATTAAAAACATGCATCCGAAGAGAAAATCAACACAAAAAGGAACAAACATTTCGCAACACAGTGCAGTAAATTCCAATTAGAGAGAAAGTTGAGCTGAGACATAAACTGGTGCAAAGAGTCAAAGAGTGACCAGCACTGAAAAAAGGTGGGTTTTCACATCTGTGAGTGTGTCATTAGAAGATGTACATCCTCTATGGACTGCTCCACTGGTCACAACATGACACTGACCTACTGTGCATGTATTAAAACGTGGAATCCAGAAAGTAGTTTAACCATTTCAAGCCAATATGTTGCCTCAAGGGCCCTATAGTTGACAACACAGCGACGTTTCTGAGACGGTTTGGTTTTTGCGGAACCCCAGAGCAGAGACAGAGACGGGTGTGCGGAGAAAAAAGAGGTTTATTCCAACAAAAGGTGTGCAAAATAAACTAAGGGCGCTGGCTGGGGGGAAGGCAGCCAGGAACGGTGGAGCCAGGTTCTCTGGAATAGGGGACGGCGTGAAGCGGAGGAAGGCAGGAGGAGCTGTAGCGAAAAAGGAAAAAACGGTAAGTGCACAAAAAAGGAATAATCCAAAAACACAGGGAAACGTCGGCGAACACGTAGGCTGGTACCGGGACGAGGCTTGGTCATAGGTCACAGGCGACATAGGCTAGTATACTCCGGCGCCGGTGTAACGTTGCTTCCGGGTATATAATGGGACCTGGTGATTGCAGATCTCAGCCAGCTGTGTCTCGTCCTGAGCCGCAGACCGTCCCAGGCCACGCCCCGCCGCTCTGTGGAAAAACAATAAGGGAAAAGAGAACACGCAACAAAACCAAAAACCAAACCATAACAGTTTCATTAAACCCTTGATTCCAATAAGGAAAGACCCACTAAAATAACATTTGACAGGGAATAATACCGTAAATTACGGACTTTATGCTGCTACTTTTTCTCAACCATCACCAACGGGTTTAGAAAGGCTGTGCTGCTGCACGATGAAGAAGACAGCATGCACTCAAGTGACATTGAAAGCGAGGAGACTGTAGTGAGTGATGAGATCCTGTTTAATTCGGACACTGAATTAGAGGATTTTGATGGTTTTAGTGCAGAGGAGAAAGATGAAGAAGGCGATGAGTGACTTTTTCTGGTAGGATGAGGAATTTACGGTACTATTCGTCCACCATGTCTGCAGCTGTCCACAGCTGTCCACGTCCACTTTGGCGTATATCTGCATCTTTAGAGGATGGGGGGTGGGCACAGTTTGATGATGATCATGACTGCTTGCTGTTTAGCATTCTGCTGGATTTGGCACAGATGCTCCTGTGCTTCTTCCCAGATGGCAGTAGGGAAAACAGACTGTGAGAAGGATGGTGGGGATCCGTGATGATACTGGAGGCTTTCCAATGACTTCTTACTTATAAGCTTGTTGCAAATTTGTAATGACAACCAGAAAATAATTATTGAAGCCAAAATTCATATTACGTAGAGTTTTGATAGTTAAGTCAAATCAATTATATTTGTATAGCACAATATCACACAAATGAAAGAAAACCTCAAAAAGGGAAGGATTCACTCCTGGGAAAGAGCTGACAGGCAATAGATACTGTGTGTACAGAATAGAAAAAAAGACAAATTACAGAAATGCAGGATGGAAAACACAGATGTGTTTATAACATCATTGTGACAGCACAAACACATGGACACATGTGGATAATCAATCCAAGTACCTTCAAGAACAATTGATTCACTAAGGTACCAGTTTGGTCGAGTTTTTCCAGGGGTTTGGATGCAGCAGCATTTAAAACAATGTAATAGCAAACAGATATTTGTTCATTTAACGGCTCCTCTCTATGTCCACGAGGCTCTTCCTTCTACTCAGTGTCAAAGCAAGTGTTTACACAGATAAACATGCACACCTGCGTTCCCACAATCCCCCACATTGAAAAGTCAATAAGAGGCTGAGCGGTGTGCAGGAGCAGCACTGTGATTGTGCAGGGAACAAGAGTCTGCAGCTGGTTAGTGCTGCAAGAGGGTAATTTGCAATCAACACATGCAAGAAGACCTCAACACAGCAGTCTGGTGTGCATAAAATCCTCTACAAATGGATGCAAAGACAAACAAACCGACTAATAAAAGAAAAATCCTGCAAAGATGCAAAAACCCATTGTAGAATGAACCCACTAACATGGCTGCTGTCACAACATTACTACTTTAATTTGTGCCATTGAAAAATTGAAACCCTGAGAGTTCACACTTTTACACAACTGTATTCTACCACATTATAAACTGTTCACTCTATAATGTCTTATATTTGCATGTCTCCTCCAGGCACTAGATAGGTTGAAACTTGGTGCATTTAGATGTGTTACAAGTGCAGGGTCCTTATTTATCATTGCATCGTGCAGGATAGGCTTGGCTGTGGTCATTTGCAGACTTATTCTTTGGTATGTTGTTATTCATATGGCAATTCTTGGTTCACTTGCTTTTTACCTTTGCTTTTATATTTTAGAAAGTGCCGGGAGTTATGGTTTACTCCTCTCCTTGCAGGATTTGTTGCTGCTGTCTGTTCTCAAAGTTCATACAGAAATACAAGAGCCTTTGACTAGACTATCGCTTGATCTTTTAGCTCAAAGAACTTTTGTGTAATTTTGTTTGTGTTGCATGGAATTGGGTTGTTGTTGTGCTGCAACCTTTCTTGGCCAGTTCGCTCTTATAAAACAGGTTTAATCTAAATGAGACTTTTTTTCCTGATTAAATAAAATAAAAAACACTGTAATCAGCTGCTGTGAAATGTACAAATATGTTTACAGAAATTAGATTTGTTCACTTATTGTCTGAGAGACCAAGTTGCCATCACTACCTTTTCTTACTGCTGTGGAAATTATACCTGTAACAATGATAAATTCACACAGAGAAAACTGTCTTTCAAAGTTTTATTGCAATAATCAGAGTAACACTTGCAAATGGGTCCCAATCTCTTTCCAGGCTGGGCCATTATGAATGAAGTTTAGCTGAAGTTCATAACATGTCACAGAACATCACATATTTCTCATCCTCAGAAAAACAAATGTCTGTTAAGTAATAAGTAATGTTGTCAACAAGAATATGTAATCATGTGTGTATGGGTGCTGCACATTAAAGTAGAATTTCTGCATGGTTTAACCTGGACCCTTTAAAGGTCTATTAGAGTGATTTGAGCAGAAACGTTTCTATTTGTTCCTGTATTGAGCATGAATCAGCAGCCCACATTTACAGCTGACACGCTATAATAGAGGCAGATGGGGCATGTATGTCCAGCTGTGTTTGTCCTCTATAAACAATATTTGTTTGCCCCTGCCAGGCTAAGATTGTTATCACTAGGCTGATGGTGGAAGCCTCCCCGAGTCTTGTGAGAGTTGTGCTGTTGCAGGAATTCATCTGTGTGTGGAAACCTGAGCTGCTGGGAGCCGGCCAGCCCTGAAAGAAAGAGCTGGAGAACAGAGGTAGGTGCTGCTGGCTGCTGCTGTTGATTTCTGTAGGGTCTTTTGTTGTGAACGGAACAATATGATAACAATCTGAGCCTGACAAAGGTGAAAATTATTGCTTATAGAGCACAAACACAGCTGGGCATACATGCCCTATCCGCCTCCATTATAGCACATTGGCTGTGCAGTGTGCAGCTGGTGCTTGTTCAACACTGCACCAATTTGAAACACTGAAAGATAGGAAAATGTGTTGAAAAATGCTAAAATTCCGCTTTAAGTATGTATAAATGTGTAGCACTTACTATTGTGCAGTACTGAACACAGTAAGGTGTAGCTACTCGTGCGTCTTCTGCACCAGTGGTGGCACTACCTGATAAATAGGCTTCCAGATGTGTGTGAAGCCTATCTCTGGCAGTGAGGAATATGGGCTCTCCCTGCTAGTTTATCATGGAAAGGCAGCTCTGACAGAAACCCTGACACAGAAACCTCTCATAGAAGGGAAGTGGGGACAGCTTGTGCATAATTAGAATTAATGCGGAGATGTAGAATAAGGAAATGAGCCATCACAATACATATCAGCTCTTCATTTCAATTTTATGCTTCACTCGTTGAATTTCATGGGTAATAATGGATAGGCAAGGCTGCCGATCACTATTGCTTGTGATGACAGATATGTGTGCACTGTTTTTTTATGCTCCTGTAGGCAGAACAATGAGGGGAGAAGGTTATGGGAAAGAGAAAATATGGAAAAGCTTGACAGTCATGTATGTAGGGCACAGGGGAAAGCTCATTTATATTAATCTTGGGGAACCATTGGCAGCAAACCAGTCACTTACACAAGAAACAAAGGTTACATGAACTCTGATGGGTTTGGCCTCCTGTTCACTTTACCCCTAATGTTCCACTGCCGCCAGTTCTTTAGATAGTCCTGTCCAAAGTAAATCATTCTGTAATATTACTTTAAAGTATATCACAATCTCTTGTTACAACAATAGTACTGCATGGCAAATGTAATGCTGTGTTCTATGAGCTCCGTCTTGTCTAGTCCAAGAACAAATGTGACAACTGACTGGTGAACAAATCCCAAACGCATTTAACAGCTTTGCACAGATTAACAAGTAAATGGCATTGTAAATTGACTTTATTAGTATAGACAGACCACACAAAGCACTTTACACCCATGCCAACTTCCACCCATTCACAAACGTTCATACACTGATTGTAGAGGCTGCCATGTAAGGTGCTCCAGCTCATCAGGAGCAATTTGGGCTAAGTATCTTGTCCAGGGACATGTGGACTGGAGGAGCTGGAATTTAAACCACCTATCCACCCACTCAGGGCCACCTTTGGCCAAATTGCCAAATTTTATTTTCATCTACATGTTAAATTACACAATGAAATCAACGCAAATTGTAACCTCACAGAAATTAAAATGCAATTAATGCAAATACAATTACAACCAATAATAACATTTCTATATTTGATTATTTTTATATAGCCTACTTTTTTTTTTACATTTTGCACTTACTTAGGTTCTATATTCATACATTGCTTTTTTGCTGATGCAATACTTTACATTTCTCCATTATGTCTCAAATCAAGTATTATCTTAATTTGTTTTAATTTATTTCATCTTATCTTGTTATGAATTAAATTCACTAAGAAATGGCATCATTTTACCTACATAAAATACCAAAAAACCTATTGATGGTATGAGCCAACATATGACCACCAACTTTCTGTAGCTAAATGTGGCTAAAACAAAGAAATGGTCTTTCACAACTCACACACACACACCCTCCTGGTCTGGCCCCCACCTCCATCCACAACCAAAGGGTGGAACAGGTCAGCCACTTCAAATACCTGGGACTCACTTTAGACAATAGACTTTAGACAACTCATTTTTGATCGACACATCACCGACATCCACAAAAGGTCTCAACAGAGGCTTTATGTCATCCGGAAACTCCGTGCCCTCTCTGTTGCCCCTCACCTCTCGTCCCTTTTGTACTCTACCATCATCCAGCCCTTTCTGCTGTACTGCTCATCCTGGCTCTGCAACATGCTCTCCACCAGCAACAGAAACAAACCCACAAAAACCACACACACAGCATCCAAAATCATTCAACACCCCACACACAACCTAACTGATCTCAACCTCAAAGCTGTCACATGCCTTGCACATTCAATAACCAGAGATCACACTCACCCCCTCCACCCACACTTCACACTGCTTTTCCATCCGGCTGTAGGTAGAGGACCCTCAGATGGCGACGGGCATGCTTCAACAAAAGCTTTGGTCCATCTGCTATCACTGCACTAAACAACCTCCCTCAGTAACCCTGCATTGGACCCCCCCGGAAGTGTATATATAGCATCTGACTGTCTGTAATGGTGTGATTGTGCTGTCTGACAGTGTCTAAGTATGCATGCACCTGTTATTCAATGGTGTTGATTATGTTTGTATAGAATATGTTGTGCTATCTATCTATCTATCTATCTATTGGCCCCTCATAGGCCATGAGGCCCTACACACAGCATGTTCTGCATCTAGAGAGAAGTGGCGCTGCACCCCCTCTACCTTCTGAGCCATTGCTGCCCTGCCAAGCAATATCTTGTAATAACCGTAAGCCTATATTAATGAGGTAATAATCTCTTTAATAGGGTGATGTGGTAATGTTAAATAAGTTCTCCACTTAAAAACAGTGCAACAGTCACCATATGTAGGTGGAGGGAAAGTTACATTGCTGATTCACAGATCACAGAAGCTATAATCTATTCAGATCAATTAAAATCGAGTCTAATGCCAAACCACTTCTACTGCAAAGTCTGAAAATGTCTCTGAACAGTGTAGATGCGTAACACTTACTATTTATTTAGATGCTGCAAGTCATGACATTATGCATGTGTTTTTGTGCCTTTCTTCAAAAGTAGCATTGTCTCCTATCACTTTTTCAGCCGCATTATTCATATCCTCACCACAGCTGTCATGCCAAATGAGATGAAGTGGCTCAAGAGTGTCCTACAGTTCGCCATTGTTGATTGTGTTGCTACACAGCCTGCAAGCAAAATAGGTTATTAAGTGCGCTTGGATTCCTGTTGTAGTTTGACTTATTTGCATAGTACTTAAATAAATTGTAAACAAAGACACAAAGTGTCATTTTTTTGTACCTGGCACTTGTTTTGCATGCTTAATAGGCCTGTGGAGGAAAAAAAAAACAAACACAATACCCCCCCAACCAAACAAAAAAACAAAAAAAAAGAAAGAAACACTCCCCAAGTGCAAACTAAAATGTTACGAGGCCCTTTTTAAAGAAAGGACAACCCAGCTGAGATGTTGCAGAGCAGCAGCACAGGTTCCTTTACATTGTATTTTTAATGATTTTAAATAGTGCACCATAACAATGCTATGAAAGATAATTGAGTGAGTGGTCCCTGTTGGGTACATTCCTCACAGCTGACAATGATTGTAGGTTTTGACAACTCGAGTTCATTAGTGGGTATTAGGATGAAGCTCACACAAGAGACCATATTGTCAAAGAGACGTAATATCATCCTCATTACAGAAGGTATCAAATGCACTGGTAGAGCTCACATAGGTCTTCATTGCTTTACACCCTGCGGGGAGAAAATCTAAATGAATGCCTATTTATAGTGTAATTGTAATGACAAACACTTGACAGGAAAGACTATTCTCTATAGCTTCAAAACATACCATGAGGCTGATTTGTTGTAATGAGGGCTGAAACAACTATTGAAATGAAGCTTACCCCTTGCTATTATGAAAAGAAAGAAAAGAATTATTATTATTATCTCAGTAGGGGTTAGCGCTGTTGCCTCACAGCAAGAAGGTCGCAGGTTCAAGACCTCCTTGGTCCTGGGTCTGGGACCTTTCTGTGTGGAGTTTGCATGTTCTCCCTGTGTCTGTGTGGGTTTTCACCAGGTTCTCCAGCTTCCTCCCACAGTCCAAAAATATGCTGAGGTTAATTGGAGACTCTAAATTGCCTGTAGGTGTGAAGATGTGAGTGAATGATGTGTGTGCCCCACGATTGGCTGGCGACCATCTGGGGTGTATCCCTGCCTCTTGCCGTTATGCGTTGGGATTGGCTCCAGCAGACCATGTGACCCTAATGAGGAATAAGTGGCTATAGAAGATGGGATGAGATGAAAATGAGCACTTTACCCTTGAAAATACCTACTTAAAAAAAACTGACATGAGTACCCCCTGTAGCTGCAGCTAATTTATGCAATGTCTTTGTGTTTAGTCACAGAAGCAACAGGGTTTGCTCATTGTAGACAGCAGGAGAAGGAGGGTACTGACGCCGCAAACACGACTGTCTGTAGTCTTTCAATTACATACAGTTCAACGACAAAATTCATTTATTTATTTTTCATTACTATGACCATGTGCTCAAATGATTTATGCCAATGTTATTGCAGTCTGTGACTCACACTTGTCGTATTTCACTGTTTCACTATGCTTGATGGTTTTGAGGAAAAGCAGTGTGAGAGATTGGGGCGACGGCCTGGAGGGAGATGGAGACAGTACTGAAAGCTCTGACTATCACAGATAACACAATAATTTAATTTTCTTTTCTCTAGTGCAGAACAGTGAATATTGTTCATCATGAGCGAGCAGCCTTCACTCTCAGGGAGGAATGAATGAATTTATTTTGCTATAGAGACTGTGGTTGAGTATCACACCAAGTATTGCACCAAAAAGCAATAGAGGTCCTATGCTTCGGAAAGCTTGTTGGCTGAATGTTAAGTTGCTTCAATCTTCATTTTAAAAACGGTGAACCATCATCCAATTTAGGATAAATGACTATTTAGCATTTTATTGACATCTTAATCTGGACAATTATTGGTCCATTTACTTTTAAATACTATTTTTAAGCATATAATTATCACCAAGACTGCATATTCAAGACGGTTTTCCAAAAGAAAACAACAGAATCAGTTGTTTCAGTGAATGCATCAAATAATGTATGTTTGCATTCAAGCTGCAACACTGATTAGGAGCCATAAGAATTATTTGTCCATGCAGACAGGAGATCAGGGTGCATGAACAGTTATGAAAAACATAACCAAAAACATATTTTCTAAAACTTAACCACATCAGATGAGGAAATTCTCATATGATTGATGGACTATTGGAGGATTAGCCTCGAGCTAAAAGAGATCAAATTAAAAAAATACATGTAGGGCAGTTACAAACTTTATAGCGACACATATTGTTCATTCATACAGCTGTTTTCAATTTCCTTTTCTCAGCACCCTCAGACACTGGTGTGACTTTAATGATGACTGCATTCCAAAGTTTCAAAGCCGTCAAGCTGTGCATGCTGGCTCTGTGTCATGACTTACAAGGACATCTGGATGGGCCAGATCCACTGTCAGTGTTATTAGTTGCACCCATGTTCTCCACAGAAATGTCTCCTAATAAAAAGGTGGAAACAACTACACTCCTGAAATGCAGTTGTTTTTACCTTTTGTAATTCATAGTGGACTTCAACCTAAGCAAGGGTCTTGTTTATCAGGGCCGGGTGATTAACTATCACTATTATTTCAGACTTAATTGAATGAAGTTTAAGTTGTCTTTTTTATTTTTTACACAGCTCTCACAGTTCTCTCTCTGTCCAACAGTTGGGCCGAATAACGATGTCATCGTCCACTGAGCCTCTACCATTGTAACCATTATGGATTCAATTAGCTTTTATTGCACTTACAATAAAGTAACAAGAGTAGATCTCAACTCGAGTGCTTCCCTGTGTCGGCACTGCCGCCTCACAGACAGACCGGCCCTCATTGAAAGGCAGGGTACAGCAGAGCAGGGAAACAGCGGCTTTACAGGGAAGCATCTCAGTGTGAGAGTCTGTGCTGTGTCTATTGTCTTTTATGGTCAGTGACTTGCTGTTGCACAAGCTTCTCTGCTCTCTTCACTGCTCCTTTTCATGGTGTTTAAGGAGAGATCTGTGCATGCAGGGAGCTGTAACTGACAGTTTATGAATGCGCCAACTGGAGAAAGTCAGTCATTTTCTATTTCTTGTTCATCATTAGGGTCACAGGGGTCTGCTGGAGCCAATCCCATTACAGGCGAGAGGCAGGGATACACCCTAGATGGTCGCCAGCCTATCAGGGGGCACATACACCATTCACTCACACCTATAGGCAAATAAGAGTCTACAATTAACCTCAGTATATTTTTGGACAGTGGGAGGAAGCCGGTGACACAGGGAGAACATGCAAACTACACACAGAAAGGTCCCAGCTCAAGGTCTTAAACCTGCGACCTTCTTGTTGTAAAGCAACAGCGCTACCCACTGCCCCACTGTGTCACCCACTAGAGAAAGTATTAAGTATGTTTGCTTCTGATATAATTTTGGTTATTTATCCAGCCATAATATTTAGGTATCATCACTCTCTTCCATACCCAAGGCCTTCTAGAAAAGAATATTTTAGTTGTGCCGCTTGTCACTGCAACTTTTTGCACCTGCCGCCACAGTCCTATAAGCCACTTGAGACAATTTAAGTTTGAAACTCCTGCCTTAGATTGAGCAGCAAGTGAGCCACCATGTTGTACCAATATGTGATTTTAGAAGTCCAAACCAAACAATGGCTCTTGAGACGGCCTTTCATGTTTCAGGGCAACCGCAGGTTCTCCTGTACACTTGAGGTATTCATTTGGTTGCAACCTTGCCGCTAGATGCCAAAAGAAATTACACATTCTACCTTTATACAATTATACAAACGACTGTCATGGAGTTTCTATATGAAGTCATATTGATAGCAAGAAATATCTGCAATTTGTTAAACAAAATCCAAAGCAAATGTAGTTAGACCCGTAGAAAGGAGGCAAATACAAATGGACTTGATACATAAAAAGTCCAGCTATGCTGACTGAAAAACAGCTGAAATCCTTCTCAGCTCAAACTCTCAAACTGAAAATATATCTCAGAATAATACACTGATCCAGCTTTAGTCTGTATGTCCTCTCCTCAGCCACTGACATAGCTCCCACTGTTTCTTCTGAACAGCCTGCTTTAAACTCAGTGCATGAATGCCTAATTCACGTCGTACTGTTACACTGCCTACAAATCCTCTGCATCCATCATCCAGGGCTCAGGTCATAGGTTTCCAACTTCGCCTGTCTGCCTCTGTTCACGGACTCTAGGCTGGGAACCATTTTTCATCTTCATGCTTCATCTACCACATGCTCTCATCGCACTGTGGGCTCCACAAAATCCATGATTTGTTGAGACTCTGACCATAGATTTTTGCTTCAAACTGCTGTTTTATTTTTATTTTTTCACGGCAAGATAAAACGCACATCATACCACATTTATGTGTTTGTTGCACCTCTGTTCTCTGTCTATGCACCGTTATAAACAGTAGTAGTTGGAGGAGTAGGTGCACTGTGGTTCACATAAAGAGTGTGACTGGATAAAAGTCAGCATGTGTTAGTTATGGGACACAATAGAAATAGGCCTTAGGGCTTTATTGTGATCTGTTTATGCAAGAACTCAATGCCCTGGCAGAGCTGTTGTTTTAAAAATGAAATTGTCGAATAAAACAGGATGACCAACACACTGACCACACGTCGAAAAGATAAATCACAAAATGCATTTATACAAATTGCACTTTATTTTCCATTTTCTTGTTTAATATTAGGTTAAAAATGTAATATACCTGATCATTTTTCTGCAGCTTTTGCTTATTTGTTTGTAGATAATTATTGTGAATTGTTTCGTCATTTAAATTATCACTTCATTATTAATTATTTTACTTTATTCTGTTTGAAGCAATATTTCCGTTGAATTGCACAGCTTCATATGACAAGTCTTGAGTCAAGACTTCAGCTATTAGCAGCTTCCAATGCTGACTCCCAACCCCATTACATCCTCATTATATGCAGAGGTTCTCTGAAGGAACAGGAATGGCATGGACCTATAAGTGGACTATTTTTAATTGTTTGAGGTCCCTGCGGATTTTTATAATAATAGTCAGGACACATCCTTAGATGATCCCTGACACCTGGTGCTCTGGCAGGTGATACCCCCACTGTGACCTTATAACAAAGCCTTAATGGAGGCCATCCAATAGTCAATCTAAAATTATGAGGCCATTATTTTGAGTATGATTAATTCCATGGAGGATTAGTTTTACCATAACCTTACTGTTATATGGGAAATCCTGACCCTTCCCTTAATAGTAAAATAACACAGTGCCACACACACGTACACTACAACAAACAGGTAACATGGTAATGTTGCCATGTAATATTAATACAATCATGAATAATTAAAAATCCCTGTGTTGGAATGTCATGGGAATTGTTTCTCTTAATGAAAATGACTTTCAGATTTTTATTGCAACAAACACGTTTGCAAACATGGATCCCTGGAGGCTGCCAGGCCGAAGACAAAGCCTCTTATTAGGTTGAAGCTCACATTTGTACGTCTGCCTTTACTCGCCACAGAACCATCCCACACTCCTTTAAAGAATAAACAAGGGTCTTGATTATGTCTACGTAGCCAGTTTTTCTTCCCTGTGTGAAAAATGAAGGTCGAGGTCAAAGATGCAGCAGATTCTTGAGGAACAAGGAGCATATGATACAAATATAAATGTTCTATTCCTAAGATTTTCTAAATTATCAGTGAACAAAAGGACTGCTGCAGTTTTCAGATAATTCAGTTTATATTGTGGAATGGAAAACAAAATAAATTAAAGCCTTTCAATTAAAAAAATAAACCCTGCGGAGCTACAGTGCAATGGCCTTCAGATAGAGAATACATCCAGCTTTGTATCACGGGAATCCAGCTTCACAGCTGGCATCTGTTTAGTAAAAATGTGGATTGTTTATTTTACCTCTAGGGGCAGATGATAATATATGATTTTGGCCTGGAGCTGTAATTTTCTATTGGACACATTTTAATCTACGAAACATGACACATTTCTTTTCTTGGCTTTATCCCTGAGTAACTGATGGACCCCTGCTGTTGTGTCTACAATAGCTGCCACTTTTGTCCAGGATTACAGTAACAGAGCAAAATGAAAACCATTCATTATGCCAAGAGTTGCATCATAACATTATCTACCATTGACCTGTATTGCTGAGGCTTATTGGGAGAGGGGGCAGGGATATGGAAGAGTAAAAGGGATTATGTATTGCAGATTGGGCAGGTGTAGGATAAATGGATAGTTTATGAATAGTGTTTGGCTTATTAAGACCAAAAATAAAAACACAACAAAACAAGACAAATGACCACTTGGTGTATTCATATATTTATTTTATAGTCTCTTTAGCAGGAGCTAATACAACCCAGGTGCTGCTGAGGACAATTAGTGTCATTAATTAACCCATCTGGACAGCTACAGCTGCTGCACTGCATATGCAACACTGTGCAGAGAACTTCTTTGAATAGAAGTTTAACGTTTGTTATTGTCCCATTAAAAAGAGGTTTTCTTTTAACTTTGACCACGTTCATTCCCCAACCGCAACCAAATAGTAATTACTTTACAACAAAGGTCCCAGAAAGTTAACAAAATGATCATTTTAATGCAAACTACAATGCTCAGACACCTCGACCGAGTAATTATTTGTACCTAAATCTCTGTGAACACAGTATATATATTAATTATAATAATATAATTGTTTTTACTGAATCTTCAAGATGTATACTAAAGAGAAACAGAGCAGTCAAGATGTAGGAGGCTCCTAATCTAATCTAATTTTCACAGTAATCTAAGAACAGGTGCCAGGTTTCACACTTTCTCTAATTTGAAAGATGAAATTAATGAGATACTATAGAATCCAATCTGAAGGCAAGATTTTATTGGCTGATTAGATTCACACTGGGTTGGGTCTTGTAAAACTCTGTTGTTACAGTCATATCTACCAGCAAAGGTTGTGTGTTGGGCTCAGTTATTGTGCAGAATCGCTCCTCATGCCGTAAATCTGTTTTCTCTGAGAGCCATTGGTGATTAGCGTAGGCTGTATCACCCGTTCAGACACTCCTGACCTGCTAAACCTTCATGATTAATCATTAATATCGGAGCAGCCTACAACGGCTGTCCTGCAAAGCTGCAAGTGACATCTGTCCAGTCTGAAGAGCACAGAAATGAGGCTGCACTTCATATCTAGACCACCGAGATGACCATGGTGCTATTAACCTGAGAACTAAAGGCTATAGGGAGGAATAAAAAGTAATTAATGTCTTGTTATTCTGATATGGTGCCATCTGTGGCTTGTATTTTTGTAATAATTGGCAGCCAACTATTGTCACTGATGAGAGGAGTCCAGTGTTTATAGTTGCGAGTATTATATATATCCTGTGAGCAGCAGAATGAAAGGGGAATTCCTTCGATGATGGAATTTTAAATCTCCATGTGGACGAGCAGAAGGCCTCTATAATGTGAATTGCTTCAGATAGGGGGGGTCTAATGAAAATTTGGCATGTTCAAGGGGAAGCTGCGAAACAGTCTTAAAATCTCCTCCCAGTATCAGGGGTTGCGTGTCCAGCTTTGGGAAGCAGCCAAACAGCTTCATGAAGAATAGATGTGAACTAGGACTACTGGTAAATTATACAGTCTGCCCCGGACAATAATAAAGCATCAATTTGTGTCAGCTACTACCTTTGAGAATATGAATTGTACATTTTATCCCAATTAGGATAGCAGTTCCATGACAGATTGTAAATAAAGACCCAACATCTCCTTCATGAAAAGCTGAATATACCTTTAACCAACCAGTCTGTTGTGTGTGGTTATACTGTAGCAGCCTTAAATGATTTAATGAAGGTAAACACAGTGAGTGGCTGTGTGTAACTGCACTGTGCTGTGGCAGATCTATCAACATATCAGTCCTGCAGTGATGAAACACTTCACTAGCCTGGTTAACACCAGACCTTGTCTCAGTGTAGACTGTCTATCAAATGTCTCCATTGTATCAAACATACCCTGATATACCTGATACCCAATGACTATGAAATAGTGTTAATTGCTGTTTTTTTTCAAAATAAACTTGATCTAAATTACTGAGGACACTTTCTAAGACGGGCGACACGGTGAGGCAGGGGTAACGCTGCAAGAAGGTCGCAGGTTCAAGACCTCCTTGGTCCTGGGTCTGGGACCTTTCTGTGTGGAGTTTGCATGTTCTCCCTGTGTCTGCGTGGGTTTTCACCGGGTACTCCGGCTTCCTCCTACAGTCCAAAAACATGCTGAGGTTAATTGGAGACTCTAAATTGCCAATTAATTAAACTGTGAGTGTGTGAGTGAATGGTGTGTGTGCCCCACGATTGGCTGGCGACCATCTGGGGTGCATCCCTGCCTTGGATAGGCTCCAGCAGATCCCTTAATGAGGAATAAGCAGGTATAGAAAATGACTGACTGACTTTCTAAGCCTGCAACAAAAGGTAAATTACCATATGCTGCCATGTTGGATTTTGTCCCTTCCCCGTTCTGTGATTGGCTCCCTGACTGAGGGACAACATTGGCTTCTTGGTGTCCAGACTAAATTGCAGTAGAATTTTGCATCCAGTCTAAAGCAGCTGTGAACAGCAGATACTGTGAGCAGCAGCGGCCTTGGGTATATTTCACTCTTTCGATTTGTAACGGGCCTCGTCCTCCTGGGGGCCCAGACTGACATGCAGCTTTTTGCTGGTAATCACATAATCACCATCAGTAAACAGGTGGATGCTGCCTCCCAAAGAGTCATAGACAGGACTGACGTCCTCCGCAACTTTTCCCTGTATGAAATGATTTTTTCATAAGTTTTTCCAAAGACACTATATCACCTACATTATTGTTAATTGTTCTTGTAAGAGTTCTGTTTGTGGAATTATTTCTTTTATTTTGAAAGCTGATCATTATCCTGTGAAGGATTTGTTTTGTTGCCAGACTCAGGAAGCAAATGGAGAGAAATGAGAAGATAGTGACTTTCTCTTTGAATCACTACAGTTATTTCTTATTTTATTAGGTACACCGAAGATGTTGTTATAGATTATTATTGGCTTGCTTTGAAATTTTTTCTTCCAAAGAAAAAGCGTTTTTGACACAAGTTATATTGACAGCCAGTAGTTCCAGACACTTTTTATTCCACCTTTTTTTGTTGTTGTTTTTTATAATGGGCCCCAGGACTGTAAGAAAGCATATTGATAGAATCCAAAATGTTTTCATTGTGCCTGTATGTCTCCATGGTGCTGTTTGCAAATTCAGACACAGTCTCCATCACAGAAATTACGTTCACGCTTTGCAGATCACAGTCCATGTGCTTTATTAATCTAGTTACATTTTCTCCTCCCAGTATTTTGCATAATAGCGTGTAAATGCCCCATCTTGCATATTCATTGACCCAAAAGTACTAACTGGATAACTCGTGTTATTTTGCACACTTGAAAGACACAATCCACTGTGCACACCTTTAATAGATCGGTTTGTACATTTATTTGCACATATGACCCTTAGAGTTCAATACGGAATGGAAGACCTGTGACATGCATCCTCTTTGTATTCTGGAGATATCTGAAGTTATATCTAACAGTGTTTCCTGTGGGAATATTAGGTTTCATCAAGGAAAACACCTAACTTAATACTTCAGTCCCCTCACATTCCAGCTTATAAATTCCGTTGTTCTACTCTCCCATCTGTGGGGGGCCATTACCGAGGGAAAGAATTATAACACTATAATGAATGTTGTCTATTTCAGACAATGTTGATTAGATGAAGGGAGAGCAATCATTAATAACACTTTAACTTAACAGCTACAACATCTTAACTCAAGAGACCTTTTCATTGTGTGCATGTAGACAGCGAGTGAACATAAAAATTATATATAAAATGAATTTAAAGTCTGCATATGCATTACAATACAAATCGATCTCTTGTTAATAGACAGTGTTAGTGACATATTGTCTAGTGAGACAGCGATAGAGCATCTATTATCTAGTTCAGATGGCTTCAATTAACATTAGCTGACAGGAGAAAACACAATAACTGCAATGTTTCCCCAGATATTTGAATGTCTCTGCTGTCAGTCAGGTCAGCGTCTTATTCCTACTAACCACGCCAAGGTGACACGTGAATGTTTAAAGCTTCTTTTCACACCATCCTGCATTGTTATCTTCAGCTTGGCTGGGGCACCACGACCCCTCCCTCGTACTGTCCTAGTGGTTGCGTCGCCCACTTGATTGCAGCCCTCTGCTGGGCTGCCGACTGTGCAGTCAGGAAACTCCCGGATCCTATCACCTTGTTCATAAATGTGATTTTGCGATAGATGCTTTCTGGTAGTGAAGGGAATTTCATGTGTTTTTAGTGAGTCGCATCATTTGGCTCAGCTCAATAAGAAGAGCCGGCTCCCAAACGGCTCTCCATTTTACCACTTACACCTTTTGTAATTCAGCTAAATCGGCCAAGTTTGTGTTAAAACACTAAATCCACTGATTGAAAAAAAGAACAGCTTGCAGATGGACGTCAGTCGGCTCTTTGAATCGACTCGTTCGACACATCATCACTTCCTGCATCATTTTTTCTGTCCTTCATCTTGTCTATTGTAGGATTATTATATGTCCAGCTTCAGCATTTTCTTTAATAAATCTGCAACAAATGTATTCAGGCGGCTGCCCTCCTCACGTCTTTCTCTACCACCAAAGATGTCGAATTTCATCTCTGTGATTGAGAATCGAAGTCCCTGCTCGTCGCCTTAAGACTCATCACTTCTTTTCTCAGCTGGGACAGCTGCTGCTCCAGCTTTGGTGATGGTTTCTGAGTGGTTGTTACGGTTAAAACACACATGACATGGACACGCAGCAAAGCTTCGCTCAGCACCTGACTGTTCAACACCTTTCTCCTTCTTTCTGTGCATCTGTGACCAGTGATTCTCTGCTGCTATTGTCCCTGTGGTCGCCCTCTCTCCCTGTATGTATGCATGTGTGTACATCAATTGTGACAATTTAATTTAAGAAAACATGCTGCTTTCTTATCGCTTATTTCCAAAGTGCTGTTGATTAGGATTTCACAGGCTCTGAGGCAAACAGTGCTGTTGGATGTTTGTTCTCCCCCTATAATATGTTTCCCTCCTCTTAGCGTTGTATTCTCTGTAGCACCACCTCAACAGTTGTGGTTTGAATTCGGTTATAGTCAGTGGTGAAACATATTTAAGCACATTAACTCAAGATTTCAACATTTCAGAGTGAAATATTTCAGCCTACTTTATACTCCACAAAATGTATTAAGATAAAGCTTTTAATATTATTGAGTTAATACCATCTAATGTTCCGTTATTTTATTAAATTGTCACTTTTCTTTTTTAAAATTTGAAATGCACATTGCCAAATATACTTTACTATTAATCCACCAAAAGTAAATGAAATTTGCTCCCCACTGATAAACAAAAACATAATTCTCTCAAATGTATTCAGTGATTAAAAACAAGTATTATAACATACTGAACTACTATGACAATTATTTTAGTACAGATGCTTCCATTGGACATAAAAAACACACCTTGCAGAACTGTTCATTGAGACTGGATCCTGGTTCCATTGAGCTATAATACTTCATTGATCCTTCTTTATTCATTCCCTGTCAGCCATGTAAAACTTATAAGACAGAGATATGCAACTATCACTCTGTTCAACTACTCAATGAATTTATCCTAACAGCCCGTTGTTTAAAACAAATGCATTTTTTTTAACTTCTCTTGTTGCATCAAATGAACAGACACACCCGGACACTTATTCATATACACCATTACTGACCAGCATCAGCAAGCAGTGAAAGCAGCAGATATTTAAGTATTCCAAACATGCGGGTGGTGACTGGTCTTATTAGCGATGAAGCCCACAGGGTTTACACGAGCAGGAATTCTCCACAAGTCCTTTATCACCTATTGAGAGGTACTGAGCATCAGCACTGTGAAATAAACAGAAGTATATGCCTACCCGCTGTTAAGCCCCAGTGGCCATCGTCTTCCTGACAGAATAAGGCATCGCTACAGCTCCCAGGGAGCAGAGAGGTGGGATGGAGAACATCACATCACGCCTCATCTCAAAACCCGATTGTATAGAATATCTCAATACAATTCAGATTAGCAAGTTATCAATCATTCACCTGTGTGGATGACACAATCCGTGCATGCAAAAAATGATCTATGGAACTTTAGGACAGTGTGTTTGTTCTTTCTGTGCAACATGCAAGGAAGTGCATTAGGCAAAATATATATATATTTTTTTAACAAATTAATTTAGGCCCTGTGAAACAAGTAGTCCACCGTTGCTAAGCAACCTCTTATTGTGTTCCTTCAGCATCCTGTTATATATGTATCTGTTACTTATGCTCAATAGAGTAGTGGCACATCCAACCTGATATTAGACCAGGTACTGGTTAACAATACATGTAATGTAACAGTACTGTTACTTGTGTGCAGTGTGCATTTATGCAGCCAAAATTAGAAACTGTCAAGACGAATGGTCCTTCACAGTAGAATGTAAGATGAATGTAAGTTGCATGATTCATCCTGCACATAAAAAAGATTAAAGACACATCCACTCATCAATCATCGAACCAAATTCCTCTTGATGTTTTGTCCCATTCATATATACAGTATATGCCAGAAAGACACCATGATACGGACGTTAGATAAACTCAAAATGCAGTTTCAGGTGTAATTTAAGAAGGAACATATAGTATACTTTTTGTTTGTGCTTTTATTTAAATGTCATAACATACCCACCCACAATGTGCAAACTTTCCTTTTTTTGTAGTAACTTAAAAACAAGTGAGTATGCACAGTTTGGTTCATTATATGCAAATAAAGCAGAATGACATGGCACAAGTAGTCAGGCTTAATATTACTGTAGGGATTCATGGAACATCTCTCATATAGAAGACAATGGATTAAAACTGTACCACTGTAATGAAGTGGAATAAAGGACACACTCACATGAATATCAAAAGAACAGATGAAACATTTCTTAATTGGGACGGTTTTAGCTGACAGTGGAGGTGTGAGGAGCTGCAGTAATTATGAACAAAAGGCTGCCATGAGACAGATTGTGCTGATTGTGCCGAATAATGAAAGTGGAATGAAAGCTGCAAACTGTATGTCACGGCGGTGAATGTATAATTAGACAACTTCTACAGTTTTAATACAAGCTGATAATACAGCGCTTATTTCAAGAGGAATGCTGCAGGAAACAAGAGATTCCACGTTGCCAAATGCAGACAGAGTGTAGTTGTTGTCGGACTTGGGACCGTATCAATGCCACTTTTTAAAGGTCTTGGAATTGACCAATGTTTTATTGGTCATGTGCTAATCAAAGAGGTCTCTGGATTTTATTTTAAGACCACAGCTGCAAGAATATCAACATCATTACTGCTCATAGAAAACAAAGGGAAATTTCAACACCTATGCAATCAATTTTTGCTTATTTTACCAAGAGGGACACTTATACAGTCAATACAGCACTTAAGGTGAAAATGGATAAATCTTCATTTGTTTTCTGTGGTTGTTTTTATGAGAATGTGTTGTTGTTTTTTCAGATCAGCTTTAATAGAGCCTTTGGTATATACATGTGTGTGTCATGGAGTGTGTGACTCATACTGGTCTTGACTCAGTCTCAGTCTGTGGTCTTCACCAGCTGTCACTGAACTGTTCCGTTTTGGATTATTTCTGTAAATCAAACCAAATAAGACCATGCATCCATATATTGAAGCATCCAGAAGCTACTAAAAATAAATTAAATCAAAAGTCACCCCCTTACATGTTATGTTTTCTACAATGTCGCACATCTGTAGAATAAAAATAAACTGTTGTGGTGTCGAGAACACAAGACGTTCACTAAAACTTTGCATGAATGACATTGATACAATTCAGACTTGACATGAGTGTATTCATGGCTGCACTCATCCTGTCCCTCGGGGGTCAGAGTACTGCTGACTTTCTACTCTGTTTGTAATCTGTGGCTGATTTTGACCTGGGATGACAGGTGAATGCAATTAACCACCTGGTGGGATAGAAAAGCAGCAGGCTCCAGACCCCGAGGACTATATATATATTCGAGGGCCGCTGCTCTACAGTAGTAGAGTTGTTTTGAACAGCGTTGAATTGTGTCATGGGAACACTGAACAGTAGAAGTTCCACCGATACACAATGCTTCTATCTCACGTACAGTTATCATGATACTTGTATAATTGACCACAGGTTCATAAGGTTTTAAAAATACATTTATAATCTAACCTGATAATTGCAACCTGCATGAATGATGACACATCACTCGCCTTCTGAAAAGATAGAAGCAGTTGCAATTTATGAATGAATGAAAAAAGCAGCTTTAAATAATTTAAATAATTAAAAGGACAATGAATAAGAAGATTACACACACACACACACGTGGATTCCTCCGCATCCATATTGTAGTTTACGATTTCTTTTTTTCTGTTGGAAGTATAATTGCAGCAACGCCGTTTTCCTGTGATGAATTTTACATTTGCAGCAGTAATAAAACTGCAGCATTAGACCATTATGTCTGTTATGTCCTGCTTCTGCACTGCTGGAACAAAATGGCACCTTCAATTACAGAGATGTATTAAAAAGGTCATGCCATAGGAGTCCTTTACTGTGACTGTTCTGTTCAGATTTACTTTAAAACCATTAATGGCACATTTATATAACACATCTAATGCAAACAATACAGGAAAGAAAGCTCTCTGTGCTGCTGTGAAAGCATGTGTTGGAGAATTTGAGCAAGAAAGTTTAAACAAAAATAACTTAATTACTATTTTTAATAATGTAAAAGAAAAAGAAACATTCTGTCTATTACTTTATACGTGTATATTACTTCACACTCCACTGACATCAAACACATTTTGTAGGAACTCCATTAAACTCCCTCTCATTAATTACCATTTCACTGGAGTGGGTTCACGAGTTGAGTTCATTTCTGTGTAAGAGGATTTTGAAGAACACTGTAATTAAAATGCACTCTGCCTCATTCTTTTTAAATGGTTGGAATGGTGCATTCAAAGTAGCCAAATGTTTGACATAATGCATTTCTAAAGGAAAACACTCAATATTCTCATGAGAATATGGGCTGATGATGTGTTACTACTTTTTATAACATGCACAGTGACATTCACCAGCATATACAAGTGTGTAATTATGTACATTGTCGACGTTCTGCTCTGAATTATAGGATTTATTTGACTGCACATTAAGCATTTGGACATTTTTTGCAAATTTTAAAGTCATTTAGGGAATAAATAGTTATAGTGACTGGATGTAATTGTGTTATGGCCTTGATTAAGATTAAAAATAAGATTTTAAACCTGAATGACCTTGTAGGCAATATGCACCTGTTGAGGTTTTGTAGTTATTATGTAAGGGTTAATCAGTGATGAGGCCTGTGTTAAAGGGCTTTGAGGCATTAACAAACTGAGGTTAACTCAGTTTCCCTGGTAAGGATGTGGGGATCTGACTAATACCTGAAACCATCATTACTATCCCATAAGGTTCTCATGCAATGTTCATCTTCCTCACTACTCCAGTAAATAGGACTGATCTTAGATATGACTTGGCAGCAGGAGATACTCTAGTCTTAACCATTTTTATGACAAGGAATTATTCTAGTTTCAGGCGAGATAAGTGAAGGTTATGGCTCCATTTCTGATTTTAGAGCCACTTCATAGACATTCACTAAATTGTTGGGTTAAATAAGACAAATAGCTACCAAACAGGTGCTCATTTATTGAGCTGGTTTATTATTTATCATTTCTTCTTCAGTTATTTGTCCTCTGCTGTGTCTCATTCTTCAAAATGGTTGCATTCTCCAACTAGATTGAAAGAAATTTTAAAAATAGGCGGATTAAACTGAAACTGAACTACATGTATATTAAATAGTTTTGATGGACACCCACGGCCAGTCAGAGAGTATTTACCCATGACCTATGATGCTGTAACTGCTTCTTCAATTGGTATTTGTGTGGCACCTATATTAGCATTATAGTACCAATGTAGAAGTGCACACAAAACTGTTATATGATATTATATGATAAGATCATATTATATATCATATTATAAGATATAATTTATTTATAAGACTTTTTATTCTAAAACCGAATTCAACAATAATCATTATAACAATCAGTCCTCATACAATGTCCATTAAATTCTTACCATGATTAGTTTTGTATGACCGTATGTTAATGCATCACAGCTAATATAGCTCCAAATATTAGGTACCTTGTGTGTCGTGTGTATCTAGGTCATGTTTTCCTATCCTGCCAAGACCATTCATCTATCACAAATATACAACAATATATGATCTGCTATTTGACATAATGGGAACAAGTATGTGACATGGTATGGTGTTTTTTTTTTGTATGATTAAAACTGCATTGGATAAAACATCTGGCCCAGGCGGGAACATCATTTCAGCATTTTCAGTTCAACAAATGAACAACGTTGCACTAGTGGGAATGTTTCTTAAGGATGTTTCATAAAATAATGTAGAATGATTAAATTGCTTATGGTAACGTAGCAGGTTTCTTGAATGTAGCTTGTCCTGCTGGTCTGCTGAGGACCAACAGTCCAGTTTTCTGCAGCATCCTTCAGCACTCATTTGTTTGTTTGTAAGAGAAGCCAAACAAACATTGGTTCATTAAATCTGTGGGCAACAACAAGCTTCCTTTAGACTGGGGTGCACTATTAGGCTAATGCTAAACAGCAGACAGCCAAAGTAATTAAATGGGGTCTGTGTCGGGTATGTGGACAAAATTTAAAGATAAAAATAGGGAGGCGACACTAGAAAAATGGAGTTTTAAAGACATAAGTAAGAACTATATCATATTAATATTCTATTTCCAGTTTAAAGGTTTGACTTATCATTAATTGACCTGTATAATGTGCATATTCTGGAACAAAGAGGAATATTTAAAAAGGATATCATTTTCCAAATCATAACACGTATGAAAATGGAAACGAAAGGTCAAAACAGGTTATGATCTCAGAAGAGAGCATGCTAAGAGTGTGCTTTAGATTACATCATTAATCCCAGCTAATCCTTTATTTCTCTTTAGCGACGTTGTGTATCCTAAGAGATTGTATGGAAATGATCCAAAGGACAACGCACTCAAACCAACAGGCATATATACACACCGACAATGACGAATAGACTTAATTAAATACGTTTCTGCACACACACACATATACAAATCTAATTAATATTCACTGTTTGCACTTGCTGGTTTAGGCGATTGTCATTAAACATCTATTCCCAGGTAAAACCACTTAATTCAGGAAACTTGTTCACGTTTGTGGTTTAATTTGCTGGTTCCCTGTGTTTTGATCTGCCTCAACAATGTCCAGTCATTATCTCTGCATGATGTCTTGGCCTTATTTTACTAACTTACTGTTAGTCAGTTAGTAAAATAAATAACTTTTGGCTGAACTTTTAGCATAAAATTAGCCTACAGACCAAAATAGTGTATTGTGTACTTCATGCTGGAGAACTCACACTAGTCCAAAAAACTGAACTTTGAGGGATAAACCTGTTTGAACAAGGTACTGGTTGCCTGGTCTGTCCTGATCCAAAGAAAACAATAGACTCTCTCTTTCTGAAACATCCTCCTCTATCTCTGATTCAACTTCTGTTCCCTCATTTCCTATGATGGATTTTTTTGCCTGAGAACACCACAGGTTGACTTCATGTGTTCAAATGAAGTGAGTGTGGAGGATATCATAGAGCTATGAGGCAATTGAATGTAAAACACAATATTAAAAATGGACCAGATTTGACCTAAACACGACAGGAAGGTAACCTCGAAATAACTACTGTATGGATAAAGTAGAATGTAGAGAAAGAAACATGTCATTTGTAGCCAAAGCCGCATTTATGCACACGTATACAGTATATATATACGTATACAGTATGTGAGATATGCAGGATATGTGGGTGGAGGGTGGGCTTGTTGTTGAGGACTTGTTCTCAAAGACTGCAATATGGTTTTGTATCAAGGTGTTTGTTTTTTGGTATATTATATTCACTTTTCAACTTCAAAGCACATCTCTCCATTGACTTGTACCTGCATTACAATAAATCAAAGACTCAAAGAAATCAAACATAAAGAAAAAGAAATCTAATCAAAGAAATCAAGTTTTGATTATGAATGAAGCAGAGTTGAACCAGAACATTGGCCCCTTTTTATAAACTACAGGATATTAGTCCTTCAAATGTTCTTGAGATTGACTTTGTGAAATCTGGGCATATTTAAAGTTACATAAGTAGTTTCATCTTTTTATTTTCTTTCCAGTAAACTACTCTGCGTCAAAGCATTTGACCTTCACCAGGTTGAAATTGGATGCTTTGTTTGCAAACCACATATCTTTAGGAACACACTGTTACCTGCTGCAAATTCACACACGGTAGTCAAAAAACACAAAGGCTCTAAGTAGGCCATCCTATTGATGCAGTTGGTTGCGTCCAGGCTGCAGTTATTCTGCTCCCAGGCATCCCCTGTCAGTCACAGTGAGGCTGTGCATTGACTTGAGCCCAGGAGAAGCTTCATTGAATTCTTGATTGCATTCAACACATCAAACATGCCTGACAGGCATTTCTTCACCTTCTCCAAGACCTGGTTCTTTTGCTGATAGGAAAGACACCAACCTTCACCACAACCTTCAGGAGAAGGGTGTCTTTTCTTTTTTTCCCCACAGCATTTTCACACTTTTTGCATTGAGGGTACAGAGGGAATAAATATGAATATAGAAAATGCATACGCTTAATTCTCACAAAATATTCTGTTATGTTCTCATCCCAAACACACCTCCCTCTTCCCATATTTAGCCCTTCCTATTCCAACATTTGACACATGAACAAGCTCTTTTTATTGAACAGTAGTCTATGTTTACATTGCATTCATAAAGCTTTGTTCTAGTCCTCAACACTCAAATAACTTCACACAACATGCAAACAAGCACCGATTCACAGATATTTGAACGCCGATGGCAGATGCTATCATGTAAGGTGCCAACCTGCATATTTAATCATCTAATCATTCATACACACTTACATATCGATGGCAATGAATGCAACTCTAAATATTAGACATTATCTTGATTTGCTCTCTGCAGCATGGTGCTGCTGAGCTCTTGTGTTTTTTGGGAATACTAACATGGTTTTATCATCCCACTCTGAGCACCATGCTTTAATAACCTGCAGCTCTACATGCCTTCATAAGGCTTTCATATCTCGCACATCAGCTCTATATCCCTCATATATCTGGTAGATCTAGTGGTTTCCAAAATACATGTGGACATTTAAGCCATTTGTGATTTCAGAAAAAGAATACCAACCGAAATCTTTCACGATGGAAAAGATAATGTTTCATCTCCCTCCATTAGTAAAACTTACAATACCATAAACACATACTACAGGTACTTCACACCAATAGTTTGATTAATTGGTTTTTACCATGGTTCACTATTACACCTGCAAAACCTTCTATGATGCATCTCGAATAGTTCGTTTTGGAACTGAGTTTGAGTTCACACCAGAGGGACCACACCCAAATTTGTCATTTGGAGTGGACTCAAGTGGACCAAGGTCTTGGTCAACTTGATTTAGTGGACACCCAAGTGAGATTGATGCTTTCACCCAAACGGAAATGAACCACACTCAGCGCCTTTGGTTCTAATGAACCGCTTGGTGTGCACCCACTGCTGTTGGTGTGAAAGCACCCGAACTCGGAGGCCGCAGCAGTTTATTTGCTACCAATTAACTCCCTGTTGTCTTTCTAAAAATAAATTATGACCCAAAGCTCCACTGATTTGGTACTATTATAATTTCATCTGACTCAGCAAGAGCTTTTTCTGCCCCCTCGAAATGAGCCAGTTAATTTATAAAATCCACTGTAAGCACTTACAACATAACTGGCCTGTACAGTATCTGAATTGGACGTAATAGTGCTCCTCAGTGGCATTCATTCCTGGGCTTTTGTCTAACCACAGCTTGCTGTGACCCAATTTACTGTAATCATTATTCAAGTGGATTAACGACAGCCAAACAAAAGATATCAAGAGTGTTTATAATGGCAAGAAGACAAAGAGAGTGGTGGTCTGTGTTTTTCTAAGCAAACTGTATAATGTGTGTCACAGTGCTATGTGCACCATAAGAGAATGTTGGCATTTCCCAACCTGGACCCTATTTTCTCAACTCTAAGTGTCTATTAGAGTGATCTAAGAATGAAATTCTCAATTTGCTCCAGTATTGAGCAAGAACCAACTGCTCAATCCACAGCCGACATGCTATAATGGAGGTGGACAGGACATGCATCCCCTGCTGTTTTGGGCCTCTATAAACAATGATTTTCACATTCGTCAGGCTCATTATTGTTATCAGAGGGCAGATACAAGTAGAGAAGGCTCGCGAGAGTCTCTTGAGAAGTAGCTGTGTTTTCTCATATGTCCAAAGTAAAGAGTCACAAGTCACACACACAGTTTAACACTACAGTTTATTTTTGGAACTTGGAAACTGGATTCATCTTTTCATCTCATTCTGGTGGAGAATAGGAGCTGCACTAAAGTTTGGAAGAAATGTTTGTGTCTTTTGGTGTGAATGTAACATTATGATAACAACAAAGAGCCTGACAAGTGTGAGAAATATTACTTATAGAAACTAAAAACATTGGGGGATGCATTGCATTCATCTGGCTGTGGAGTGAGCAGGTGGTTTTTGCCTAATTAATCCTGGAGCAAATGTAGAATTTTATTGAAGGAAAAAAGTTAAAGTTTAAAAGTTAATGTTGAAAAATGCCTAAATTCTCCTTTAACGTAAAGCACATTGAGTGTACTGCTAAATAATTTACAGGAAAGTATATGAATAAATTGCCTTGCCATAGCATTTTATTTGATAAGATCTATTTTCTTATCCTTCATATTTTACCTGAATCAGGAATGAGGTGAACTGAATGAAAAATGATTGAACAGCTTTGCTACCAGCTGTTTTTGTTGGGTTTTTTCTGCATAGCATATGGCTTCAGCTGATTTACTTGGATTTTACAGACACAGACACATATGTTAATGCTCTTAGTGAAAATCTTTTCTCTTCCAAGACTTATTGGGTCTACATTTATGGCCAATAAACAACCACAAGCAACACTGTTGTAGTTACTGCCATCTGACTCCATGGAATGGACCAGCTACTATTGGAGATATTAGTCGATAGACTGTCAAATCCTCCTGTAATAGGATACAGATTTTGAGAAGCTGTTTATGTAGAAAATCATTGCTTCTGAAGAAAGCCTTCAGGCCTCTCCTGTATCTGCAGCAGGGAGGAGCATTAATAGCATCAGGATATGAAATATTAGATTCCATTCTGGAAAGGTGTAGTTTTTGGACCACCAAGTGGACCATGACTGAGCGATTCCACCCCAACCGCTTTTATAACCTTCACTTCATGGTATATGGTGACCATAAACTGTAATGAAATCAGCTAAACTCAATAATGCAGATCCTTGCTGGTCTTAGTGGGCAAATTATCGTTTAACTATGAAGTGCAGCCAATTTCCCATCACAGTGACAGCCAGAGATTGACGACATGATGAGATAATGCACCAGAAGTCCAGAGTGAGGGGCAGGGGGGTAAGGAATGCTCCATAGGAGGCAGATTTCAGTAAATTGGTGGGACATGGCCATATATGAATGTTTGGGGCAGATTGCCAACGATGGCTCTGGATGCACGTTTAATTAAATCCATTGATTTAAGGTACTGTACATTATTTAGAATGAGAGGTCACTGGAAGATGGTACCACGCTCTGAAATAAAAAAAAAAGCTTTTTCTTTGCTGATCGGCTTTGATCTCAATCAATCAATTCAATTCGGCATTGAAACACCCAATCTACCAATATTTCTCTTTGATTTGGCATATAAATAATATCTTCGTTGTGGTCATTGTATCATATATATTGTATCATAAGGGCTACAGCAGGTAACATTTATAAATATAATTTCATCTGTATTTTATTTGAAGTTTTGATACGACTAAAATGATGTAGGAGGAGATGAAGCCGTGAAACGTGAGCTCCAGGAATAATGATCCATCGGTGAGACTTACAGAACTTATAGGTAAGCATAAATATTGCAAAAGTTTATGAGAGTGGAACGTGACTGTGCCAACACCTTGTATGCAGTGTGTAACTTGCCCAGTGAATCAGGGACAAGTCGTCTCAAGAGACACGTAAAGCAAAGCTCAGTGAGAACCAGGCAAAAATGACTTCATTCGTTAAATGTAAATTGTCTGTTGGTGTCAAGACCCGTGTCACAATCACAATTGCTTGCATGCGCAGTCAATACTTGAGACCTTTTCCTATGATAGAGGGACAAGGGTTTATGACTGTTGTACAGGAGCTGCTGGATATTGGATCCAGATATAGAGGCAGCATTCTGGCAGAGGGAGGACTTACTGTCGCTGGACATGTGGAAGGAGAGTACAAGAAATTAAAAGCAGTTGTTGTGGACCAGCTCAAACAGGTACATTACGCTGCACAGTTTTCTGATGTAAATATGCATGTTGCTCTCATGCAGTATGAATAAAAATATAGTTAATCTTTAATCTATATTAGGCCTAACACCTGCTGAGGGTCTCATAATTAATGCAGCTGACTTGTGGACCTGTGGACAGAAGGCTGTTCATATGTAGTTCATATGTATTTATATGTGACCAGACCTGTAAACTGAAGCAATTATCCTTCTACAGTTCATATCTAACTGTATATAATCCATATCTAGTTCATATAAATAATAAAAATCAACCAAGTTCTATAGATATATGAATTATTTGTAGACAGAGAAATACTTTACTTTTTAGGTCTGGTCACTAAATACATATGAACTATTATAAACTCATTTATAAACTATATATAAACTGCATATGAACTACATGTGAAATTTGTATGAACGCTCATATGAATACATAAAAACCACAAATTAGTTTATATAATAGTTTATGATAAACAACTTTGGACTTTGTATGTAATTAAGGACCCATAAATGAAGGGTTACCAAAAAAAAAAACACGTAAAAAAACCTTTAATGGCATATGATGGTGTACACGTTTCACAACAGACCATTCAAACAGCGATAAAATCCACAATTTTCAACAGATTTCTCTGATGTAACTTTCCATGTGATCAGAAAAGCTGTGCCATCGATTCCTTGTGTCAACAATGTTTCTATGACCTGCCAATCATATCCTACAGCCTAGTTAGTGAACAGCTTCTCTTTTTGTCTTTCATTTCATACAAACACAGACCATTCCCATGACAAGTTACATAAGCAGCAGGAGAGCAGTGTTTCCGACCAGCAACACAGCATTTTTATTGTCTCGTCAAGCATTTTATGATCATTTTAACCCAAGCCATGAAGTGTTTTTTGTGCCAAACCCCAACCAGACTTTAAGCACAGCATTGTCACATGATTTCTACGGTTGAAAAAATGCATGTAATGATGAGGAGTTGCCCATCGCATCCAGAAAACACCCGGTGTGTTAGTATCAGACATTGAGCGGCTTGACAAGAAGGCAGCATGTGACACACACTGATGATAATGTGTTTCCATGAGTACAGTGTTATATTTAACAATAAAACATTAATCTTTCAGTTCATCAAAGTTATATTTGAGAAACTATATGCTCTAATTTCACATGCAGCACCTAATTCTGTAAATAGCAAATGCAGCTGTGCTTAAACTTGTGCCAGTGGGTGTGGTCCGGCACCTTAACAGTTATCTCTGTACTCTAAGACTGATTTGAAAGTTGATTTTAGCACCAACACAGCGCCTGCAAGAGAAACTTAAAGAGACAGCATCAGTAAAAACCTGCTTACAGTGGCCCCATTCGTAAAACTACTTCCAGGAATCAACTTGTTGTAGCTGCGAGCTTCAAGCCAGTGATATAAACAGCTTCATAGGGAGAAGTGCCTCTTGGGAGCAGCCTCTTGAGACCTTTTTTTTAAAGTAGAGTGATTTTTTTGGCTTAAAATGAGACACCCTAAGAATATTTCCTGTATAATGTTTAGCGTATAGAGAGCCTTCGTACAGAGAACCTTCTAGATGAGCCCATGGGAGCTTATTTCTGGGGGAAAAACGTAGCCAACAGCAAGAGACAAATATTTATTTATTTATTTTTAATCCTGTCTGACGTTTCTATCACTACAGAAAGTTCCCAAGCATGTAAATAGTTATAGTGGGTACTTCAGGTGTGAGGTTCACTGACTCTGGGTTAATGTTCGCATCTGCAGCTCTGGATTAGCTTGTGGAGAGAGAAAGTTATGACATCACATAGTTGAATTTCAGGTGTTTGATAAACGTCATATGTGTAATGAATGGCACAATAGGAACAGGATCACGAAATGATTTGTCTTTCAGCATTGACTTGATATGATACATATATATAGTCATATATCTTTTCAGAAATGAGGTCCCACTAGAAGGGAAACGCATAGTTTCTCTATATCTCTGTGCACACACACACACACACACACACACACACACACACACACACACACACAGATAATGTTCTTTTTTTATTGAAACTGTTGCCTGTCACTTCTTTTATTAATACAGCAGGTCGGTTGACCAGTGAGGGAGATACCAAACCAATTTAAGCAGCTCACCTAAGAGAATGTCTGCTGAGAAGGACAGCTAATTCTGCAACAGGAAATATATGCACTGGAAGTGATGCTAATTTAATGTGAACATCACTGCAGCATGCATATAGAGTACCTACACCACAAGACTAGACTTTCGCCCAAGGGAATCCCTATACATATTGAATGGGAAACACAAATATTCCATTTCTGTCCATCATTTTCCAGATAAATTAATGATAAATTTTCCTTAGGCTGTGGCTGCAGCAAAACGCCAACAATATCATATTCGCAACATTTTTTGCAGGCAAATACATGAATTCTTACGGCATGAGGACATCAGCATTCATTTAATTGCTGCATTTATTACTGTGACTACATTTCTGGAATCACTAAATCATTACGGATACTAAATCTAAAACTCCTCCAGGACTGAATAATTATCCAGCTTTCAAAGCTTAATTATATGTGGCAGTTTGTGAGTTTGATTCTCCAAGAAAATGGTAATAGCAATGGGTTCAAATAAAAGAAGTGGTTCCACACAGTTGTTGGAACTATCACAGAGACAAATAAAGTGAATGTTCTGTCCTTTTTGGGTACATGCACACACTTCTACTGTTAATAATGACAATAGATCAATAAAGCAGTTCCTGTCTCACAAGTTATTTGTTTTATTTACTCAGACTTAATTGTTTGCATACAGCATTATTACATTTTTGGGATAGCATGAAAATTCAACTTAGTTTCTGGCGGATTATTATTCAAGGTCAAAAGTGAATATAAAGACTTTCCCAAAATTGCAAAATTAATTAAATTTACTCAAAGTCATCTTCCATGTCCTTTGTCTGCCAAATTAAATTTCATTAAATTAAAATTCTACAAAGATTAGGCAGTTATTGCCTCATTAGTTCATTACAGGGTCAGCGGAGCACTCCAGTTGAGCCTTTTTAAGCACTGAGTGAAACTATTCCCATCGCAATTGCACTATACTGAAAAACAGGCTTACTGTAGTAATTGCACTGCGCTGAAGGTCCTCATGAAAATTCAATATCAATGTATTTTCACTCCCGTCACCGTATTCCTCTAGAGCACCTGTCAAAAATTGCTTTGCAGCATCGGCAATGCAACTCGATATCAAGTCAAATCTCTTCTGAATCCCTCTTAATCCATTGCTATTACCACATTCCTCTCCTCTTTCCCTGTGGATTGATTCACTTTTTAAAACCTGCATTCACCGTTATGAAATTACATTCAACGAGGAGAGTCAACAAAGCCATGAGACAAAAAAAACACACACACACACAAACTACAGGTGGAAAAGTACCTAAAATGGTTAAAATGTACTTAGACGATGTCTTTAGATTAATAAAAAGTAATGATTTGCCATAGGAGGTGTTTACTAGGGGTGGGACTTGATTAAAACAAATAAAATTAATTACAGGTTTTGGATTAATTAATTAATTGATGATTAAATTAATGAAAATTAATCACATAACAATTGTGCCCCAAAAGCAACATTTATCATGTGTTTCAAATGTTGATTTACCTTAAAATACCAAATAATCGCAGGGTTTTAACCACATAAATGCAGAGTCTAATTTATATAAAGAAAAAAAATCAATGATGCATCCATGTCCAACCTCTAGTATTTACATAACCATACATCTCAAGGTAAAAGTAATTTTCATGAGATGCTGGTTTTATTCCTAGTGGAATGGATGCATTTGAAACTCTTCATAAAACGCAAGGTTATTGAAAGTGAAGTCGGTCATTCATAGACGGCCATTTGCTGTTTTGCATTATGACTTTCCATTAATCCCTTGGCTTACATGGTTAAATATATAGCTTGTGTTGCTTCTAGTTACAGATATATTGGCTTTCACCTGGATATGAACACAAATCATTTAATGATACTCACCAGCAGTTGCTAGTCCAGCCAGAAATACTGTACGTGAACTCTTGCCAGGTTCCCAACTGTAAATGCTGCCAACTGTGTTAAATAGCATGTCCAACCAAACTACTACAGCCAGGGATTCAAAGCACTCAACATACAATGGTTTGCCCTTGTTTTAGTTAGAACAAAACTCATGCAACAATAGCTTTAAAAACCTGTATGAAAATCCATTTATTTCTTGTGCTGTATTTCCTTTTGCTGCACAGCCTAGCTGTGGCTGATGTGAAAAAGAAGTGGTGGGATTTGAGTGATCAGTATAGGAAAGACACATGTATTGATCAAAAGAAACAATGCATCTCTGGTAGTCATGAAAGCCTCTGCCATCACAGAGTTTTGATCCCTATGTTCAGGGGAAGATGGCAACAACATATGAGGAGCAAGCCCATAATCACACCAGTCCACCTCTGTGAGAAAATAGCCATCTTACAGGTTCATTGGAGGTCACAGATACGTCTCGAAATGAAATCCTCGTCCAAATCTTTGAATATAGTAAGATGACATTTTTGAGGCATGTCAGACTTTGCAATGAATGTCTGTCAATGAATAATATAATGAAAAAAGCAACCACAGACATATCCTCAACTTGCATCATCTATCCTCGTGTTTTCAAAATGCAGCAAAAAAGTTTTGCAAAGCAGTGGTATATAATAGAAATAGTAGAAAAAAGTACATTGGGTAAGACATGAGCATATATTGAGATAAGGAGAGATATGCAAATACAGTTTGGATGACAATCTACATATCAGTTTTAAAATCGTGTTTGTAAGTCAACTAAAACCAGACTTATGAGAAATCTCTTCATTTTTTTCCTAGAGTGTAATGACCTGAGCATGTTACTGTTATATGTGTTTGTAAATACATGTTCTGTTAGGTGATGGTGCTGGGATTTCCTGAGGGTCTGTGAATGCCACTTGGACTAAGACCTGGGTTAGCATGAGGAATTAAGAAGCAGCTAAACAGGCAAATGTCTTAGTGTGTGTTTTTGAGTGATGTTACAACGCTTTCTGTAATGTTGCTGCAGGAAGACACAGGATAATGAAGCTTTGGATTGTGATATTGCTGGGAAGCAACATGAGGAGGAGTCTTGATACGGAGCTTTACACTGTTACAAAAATGCTGCTGCAGGTTAGCGCTATATATAACCTTTATTTTTTTATTGATGAAAAATATTGTATTAGTATTAACAAAGAATTTGTGTAATGTCATTTATTTGTCCAGTGACTGTCTACTCCATCCAATCCTGTTTTGCAAATGTATTCTAGACAAAAGTACTGATTTAAAAAACAAAAACACACACACACACACACACACACCAGTTATAAATAAACTAAATAGTAATTCGCTGTGCACATCCTAACTCTTACTAATGCATGTTCCGGAAGACAGGAGGAAATTGGTGCTTGGGAGAGGTTTGCAGATTGCACAACTGCTGCATAAATTATTAATTACCCCATTAACAATTACCCTGCTATCAATTGTCCCATTATCAATTAGACCATTATCAATTACCCCGTTAACACTCTACCCATCCATAATGCAGGCAATCCGATAAAAATAAAAAGAATATAAAGATAAATGGCACTTGCATATATCAAACCATATGACACATGCATACAGTGTTACAGCATTAAATAACACCTGCATTATTTCTACATCACCTCAATTTCAGTCTCTTATATAACCTATAATACCTGTGATATTGATTTCTATAATAATCTTGTATTATATTACCATCATGTTATTTATAGTGTCCTTGGTTGCCATGACACAGCGTAAGGTCGATTGATCTCATTGCATCAATCTTCATCACAGTCTGATTGGGGACAGTGATTGGTGACATTGCCTGCAGGTGTGCGTGCAGTCACTTTCTTCTTAGGAAACAACTTATGCACATCTTAAGCAAGTCTTGATGAATGAGTCCCCAGATATCTCTGACACTCAGTTTGAGCTTGGAAGCTGACAAAATCCAACTGTGAACAATGAACGAGCTATAGCTGATGTTATGGAAATAATAAGAGAAATGAAGTTGTCGATCTTTAAGATTGGACTTTTGAATATTTCATGGCCACCATTACTAGACTGTCAGGGATTGAATTGGTGTATGTTCCTAAAACTCTAATCACAATCATCTGAGGTTGCTGTGGTGAAAAACAACACCACCACCAGCGGCGATCAAAGGATCTTCGCATAACTTCGGATCCCTGTTTAATCGGGATTATGAGAAACGCCTCTGATATGTTCAGAGGCTGTAAGTGATATAACCAGCTACAACCTTGAGGTCTCATGAATCTGAATCCATGTGAGCTCAATCTCAGCTCTCTTTGACTCACCTCAGTAATTGGTTTCGCTGTGATCTACAGTGGCTGTTAAGCTATTCATAAAGGAGAGCCAACATCGCCGCGGGGAGACCTGGCTGAGGAGCAAACTGCAGTGTACAGCCCAGCAGTATAATGCTCCCACTTACTAATAAAGAAAAAGAACTTTATTGCTTTAATTGCTGCTCTTGATTAACTGAAAACTATTTAAATCAATGGGCAAAGAGCTAACACTTATCAGTAGTATTCCAAATAGTGTTGGCCACATTACTTGGAAACTGGTAATATATATAATTACATTACTTTACACAGCAGCAAAGGTAATGTGATATATTACATATTACTTATATTATTTAACTGTCAGCTTTGATTGAGCTAACAGCTCAAAATCATCCATACACACACACAGACACACGCAGGCATAAAACAGTTTAGAAGGATTTCACACGTCACTTTAGATGTGCCGACCTCAGCTAGGGACGCCATCTATCCAAATGAGGGACGCTCTCTTCGCCAGGCTGGGGTGAGCTGCACTGGCCCACAATGGTTGAACTTTAAATTTTCATTAGCCATAGATCTACTCCTTTCAAAGTTTCACAGCAGTTTTTACAACATCTACTTGCTAAGCTGTGGGAGATATAGTAACCATATTTCAAAGAGACCAAAAACCATTCGGTATTAACCAGCCTTTCTTAAACTTATTTGCTGCAGATCCAAGTAGGCGTAGACTTTTATTTGGAATAGAAAGACTAGATATATTTATCAATGTATTTATTTGTAAAGTAAATTTCCTTTAACATGGATTAATGAGCTGAAGTCAATTAAACTGATCTCTCCTTGTCTGTTAATGTTCCTCACACTCTTGTTTTTCTCAAACAAAAGACCACAACAAACAACTTTTACACAAATAAATTGGTTGACATCATGCCAGCTATGTAAAAGGGGGGCTGTGATTCAAAGAGTAAACAGGGACTGTCCCATAAAGGACCATGGATTTATTATAAAACCTGGATATGGTACGCCTCTCAGCAACATGCCAATTTTTCGCAATGGCCACGTGTTGTACTGCAACAAAAAATTCCTCATTAGGGGTTTGTTGGAGCCAATCCCAGCACATTACAGGCGAGAGGCAGGGATACACCCCAAATGGTCGCATGCTTATTATGGGGTACACACACCAATCACTCACACCTACAGGCAATTTAGAGTCTCCAATTAACCTCAGCATGTTTTTGGACTGTGGGAGGAAGCCGGAGTACCCGGTGAAAACCCACGCAGACACGGGGAGAACATGCAAACTCCACACAGAAAGGTCCCAGACCCAGGACCAAGGAGGTCTTGAACCTGTGGACCTTGGACCTTCTTGCTGTGAAGCAACAGTGCTAACCCCTGTGTGGTTTTAATTCATTTTATTTTATTTAAGTGGTCGGCAAAGTAAATTAAACAACTCAAAAGTGAGTTTTTTGTTCATGATTCGCACATTCTCATTCCCCGGGGCATGATGGAAGGCCCCAGAGCATCATGGGGGCTGACTCTACTGCGCAGTCTCTATGGGTAGCATAACACACAAGTAAACCTGGAAGTCAGGATGTTTTTCAACTTCCGGAGGCCATTTTTCAGTCTGGTCATCAAGTTCTATAATACATCCATATAAAAATCTTATCAAAAAGACCTGGCCAATCTGGGCCGGCTAGCAGGCCCAAACTTGCATCAGATCAGTCCTGAATACAGGGACACCTGTGGGTGAAGTTAGTAAGCCAGCTAAGCTACAGCAAAGCTGTGGAATTACTGTGAGTAGCATTTCCTAAGTGTCTGCTGATTGCTAATATTATCAGCCATCCATTAATAAGTAAGGCAGTGAGCATGCTGACCCCCAACTATAAAAGTAACAGAGCGATACTGGGGTTACTACTTGTAATTTAATTACTGAGTTTCAAATGCCATCCTTTTTTATTGAAAAAGCATAAATATTACTGTAATGTGTTGCTCCCAAATCACCTGATCACAGCATGCAACCAACTATATGCTGAAAATGTCTCTGCTGGGCACTAACCCTAACCTCTACACTATTATCATTTATCATGATGCAAAAACGTACAATTATAGTCTCCATAAAAGACACACTTGACAGCTCCTCACCCATTTGTTTTCACTAAGAGTTTACTGTGTGTGCAAAAAAATAAATGCAAGCATCAGCTTAAAATCTCTTCCAACAACAGTGAATGTTACATTGTGGTGCCCATCACTGCTTCCACCTACTCAGACTTCTGAGGCTTCTAACATTCACCAGGTTTATTATTATTCATTTTATTCTGCTGCAGGTCAAATTGCTGTGAGCCAGAAAGAGCTAAAAGAATGAAACTTTGCACAATACCTGGAAATAATGTGCATATTCTTACCACTAAATATGAGCTAAATAACACAAAAATTGGCCTGATGGTGGTGCTATTCAAATATGGAATTTTTGAAAGACCATGACCCTTACACCATAGGACTGATTTGAAATTTGACACACAACTGCAGCGCAGCATGCTCTACAAAACACAAAAAAAGCATTTTGACCATAAAAGTCTGCAGTGTTGGAACGTTTTACTCAACACTCAATCAAGACCAAATTTGGTACACAGCCGTGGGGGACTGAGATACACATTTCTTTCCTTTTCTTTTTATAATGTGATTTTATTGTGTTTTTTTTTTTCTAACACACAAAAACAACAGTTTGACATAACAGGATGGTGCAAGAAAAACAAGTTAGACAGCAGACATTAACTTAAAAAAAAGAGTGGAGGAGTTAGACCTTAACTCTTAACTTTGATGTAGTCTATAAATGGCTTACAGTTCTTCTCAAAGTTTTCAGTGGAGCCACATATTGTGAGTCTCGGTTTTTAAAGTTTAGGGAACTGCCTTACATCTCTCAACTACTGAATCCAGCTTGGTAGGCGAGGATCAGCCTTTGTGCTTGCACAGTGATGAATTCCATTATCATTATTATTACCAGATCTTCGTTGTTCTCTCCCACTATGCTCAAAATTGATATCATGGGATCTGATTGGATTACTACATTAAATACCTCTGACAGGGTGTTGAAAAGTGAGAGCCAATAGGTCGGCAGGTTGGGGCAGAGATGGAATGAATGAGCCACAGAACCCGGTAAGAGAACACATTTCTCACATACCGGATCTGTTTGGTCTAACATCAGAGAAATGAAGGCGGTGCAGCACCTTAAATTGAATGAAACCATGATAGAGCCACAGATAGAAGCCTTGTGCACACCCTCTTGGGCTCTTTCTCACTGCTCTGCTGTCAAAACCATCCATTCGTCACAGAGCTCCAGCTGCTGAATGCGGTCTTGTGTGTTGGTGAGGCAGTGTGTTATATATCGGGGTGTTCAGCAGCCATCTGGGACTGTTCATGGTGAAGTCTGTTTATCTCCTCTCCAAACTCATGGCACAGGGCCTTGGATGCTCGCTGATGTCTCCTACCATATAGCTCCTAATTCCTGCCTCAGCTCTTTGTTCAGGATGGGAATTTACACTCAGTACAGTTTCCGGGGAAAGACGATGCCTCGCTTTTTCATACTTGTTGTACTCTAATTTGTGTTTTTCTGGCCGCTGTAGCTGTGCAGTGATGTGTCTGATGAGACCATTGACTTTACCTGTGTCACATAAAAGTTACACCACATGGACACTCACCATTCACACCTATGAGCAATTTAGAGTCTTCAATTGTGTAGAGTGTGGGAGGAAGTTGAAGAACCTGGAGAAAACACACAAACTCCACCCAGAAAGATCTTGAACCTGCAACCTTCTTGCTATGAGGCAACGGCACCAACCACTGAGAGTGTAATAGTTAATTAAATAAGTTTAAAAAATAACAGGAGCTACATCTACTCCATGTGGAAGGAAACTGGAAGTCCAGAGATACACATTTGTACTTAATTGATCCAAAAACATGGTGGACAGAAATGAGCAAGTCTTTGTGAGGACGGGGTTTAGTATGAAGATAACCACAAATCATTGACCATTTGATGTGTAAGCTCTGGGAACAAGTATTAACCAAAATCTGAGGTGCCATGTTGATTGGTGCAAGTGGGCGTGGCCTATTGCATATTATCTGAAAGCTAAAGATGCCTTTGAGCAATCCTGATTTAACTCACTAGAGACATCCTGCACTCTTTCCTGAACATACACACCAAGTGCTGTTGACACACGTTGAAGGGGGAACCAATGGCAAAACTTTGAGTGAGCTATTATTGAAATGCTGCAGGCTTTGTGATGATGAAACAAGTGTGCGATTGGTGTCACTACTTTAAACAGAACTAACTAGCGAAAGTGACTTTGCATCGTTTGAACCATTGCATTGGTGTTTGCACCTATATTTGTGCATTATGTTCAAAAATGGCAGTTGATTGAGACATGGGTGACATGGTGGGGCAGTGGGTAGCACTGTTGCCTCACAGCAAGAAGGTCTCATGGTCTGGGACCTTTCTTTGTGGAGTTTGCATATTCCCGTGTCTGCATGGGTTTTCTCCAGCTTCCTCCCACATACTCGAGTTAACTGGAGACTCTAAATTGGCCATAGGTGTGAATGGTGTGTGTGCCCCATGATAGGCTTTCAACCAGTCTAGCAGTCTAGGGTGTATCACTGCATCTTGTCTGCAATGTGCTGAAAATGGCTTCAGCAGACCTCTGCAACCCTAATGAGGAATAAGCGGGTATAGAAAATGACTGGTTGAGACATTGGGCTTTTTTTTTTTTTTACAGCACGTACCAACTCCTCCAATGCAACAAATCCAATCAGCCTGTATGGAAGAGGGATGTGCTCTGCAGCAGCTCATTATCTACACCTACATGTAATCAGGCAGCTCTGCTCAAAAGGACAATTGTTTGGTCTCATGCTGTTTGAATTATGCTGACATGACGTCAGCGTAAAGGATACTACAAGAGATTTTTGAGGGACATAATGTTTAAAATATGCTGATTAATTTCCAAATGTATTCTCCGTTTGTTATTCGCTTCTCCCATCATCCATATTCATACAATAATTACATCAATTCATCTTTCCAACACTGCAAAAGGTGCACTGCACTATACATTTGCAACAACAATGATAGTTTCAGTTTCATGATAAATAAAATGATAAATTATGCTTTTATAGTATAATGAGATTTTCTTATTATCAAAAATTGATCCTAATTAACAAGTATTGTGTCTCTATCCAAGGCTTTTTAAATTGTATTCCTCTGTGCTGAGTGTTGTCCAAAATGAGCCACACTGTTTTCACTAGGTGACATGTTCCTTCACCAAAAATAGTTTGAGTATGTTTGTTTGGAAATAGTCCAAAGACTAATAGAGAAGCCACTGTGCAAAAGTGGAAATGCAGTTCTGTGCTTTGCTATCTTGTGGGTTTTAAACTGTGTTGTACTATGTTGTACATTGTATGTTTCTCAAAAAAATAGTAATATGGACACTTCCTTTAAAATATGTAGTATAAATGTCATTTCTAAGGGATCTGGTTGCTTTAAGTGAGCATTTAAATAACATAAGTGGGCATATTTTGGTATGAAGAGAAACATCCTTGATTTTAAGTTAATTGGGGAATACTTTGATGCCTAATTCACCATGGTTTTAAGTCAGTAATGGCAATTACCATTTTAATTTTCTTCACTTTAATTGGTGACACTTTTGCACAGATTTACACAGCTGCTGAACATGTCAAATGAGTGTCTTGTGTACTTTGATTGTTACAAATTCATAATTAATGTAGTTCAATTATCCTTGACTCTGCGTGTACTTCTTGGACAATTATCATCCTGCAATTTGTTGCTAAGTTCAGGCAATAATTTCATCATAGATGAAAGTGATCTTTTCTAGTCACTGATTTTAATGAGTTATAACTCATAGGAACCTTTTCACTGTGTTTTTCTTTCCACTCTTTTTTGTCCATACTCCCCCATCCCTCCCATTGGAGAGCCTCTAAATTCTCCAGAACTCATGGCTTGTCACATCATCCTCTACGAGAAAGGAACTTGGGACAAAACACAATGAAATAACAGTCAAAGAGTTGCAGTGCGGTAATGAGAGGGTGGTGTCAGAAAAGAGAGAGGCTAGTCCTGATGCGCTGTCAGAGAGGATATTCTCAAGGCCTGATCAGCCTCCGCTCTGCAGGCAAGACACTCACACAGACGCAGGAGGCGCACACACACACATTCAATTCAAATAACATCTACGAGACACGTCAGGATGTGTGCAAAACAAGGGCGTGCACACCATTTCCGAATAAGTAGCGACTTGACTTGAGCTGCGAGGATCCTGAGGGCTGGGAATGTCACCGCAGTCCATCATTCCTCAGCCTCTGCAGCTGCTGACAAGGTCACAGTCTTCAAAGTATCTTCTTAGCTCATGATGAATACACTTCTCTGGAAGGAGCTGTCTCATTCAATTAAGTCCCTGCGTCTGTAGTTGATTGACAACCGGAGACGATAAACATGTCTAAGCTGCCATTTCCCTCAGCAACAATGCCCCAAATGCATTGAAAGTATTGAAGTGGCATCACCTGTGACTCATTTAGGGATTAAGTTCAGTTTGTACATCAGCTGTATCTCACAAAATGAAACGTATGAATATTAAAAAATACTTATATTTATATGGATCACACATACACATTCCAGGTGAAAGGTGTGTTCACACATAACCTGTTGCTGGTGTGAAAGTTGATGATAAAACCAAGAACAGGTCCCACACACTGGTGTACAGAGAAATCCCACTAAAGATTTTATGAGGTATATGATTTCAGGATGAATTCAAAAGCTCAGCTATTACATCTATTTGCTAAACATGGAAACTGTCAAGGAGACGTACAGAATCATGATGCAAGTTCATGTGGTTGACATGGTAACTGTACGCAGCATATTTTCCTGATCAATCTGAGACTGAGACCCAGATGCAGATCCAGTGTAGGGCAGTTTTATTCACAGTTCTGGTCTAAAAGCAGGATAATGGGATAAAGGGAACACTAAAAACTCTCATACAGAGCTAGAAAAAGGTTCTTTAACAAAAGGTGTCCATGAAGGGAAAAAAACAAGTCCAAAAAAGGAGATACAGGAAACTAAGGTGTCAGTTAAATGCAGAGGTTCAAAAGAAAAATTGAAGAAAACTAAAATTCACAAGCAACTTCAGAGTCAGAATCACTACACACACAGGGAGACATCCAGAGGAATAACAGGGCTTAAATACAGACAAAAACACACAGGTGGACGTAATTATAAGTGATCAGGAGACACACAGACGAGGGGCAGGGCAGAGTGAAAACAAAAAAGAGGCAGTCCAGAACAGAGGTGGTAGCGCTGCTGTCCAGCAGGGCGACCAGGGGTCAGGAGTCTCAAATCCTTACACAATCAGAAAGTAAACAGCAGTTTCAACTGTTTTGAGTATGTGCTCCTATTCTTTAGTAGTGAGCAGCCACCAAGTCTTCATTATGGTACTTGATGCCTTGTTGTCATGTTTTTAGCTTTTCATCATCATGACATTGGACTCCCTCACATAGTTCATGAGGGACTGATAACATAGACTTGGTTTGTAATAAATCAACATGAATATGAAACAAACTGGAACTAAGAGAACTACTGTTTTTTATCTTATTTTTTTCATGATCCAAATTAAAAGTGTGAATGTGAATTTAAATGTGTCATTAAAAGAATATGGAGAATCATTTAGTTGTGTACTTCTATTATTCCATATGTTACCAAATATGTTTGTATTTTATATATGGTAGCCTCTTAATATCCCCTCTGTGTATGCACCAGTGTGATTGTCATGAACTGACTTGTTTTTTTCAGTTTTAAACCACATTTTTATGATACAGATCTTTATCATTTTTAAAATATCTTTAATCAGATGAAGGATTTTAGTCATTGCATGTCCACATCTTAAATAAGCCGATGTAGCATGACAAATAGTGCTGCAGAAACACTAGTTTTTAAAGTGAAATTGCTTTATTCAGTGCTTTGACCTTTAATCATGGGTCCATGCTAGAGACATCTGCAAATAATTAGGGTATAAGAGGCAAAGTGGAGCTAATCTTAGCCTCAACTCCCATGATCCTATGCTACATTATGACATCAAATGATTGACAGATCCTGAGCAGCACAAAATTACATGTTGTGCTTTTAAACGTGCACGTTACTGTACTATGGAACCATAGTTGCATAATACTCATGAAGGGAACTACAGAAAAACTTAAGTTACATCTTGATTGTTATCTGATATTTCTGACAAGTCAGGTACTTATTATTCTACTTCCACATCGCTAGACAGCAATATCTTGAGTGCATATTGAAAAAGATCCTGTTTTTCACAGTATCCTTTTTGACCAGATGCAACTTGTCGTCGCTTCTCTAAAATTTACCTTTGGACACATCTGCTCATCTAATCTCACCGTATTAAAATCTAGTCACCCACAATTTCGTAAATAAAAATATATGCATGTGAACATATACACAGTAGTAGCACCGTGCTATATCCCCCTGTCAATGTAAGGTGACCAACGATCTGTTCTACAGGGAGAAAAAAAAGATGAAGGAAAGTGTATTTATACCCTACTCCTTATCAGCCAAAGCCAGAAATAGAGAGAGAAGCTCATACTCTCAAGTGAAGATCGCTATCAACAGGTTTACAGGTTTGCCCAGTAGGAACAGTGAGGCCAGCTGCTTTTTCCAGGCTCTGCGGATGCCCCGGAGTCTCCAGTGACCCCTGAGTCTCTATCTGACAGTACAGCTTTCAGAGATGCCAGAGACGGTAGTCGTGATGGAGAGGAGCTGGCACCATATTGAAGAATTTCCACCTACAAGGAGCGGAAACAACTCCCACACACTCGTCTCCCTCAGAGAACTTATGGATAAGTTGCATCTCAATGGAAACATCGAGTGATGAACACTGTTAATAAAAACAGAGCTGAGTCATTCAGGGGTTATAGTGCTAAATGTACTCAACTGCAGGAGTTGGTCAAGACCAAACAGAGCTAAACGAAAAGTGAATGTTGGACTTACAGGTCAATAACTTGATGCTGGTGATGCCTTATAACCCAGCAAACATCTGATAGTAAATTATATTCTTTACAGAGATTTCAGCTTGACTTGTTTCTTTTAGATTCTTCATAACAAATGCAACATTTGGAGAATTACATCTGAAAATATTAAGTAACATAACGTTTTGTGAAAGCAAAACTTTTGTGCTAGGATTGAAGGAATTGAAGGACTATAATTGATATAATATAATATAATTAAAGACGATATATGTACCATTGTGAACCTCTGCATTTTATATGTCTTCATGTCTTCATTGGAAAAACAGTGCTTTTCAAAAATAGGGACATTTCTAGGTGACCCCAAACTTTTGGTAGTATATATATATATATATATATATATATATATATATATATATATATATAGTTGTATAGTTGTGTTTCTCTTTCATTGTCTGTCAACATGACTGTCTTTGTCTCTTAATGAGCTCCCAGTCTCCTTAATGCATATGGAGCCAGCTGCTCAGCTCCCAGCTGTGGTTTGAGGTTGGGTAGGTTGATGGTTGATTGTCCTCCTCTTCAGAGAATCTTGTTTTCCAGATATGTCCATATCTGAATGTAGATGCTGTCAATTATTTTCTTAAGGACGTAGAGGTTCCGCATTTTCAGGAATTAATTGACAAGTTGCCATCTAAAGCATTGTGGTTGTTTCGAAAAATGTCACTTTCCTTTTTCGCCTCGAAATCCCTGTTTATTTATTCAGGACAGCGAATAGAAAAAAAACACACACTGAAAATGTATTTGTTGCTATTTTTATTACGATCATTTTACCAGGATGCTGCTGCTGCCAAGAAGAGGATCAATGTGAGGGTGAATGATGAGCTACACGATATTGTAGAGGAAGAAAAGGGAGGACAGGGACAGGAATGTAAGAAGACAAGCGACCGCCGGCAGAAGGTCAGCCAACAAAAGAATAAGACGAAGTGACATGAAAAGCGAGAAGAACTCCATGACTCTGATTGGATGCTATTCTATAACAAAGGTCTTATAACAAATATACCAAGATGACCTATGTTGACAATGCATCAAATGTCAGTTTTTGGATCAACACTGACTAGAGCTACTTTCTAAATGAATAGTGAACAGAAAGATAAAGGTGTCACACTTTCTCCTCCCGTGGCGCCGTCTGAAAGCTCGTTAAATTTGTGTAATATAACACTCACTTGGTTGCAGATACAGTTTTATGTATTGATCTCATCTTCTGTCATGTAGCAGAGTTCTGGGTGACATACTGTCCTGGAAGTTAGTGTCTTAACTTCATACTGAAAGTGACAAAAGCTCTTCTCACTGTTGGCGGAAATGAACGACAACTTTCCAATTTCGATGTTTTCCTTATATGTGATTTGAAAGGAAATGAAGGAGAAGAAGAGAACAGACACCTCCGGTTCCACATGAACAGAATGTTTTATCTTGATTTGATTTGCGTTGGGCGACACGGTGGCGCAGGGGTTAGTGCTGTTGCCTCACAGCAAGGTCGCAGGTTCAAGACCTCCTTGGTCCTGGGTCTGGGACCTTTCTGTGTGGAGTTTGCATGTTCTCCCTGTGTCTGTGTGGGTTTTCACCCACAGTTCAAAAACATGCTGAGGTTAATTGGCGACTCTAAATTGCCCGTAGGTGTGAATGGTGTGTGTGCCCCACGATTGGCTGGCGACCATCTCCTCCTCTCGCTGTAATGTGCTGGGATTGGCTCCAGCAGACCATGTGACCCTAATGAGGAATAAGCAGGTATAGAAAATGACTGACTGAGATTTGTGTTGTTTGTGAGGATGCTGCTCTGTCAGCTCTGTCTTCTGAGGAAAACATTCACTGAATACTCCACATTTGGTGTGAGCTAAACAGGCTGAATAGTGGTGTGTAACACAATCAAACAATGTACAGTGTTGAGGTGTTGCAGTGTGGAGCTATTTATTAAGTGTTGGAGAACGAAAATAGAATTTGCAGTTTGCAATGAGTGTTCAACCAAGAGTGGGGTTCCTCTGCAAAGAACTTTACCACTACTGCTTTAATTTAATTTAATTTCAGACAAATTCAGACCCATATTTTTATATATTGTTGCATCCCTTGTATACAGTTCACCTTTCTGCAGATTGAGGACGACTTGGACATCAATGTTCTTCTTAAGATTCACTTCTCTTAGCAGGAGGAGCAGCGTTGGGTGGATGGATCTGTGCTTTGTTTCATGGACGCATGTTCTACACCATTGTTGACCAGTTATTTTGTGTTTCTGGTGTTCAACCAGACATTTTGATGGATGTTGATCTCATCATTGATAATTTAACTCACACCATGTTTCCCCAACCCTAAATGACTGTTTAGACACCTTAACTACAGCATTGTTACACCATAAAAAGGTATTTGTGAAAATATGCATGTATGAGATTCCAATATGATGGGTTACAGGTCTGATCAGTAAAATGAGTATTTAGGTAAAAAATAAAAAAACAAAATAGAAAAACACCATGATGTATTGAAATGTAATATTATCTTGGAGATGTTTTCCCTTCAATAAATACACTTGTTTGCATGAGTAATTTCTTTGTTTTCCAGCAATATGAAAAAAATATAATGAATAAAAATAATACAAATTCTTGTCTTTTTGTTTCAGATCATTAAGGAGTCTTGATAATGGTAAAAAATATCAATAAAAATGAATGAGCTCCATCCATAGAAAATGAGAATACAGCACTTGTCAATGAGTGTTTTGGTCAAAAGAAAATGCACCGCCTCCCCCCATTCTTTGTGGTTAAAATAAAAGTAAAAAATAAAGTATGTCAGTTTTGTTGCTTGGATGTAAATGTGCTACTTTCATTAAGCAAAAGAGGTTTATTGGCATTTAACAGGCAATAATTGCTGCCACTTTCAAATCATATAGTGGTGAATGTTTGATGTAAACTGGCCCTGAGGGTACGGTGCAGTATGCATAAAGGAGCAGGTACTGAGAGCAGGTGGAAAAATTGAAGTGACACAGTGTGTGCGTGCACGGGGGTGTTGATAAAGCTTCAGGAGTGCAGTGGAGAGATTCCAAATTTGCTCAGGAACAGCTGAGGTAGGTTTTTACCGGTGCAGCCGCCCTGTATGAGGAACAAGTGTAACTTGGAAGAAGAGAAAAACAAACTACTTACAAGATCATCGTTAAATCAACCACGCTAATTAGAAAACTGCATTCACAGAGTCATTAATGTTCACCCAAGGGAAACAAACATGACTCACAAGATGTTGAGTTTCAACACCTGAGCTCATCTAGACAGGAGCATGTGTTGCTGTATGTAACTGTTCCTGCACAAAGAAAATACAAGCACGCAAGAGAAAATTACAACATATTTATGCACCATTACTGCAAATTGTATTTAATTTGTAAAATATTAGGACCACTGATAATCAGGGATGGGAATTGATAGGATTTTTCCGATTCAATTATCGATACTTTTGGTTAGAAGTTTGTTTACTTAGAAGTCACGACCTTACAAACTCAACGGCGAGGTCAAAAGAAGCTCAAAGCCTAGATACTGTGCTAACTGCAGCAATATCTAACTGAACAATGTGGAACATTTCACTAACACATTTTTCCTACTAGAAATAAAAAAACGTCTCCTTTTTAAAAGGATGTATGTGGTGACTAAGCACTCAAAAATAATTATAAAGAAATACTTTCAAATCTGCAAATACTATGAAGAATTAACAATTCTTTTGCAGAAAAATAAGCATGTCTGCTTTTTCAGGAAGGATACGTGATCCTTCTGGACTTATAGTGTCTCCAGCAGAAAGTGTTCAGCCAGTCCAGACAGCAGGGGTATCTCACCACAGTGTGGCGCTGTCCTTGCAGGGGATTTCAGAAGTTGTCTTCCGTAACCATGGAGGTGATAGCTTTGCTGCTGCAGCTGCTGCTGGGTTGAGATGTTTCACTCTGAAGCATCAAAAACACGACAGTCCATTAACGTTACTCCGTGTTGTGTTTCCTCCCGACGCTGTTATGTCGCCTTGTTGCCGTCTTTGTTCATAAAGTGAAGCCAAACTTTGGAGCGTTTGAAACTGGTGGGCACCATTATGCTAATTATTTAATAATTAGTCCTGTTTGCGTAACTTGCGTAAATTATGTGACGTAGATTCGTGCTGGTGGGAATCAATAAGAGAATCGTTAGATAAATGATTCCATGGAATTAAAACCCATCCCTACTGATAATACATTTAAGGGGGATTTTATTGGATTCATTCCAGAATGAAGGTCAGAATTCTGACTGTAATCACAGAATTTGTAAAAATAAACTCTCTTTTGTCCTTAAAAATTAAACTCTTCATTTAACTGTTCACTTTTATGTGAACATTAAACTCAAACAAATGCAAAGTAACTGATTAGGCAGAAGCACTCTCTCCTACTGTGAGTGTTTGTATACATTTGTATGCACAATAGATGTTTTATGTGTTGATGTCCTCTCTGTCTTTTGTTTGGACCCAAGGAAGAGGAGCTGATGTGTCTGCACCAGCTAATGGGGATCCTAATAAAGTAATCAAATCAAATAGAACAAATAGTTCCAGCCATGCACTAGAATGAATTGTTTTTGTTTCCCCTCATGCAGCCACTTAGCACTCAGTCAACAGAAATAATATCGGAGGACAAGGCAACAGCACTTAGTCTGCTGAAAATAAACTTTACTCATTTTCAACGATTTTCCAATGATTATTTTTGTATCGAACTTCACTCCAAGGCAGGTAGAGACATTCAGGCAATTATAAGCAGACTCTCAAGGGAGAAAACTTTGTGTAAAAGTTAAAATAAAACTTTTGAGTGACGTGTACAATTTGAGTTTAGCGTTTGGTGCCACATGTTCAGCTTCACCGCTCTGTTAACAGGAAATGACTCAAGCCATCACAAAGTGATTCTGCCAATTTAGTCAGAAAAGCAAGTAAAGCAACGAACCAGTAAAAAACTCAAATAGATGCAGCTCTACGTCCATCTCCAGTGGCGCCTTTAGCTAAATGGTAGCTGACTTGTTATCTATGCCAATAATCAGCATATTAGCTTAGCTTATGCTAACATTTGCAATAAACAATAACCAACCAGCCACAAAGTATGATTAGTTTTGCTGGTATACTGTCAGAAACCAAAGAATGAAGCATTTTCTGAATATTGGGTCCCATATCATACATCATATCATCATCTCAGTACAGTTTATCTCTGCTTCTCTCTGCAGCACTAGAAAGAACAAGCTGATTTGTTTCTGTCATTAATATTAATGAGCCTCTTCTCTGATTGGCTGATGTAATGGCTGTGAATAGGGCGCGTGCAGGGACTGTATAGATATCAAAACTCATAGAAAACAGCTAATTTTTAAGGCTCAGTTTCAGAATATGTGCCGTGTGCTTTTCTCTCTGGATTGGAAGTTTGGAAGGATTTATACCCTATGGGTGAAAATATTCAATTTAATTCATTTGAACGTAGATTTCTTTCATTTGTTAGAGTTTGGTTTATCTAGTCTGTTTATGCAGAGAACAACTGATTCAATTGGTGATCAAGCATTGTTCAGCGATGCTCCCATGACAGCAAATGGAAATAAAAACACCAGACAACAGCAACATGGAATATACAGGATATGGGAACTATTCATTTATCTCCAACAGGTCTGCAATCTGTGGGCTGGAAGAAGGACCTGGTGCATTTTAAAACACACATCTACATCACTCTATTCACACACAAACAGTTTACACAGCTACACAGCATGCTGATCTCTCCCATAACCTGCTCTTGACTGAATGAAACCACTTTAATACTAAAATAATGTCTCTGCTCCTGAAGTGCAACACTTCTTCACAAGCATAAAACGCATGTTATCACTTTCCATCAACCTGTTTCTCGACATTGGGGCACAAGTAGTTAGCGATGTGCAAACATCCTTTTATTTCACCATCCAACTGCTTCATGCTGCTTTTATCACTGACTACCCTAAACTCACATGGATTATTCATACGAAGCGCAGCCTGAGGATCTCTTTTCAGCATTACTGAGCCTGAAATACCTCCTTTCAGGTCAGTGTGAGGCTCCAATGAGGCATGAAAGATGGTACAGCGCCGCACTGAAAACCCTGACACTGAACTAAGTGGAAGAGAAAACATAAAGGCCTATAGGCTGCATGTTGTTTGATGGGCGCTCCCTACACATGTAAATGATATACTATGAGTGGCTGCCCGGCATATCCTCGCTTTCATGCTGAGCTGAATGGATTTCCCATAGGGAAGGCGGGGTTAAGGGTAGTAAATGAAGTGGGCATTGGAGGGGGGGGCGCTGAGAGCTGTACAGAAGGAGGTTGTTGGTTGGGGGACCTTGCTCTAGGCAAGGATTGGGTAAAAAGCCCTCTGCGTCTTGGGATTATGTCTCTACAATCCCTGCCTCCTCGTGACTCCCCTCCACCCGCCTCCCCCCTCGACCTGGTTCCTTTTCACCCCGGCTCCAGCCTTTAAATAAAAGAGGTTTTAGGGGGGGTGGGCTGTCACATATTTATGCTCTCCAGAGAGGGACACAAAACTGGTGGCGGCTCTCAGAGACCTGAATTAGTCCTCTCAACACCCCGGCTGATGCTTAAACGCTTTCCCCTGCATCTCTGCCCATCCTCAGACTCTCATTCACTCCGTCCTGCAGATAACTGACAACCTGACAGCCCGGGCACCGGTGGGATTTAACTTTTGTGGGTGAGGACTGTGCCTTTGTGTTTGAGATTTTCTGGAAACTTGATTCGGGTTGTGCGTCGCGTAAAAGTGAAATCATTTCAAACGGAAAGCCTTGATTCCACTTGAGTCCACTGATGTTTGCCTTTATTCATGCACGCTAAGCTACGGCTTGATGCCGAAGCCGGAGCTGACAGTGAAGTAGACAAGCTTAAAATAGCATGACTAATGCAGACTTTAGGGAGGGAGAAGTGTTTAAGAGGTTTTCTAGGTTTAAAAATTTGATTCTGACAAATGAAGCTTAAAATAATAATTTAACTCGATTAAAAATTAATAGGTTCTGTAAAAAATTTACTTTGAAAATGAATAATAACTATTGTTCATTTTTTTTTTAACAATTACGAGTTTTTAATCGTTTCCAACACATCCACATCATAAAATGTTACATGGACAAGTTGTCTTATTGCGTTAGTGTCCATTAAGTTGTGAAGGAATGTCTCGTGGCAGATCTGGGTCAGAAAGTGTTCAGCACAAATCATTCATAACTAGAAGAATCAGCAATACACACACAAAAAAACCTAAAGCAGAGAAACCTTAGTGAATCATGATTTCTTTTCTTCAGCTGTTTACTTTATAGATATAAAAATATATTGAAAATAAATGCTATTTAATTATAATTTGTGTATATGTTTCAAGGATAAAACATGTTATTTTTTGCTAAAAGTAAAAACATTTTAACTGACCAGTCTGTGTTTGAGGTGTGTGCAGCAAATAGTTTGATCCTTTTGATATTAAATCACTAAAGCAGCAGTAGATTCTTAATGATATTCTGATTAGGATGTTAATCAAAGTGAACTTTTCCTCCCACGTACACAAGTGGAAACAAACTCATTCTTTACTGAAAACTGAAATGTTTTAAATACACAACCAACATGCACCAAAGAAAAGCTCTCATAGAAATTACTGACACGCTTTCAATCATTCTAGTAAAATATAACATTGTGAAATATAACCATTCAGCAGGGAGGTATGAGTACATGTGCTATTGCTGATACTTCAACCATAATCATCTTAAAGGTGCCACCTTCAATGTGCTGAAACAAGGAACAGCTTGTCAGCAGCCTCGTACCCAAGGGAGACAAATCAAGTGGGGTCTGATGTGATGCTTTAATCTTTAATATGATGGATGCAACTGTGCTTTACTCTTATTGCATTTCCTTTGCATTCATGTTGAGAGTATAAGAAGAACAAATTGATGCACAGATGTGTTTGTTATAGTAACCATGACAATGAAGGTCCACTAACCTTCACAAATTACTTGTTTTAATCCAAACTCAAGTCATTATTGTGCTTAAATGATGTTTTGAACAGACTAAAAGAGAGCAGCATAGGATAGAAACAGCATAATATATATGAAGGATATGATGAAGATGATGCCAGGCACCTTCCAATTGACAAAAGAAAAAGACCTGAGCCACGCGAGTTCCATTGCCATGGAGACCTGGCAATAGGACTGACTACACACGCACACAGGGGAGAGTCACATCACATACACAGACGAGACAAGCGACAACAAAAGACAATATTCACAAGAGAAAGGGAGAGAGGGAGGGAAGGGGGAGAGGGGGGAAGGATAAAGACATCATTCAATGAGAGAGACATGGGGTGAGGCTGAACTTCTGCAGGTTGGAGAAGGAGCAGAAGCAATTCTAGAGTCTGATGGGGTCCCAGGCACAAAATAATGACTTGTGTCACCAAATCATGTCTCATTGTTGTAAAACCTTACAGCAGCTACACACTCCAAAAGGAATGTTTGCGTCGAGAAACTACTGACATTTCCCTCAAATTCCTAGTAAAAATATTAGCGTTTTGAGCATTTATTTGCAGAAAATGGTCAAAATTACAAAAAAGAAAGAATGTTTGCAGACCTCAAATAATGCAAAGAAACAAGATCATTTTTTTTTTTCAAATTCATCCACACATAACCACAGTTGTGAGCCCCTGGAACCAAATGGAATCCAGAGTGAAAACTGCAATTCCAAATCTCCATTGTTTGACCCTGCCCCCATCCCTTCCTCTCACCATAACGTGCTGGGATTGGCTCCAGCAGACCATGTGACCCTAATGAGGACTAAGCAGGTATATAAGATGAGATGAGATAAACAGTAAGTTGCATCCATGTAGACTTGTGGAGCATTCTCGCCTTGTGATTGGCTAAAATGGACTTCCAGTTAGGAGTCTATCGCCACCTAATGGCAGCATGTTGTGGCACGTGCAATAACATTGTTTGATGTGGATTTTGCGGTTTCATGTGGAGGGAGACATTTTTTTTTATCACACCGGTGGTGTGCACAATTAAAAACATGCAGCAGTTAAAACACTACAATAAAACTAAGGCAATGACAAACCACTTTTAGAAAATAAACATGCCTCCCAAAGTACATGTAATAATGACAATCATGTTCCTTATCAAATCTATCAAATCTAAAACCAAATTCCTCCCTTGGAAATAGACTATTGCTATTTCTTCATTGTTCTTTCACATGTTTTTTTAATAATCAGCTGACACCACAAATAGAATCAGATTCTGTGGGAAACACTATGAATGGATGTAATATGGTCTTGTCACAATTAGTCAGTATCAGAAGTAATAAAACAGAATAAGAATATTAAAGGGAAAAGGATCAACAGCCTTATATTAGAACGTGTCACACAAACACCAGAATAAATAAAATAATAAAATAAATTGCACAAGTCCACAGGTTATATTGATTCATAAGAAATCAACAGGAATGACTAAATTATAATAGACGTTGATGTTTTATTGTTTGGATTATTATTATTATGTTAAGATGCTGTTTGTGATTCTTTCTGAAGTGTATATTTTATGAAATATGCTTTTGCTTTAATAAGTACTTCCATGTAGACCAGGGGTGGGCAATCCTGGTCCTGGAGGGCCGGTGTGGGTGCAGTATTTTGTTCCAACCAAGAAGTTACACACCTGATTCTACTAATGAAGGCCTTGGCAATGGCTCTAGAGGTTGATTAGTAGAATCAGGTGTGTAACTTCTTGGTTGGAACAAAATACTGCACCCACACCGGCCCTCCAGGACCAGGATTGCCCACCCCTGATGTAGACTGAGTGAGTGCCTCCCACCACACAGGTGTAGGCGATTCATGCTTTTGATCGATTTTACCTCCCATTCACAGGTAGAGGTAGGTGCATTACAAATAGAAGCTATTGTCACCATTCTCCTTGAAGGCACCATGCCTAAACATGCAAATTAGCCTAAAAAAATATGTTAATCTACAGGTTTCTGTTTCTATAAGTTTTAGTTTAGCTGAGCTCCCACAGAGGAATCACACCTGTCCTGCATCTACAGTTCCAACCATATTCATGATGACATGACAACCATGGTTTTATTAAAGATTCTGGTTAAAGGAAAGATTGACAAACCTGAGCGGCGTGTTCCTGAACTTAAGACATTTGACCAAAGCTTTTAGCAATTACATCAATACAGGCCATATTTACAGTGTTTACAAAGGTATCTCTACATTTACAGGCTAATATCTTTAACAAATTAAAGGTCAGACCTGACATTAGCATGAGAAAACCCTAGTAATACTTTTAGACTTCATCCTTTGTCAGCTATAGATGTTGTGTGTGTTTTGCATTGTGCCAATTATGAACTGTCTGAATTTTCTGTCTATAGTGAACAGAAATTGTATGTAGTGTATAATGGAGGACTTCACCTTGCAGTGGACTACATTTATTTAAACAAATAATTCATTGAATTCAATATTCATTGGCAAAATTGGCCAATCAAATTAAAGAAATTCTACACCGATACTTTTAGGAAATAATCAAGCATCACGTGAAGAATCGTATATCACTGTTATCTCAGCTTTCATACAAACTATTTCATGTTCCAGATTGCCTCCAATGCCAGGAGGGAAACAAGTATGTCATAATGTCACAATAATTCGTAAATAGGCTTTCAGGGACTCAGATTTCAGTCCACTGTATGAGGCAGGTCAATGAGAACAGAGTCCTTTAATTTCTCATGTCTCCATAATTACACAGAATCTCCTAGTCTGTCAGTATATAAGATAAAAACAGGGTTTGATGGGTATCCTGCAGAGACAGAATGATTTAACAGCAACGCTTTTCATTTCCTTTTAATTCTTTTAGATAAGGCACGACTTTCTAATCTAGCATTTAGGATGTCTGTCAAATGTAAATTAATCATCCCACAAGCACATTACATGCCAGTCAGAGCAAAGGAACGATTCATGGAGGTGCAGTGTTTCTATGAAATGACTGACAACTTGTCCCCGCTGACAAAAACACTTTAAACTGATGTCAGAAAAGTACATGTGTTTTCAGAGCGTTCTCATTCCCGCAGCGTCAAATGTTGCTGTTTCGTCACGCCCATCGGTGTCACTGTTTGAACGCGCTGGGTACCCATTAGCATCATATTTGAATGTGCACAATAGTCCCATAGGCCTCAATAACATTCTCAAAATGTGTGAGACAGACACAGTAGAACTGAAGATTTGGAGGTGGAGGGTTAAGAGGATGGTTGGTTGGATAAACCTGGCTGCACAAACACTTCAACATTTTTACCATCATGTTGTGCATTTTACTGATCATGTGAGCACAAACCGTGACCTTCATCCTGTTATCTAACCCTAACCAAGTGTCTGTTTTTGCCCAAACCTAAATAGACCTTACCTCAGTGTTGTTGCATGATTTGTAACGGTTAGAAAATGCATGTGCATCACTTTCTGACGCGCCATGTGGGAGCAGCTGCTCTGAGCATCAAATTTTAATGTGGATGGGCTTATATTAGAGTTAGTTGAAAGCTTGGTGCCTTTCATGCAGATGCTAAAGCTAAAGTCGCTTTTACATCAGTATTTTACGCTGAAGGCTGTGACAAAATGGCAGTTCTGTCTTTTGGGAATGTTTTGTTAACCCATTGTATCTAAAATAACACTTAAAACCATTGTCTTAGACATAGTTAATGAAGTTAGTCTATTATATGATCTAATAAATAATATATATTATATTAGCAGGGATGCTGGGCAACCATTGCTCATCAAGACTTACAGTACTAGTCAAAAGTTTGGACACATTTCTCATGAATGTGAATAGGAAGCTGTTTTAGCTGTTTTTTAACGTTTTATGGACGCTGTAGTTCGGCGTCTGTGTGGTTCCAGACCAACGGTGCCGGTACTTCTACTGCCAGCCACGTCTATGTGCAGTGAGTTTGAGTGTGATAATGGCCATCAATAATGGAATGTTTAAGTTCATTTCATTACAAGCGCATAGAGAGAGCGCATTTAAGACAAACAAGCTGAGCAAATGTTAGCATTATCTCAGGTCACAGTGCTCAACAACTTTGGAGAAACTCAGATTTTTAATGTGAAGCTGCTTTATTTTTTATTAATTTCACAATGATTAGTCATCACGGTAAAACCTCCTGAATCATGAACAATGAAGGACTCCTAACAGGGAAAAGCTGACTGCAGAACAATATAGACAACAAATCCCATGATTCTACATTACATCTTTTGTTATTGTTTAGATTGAGACACCTTCTAGTGGTAGACAATTACATATCGTCTGTTCAGTTTTCCTAAATAGCTCCTACAGGTTAAGTAATATACAGCATTCATTGGCAGAGAAATAAGTGCAGCAGGACATGCGTGACTGTCAGATAATGTTGTCCACAGCACATCCTGCTTCAGCCAACGTCTTCCCAGCCACTGGTCGATGTGAGGAGTCAAGGCAACGTTGAACAACCGGACGTGTTTGTCCTTGATCACCAGCCTCTTTGAACCTCAACCCGCATTGAATCGAGTCTGGTTGACAAAGAAGTCAGCGGGGAAATGGGCTGACTGATGAAAGTCGGAGAAAAATGGGTGTGATAAAGGAGGCAGGAGCCATGCTGGAAGTTGCTTCAAGCCTACAAGTATAGAGCAGATTTACGTCAAAATTCCTAAATCCAATCTGTGTGCATTTGTCTGTTTTTTTGTTTTACTATGAAAGTGCCTTTTTGCATGAAGTGAGATCTTTAAATATGTTTGCCAATACCAGTTTTTGTCTTTTTGGAGGGTTAAGTACTGTTTACCCTCTGCTCCAGCTGCCTTTCATCCAGTCAACAGCTTTCGTCCACCTCACAGCCAACTATGCATTGTTTAGCCCAAAATGATTAAGGGCACAGGATAAGGATAAAGATGTGCCAGAATCTTCTAAAGCTCATGATAATCTCTTGTTGGCAGTGGAGTTTGGGTTTCGTTAGCTTTATTTCATTGTGTTAAAGGAGGTGAAGGTCTGTGCATCTTGACTGGAACAGCGAGGTTACATGGTGAATGATGGACTGGGGCTAATGGAGATTTAACTACATTAATTCCAACTTTAGGATTGGTTTAAACGTCTGTCAGCGTGGGCCTCTAGAGGGGTATTTAGATTAGTTAACTGAGCTATAATGGAAAAGAATGAAGGATTTGTGACTTGGATAATGAACATGTCTGCACGTGGCCTGAATAATATTTTCTATTTCTATATTTTAAATTCAGAAGTGTGCACTGGTCACTTCCAGTTACGGATTGATAGTGTTGTAATTTCCCTTTAAGGTTCATTAATTCGCAACTGGAGTCTTCAGAATGTCCTCTGGACTCTTCTCTAACCAGATCTTCTACTGTAAGTCTAAATTGTATTTTAGATGCATGCTGAATTATAGCTTTGATTATGGAGGAGTGTCTCCGATGGCCAGATGTCTTGCTTATTCTTCCAGATGTCTCCTGGGCCTGATGTAATGAGTCATGGGATGCAACAACCTCCCCAGTATCTGCTCTCACCCATATATGTCTTACTGTAACATCCATGCAAGCTTTTTACAGCAACGCCATCATAAGATGGATAGTGGCATCCTATTGAATAAACAAATATTGCAGTGACAGCATGCATTATCGCACACAACTGAATGTGTCACCGGTGAGCACACTGTCAATTTATCAACCTATGTTATTTCCCTGGAGGCTTACCCTAACCATTAGGGTTTACTGCCTAATCCAAACGCAATGGGTTTCTAACCCTCAACTCAAGTTTTAATCCCGAAACTAAATGGTTGTTTGTGGGGATCAAATGTAATCCTCAGACATATCAGTGACTGTGGTTGATTAAAGAATGTACCCATATACATGCTAAACATTGATAACGTTGAGTTAAGTTTATATATTTAGGTTTGATTTAATATATGCAGTTATGTTAATTTTACCTAACATGGTAGACTTGTATGAACAAGAAAACATCCAGTGTGATTTTAATACTTTAGTGCATTTCCTGAATTATATATTCTTTAAGAAGTCAAGAATTACTACCAAACTGAACATATACACCTGCTCACAACTGAAAAACTAGCATATGTGCTCACTATACAGACATCTGTAAAGAATTATGGCAAATTAGAGCATTTCTGGCAGTTATGTAAGTAAACACTAACTTAAAATGATTAATATTGTGTGTTAGGAGATATTCTTTCTTTTGTCTAAACATACCAGATTCAGGCAAAAGCCTTGGTGGAACAGGTGGTCAGCACACTGCTGGGCCCAGTGACAAATCTTTCATTCTCACTTCCCGTGTCTTTAAACCTGGAATTTATTACACTCCCTTTTTACTTTTCCACTCTTTCGCTGAAGTTCCCGACGCCTCCCCAAACACTTGGCAGGTATTAAGAACTTTAAATCTGTAACTAGATCAGAGACAATTTTCTCCTTCTCCGATCTAATGCGGTTTCCCCAATTTCAATTAAATTTAATTTAATCATAAGATCTGCAACTGATTATTGGTGTTTGACACATGGGACAGCAGCTTCCTCTCTACTAAAGAGGCTGGATGCAGTGCAGGCTGAAGAGTTTTAATAAAAACTGTCAAGACTTGCAGTTGGAGACATAACAGTTGTCTCCAGCAGCATAGTCCACTCTTTTTAGGGACTAACATGCCAGTAAACCGTTATCTCCAGATGTCATTTGACCTGCACCACTTTTAGGTTATTTTCAAAGTCATACACATGTTATTTTCATGCCTAGACCAGGAAAAACATGACACTTTCAGAGGGTCTGTGGGTAATTTACTGGGCAGACCCATATCACTCCTTCATCCAATACCTGCTGCAGCTGCTTATGAACATGATGTGAATGTCTAACCCTTTTCCATATGATCCCAAATAGAGATGCATCAAAACCATGGCCCATTTCACACAAACTATTAGTGATCATTGTATAAAACACAACGGGGGCTGATTGCACATCCCACATTAGCCACATTTCTTCACAGCAGACAGCCCCACTTTCTTTTCCTGGAGTAGTGTTGATCTCTCAAAAACTTATTGATCTAGTTTAGCATTCTACTTCACACCCCAGCATCGTACAGCAGTCAATCTACAACATAGCATATGTTTTCACAGATATTCCAGGATGAGAGTTACACCCACTATCCTTTATTTATCTGCTAAGCACATATATGCCCACATGAAGCTTTTTTTGGTTGTTTGGAGGATGCTGTATATCACCATTTAGAAGAACTATAGACATCATTAAAACCTAATATAATTTAAAGATGATTAATGGCATGGGCTTGTTATATCATCAGTCAATGTGTAAATCATTAATTGCTGAAAAAAAATGGTTGTTGAAATTTTAATTAGACTCGATCTTGCTTTGTGGCACTTTGTCTCTTTGCATCCTTTATAACCCTCCGGCCTTCGACCTGAGTTTCTTATATTCCATTTCATGGCTTTTTGGCTATTCCTCAACCGCCTGTATTTCTAGCACCTCTGTTCTAGTCCTCCCTTTGAATTCTTCCCACCTTGTCCTTGAATAATTCATGCACATTGGCCTATTATCCTTCTCTTTTACAGCATCCTACCATACCTGCTGAATATTTGACCATTATCACTTCCAATTGTGTATCTATCAATTGTATCCTATTCTCCAACTAAAGTGAGCTCAGGTGATGTGAAGGTTATGTCTATGCACAATACTGCAAAGTTGGACAACTGTCATTTACATTACTCACAATAAGGTAGTATATTGTTATTATCTAGTCTGAATTTCAATGAAATAAATTAAAGTTCCCTTTGATCCCTTTACTAATAACGAATGTCTTTAAAATCCTCCACAACAACAACAAATCTAATCTCATGTTGATGTACTTTTCTGCATTGTGAAACTTTTGCCACTGTTTTAATGCTCCACACTTTCTCAGGGGGGAAAAATGCTTTTTGATCAGGATTGACTCATCTGGTAGTGTGGAATGCAAGGATTGCAAACTCTTATTGACTTGCATACCTGACTATTATTACTTATTCCCTTAGTTCTTCTCAGTGCTTCAGCATATTACTACTCTCATCCCTGACCTTCTGTTCAGCCTCAACCTCCTTATTCAGTCCATTCCTCTGCAGGAAGTTTTAAATAACTTGACACCTACTATAGCTTCAAATCACAATATATATGCATGGGACCCTATGCTGGTATGTTAATGCATGAAACCTTTTTATTTCATACTTCACAAGAATTGTATTAAATCCAGATAATGGAAAGAACAAATGAAAGATGTGTCAGGAGAGGTCAGGAAGTGGCAGGCTTTTAGAACAAACCTCCACTCAATTTAGAAAGAAAGAAATAAACAAACTAAACCTGTTTTAACATAAAAAACGACACAAAATAAGCAGAAAACACTGGAGAAATAACAACCCAACACATATAAACCTCCAGAACTCATGGCCAGACAACATGATTGAAATGAGATGTCAGTTTCCTCTTAAAATGTACTAAAGATGAAGCACTCTTGTGAAGGTTTACTTCCATATGTGCATGTTTCATATGGAAAAAAGAGGATGAAGATGGTCAGCCTGTCCAGTGTTATATGAATGAATTTTGGAATTAGATCTAAAGAAGTTGAGGATAGAGGCATCATGATTGAAAATGTCTCACAAATCATTTTTAAAAAAAGGTTTATGGAGATTAGAGGGGGGTCTAATTGCCCAAACAATTTACCATGAATCTAATAGTGATAAATCATGGGGGGAAAAAAAGAAAATTAGCAAACAAGAGACGTTCATGAACATTTGTAGATTGCTGATGATCCCAATTAACTTCTCAGTTTTGTTCCAAATAAAACGAACAGGTTCTTTCCAATTTAATATTTCATCACCTGCCTTGGAAACATAGAGAGATTTAATTTCCATCTATTGGCAAAATACTACGCAAACAACATCCAGGTTTAATTCCTTAGTGTTCTGTGATTTAGACAATCAGCTGAAATAGGCAGAAACTGACATCAGTGACAAAGTGGCTCGAGCATTTTCATTGCAGCTGAATGAGTGTGTTTCTTTTTGTGTGTGTTTCAAATGTCATATTGTTATTTTTGCAGAGGCTATAAAGTCATTCATCAAATCTGTAACCCCATACATATGGATGTATGGAAAGGAGGGAAATGGTGTCTATTTGATTAAGGGGACCTTTGACAAAGCAGCCGGTACAGCAGAATGACAGCTGAAGCTCTATGGGTTTACACTACATAAAGCTCATCCTGAGGGACCAATGTCTTGTTGGAATTTCAAGCAGTCTGGAATGCATACAGCAGTCCTATTGCTGCCGGAGAACTGATGAGATGGGGGCCTTTTGAGGTCACTTACATATTCAGTGTAGTGCATGCAGATTGGAAAGTTCTTGTTTGTGGTGCATAACAAACAGTAGCCCAAACCTATTCTGTCACGGCCCGGCCGTGCCTCCAGTTATTTCCCTTGTGTTTCCATGTGTTTTCCCTTTTCCCCCGTGTCTCCTGTTTTCCTCTGTCTGTCTCTGGCTGTGTTGGAAAGCGCATATTAACGTACTACACACGCAATCAGTATGTTCCGCATACCGCCTACGAAATACCTGCCATTACCGGCAGACTGCTCACTGAAGTATACTCGAGCGAAGCATTGATCACATTCACATGGACACTTGATATTCGAAATAAGACAATATTTAAGTACAGTCAGGTTAAAGTCCCTGTTTCTGTTAGAATTGATTTTTAGGTCCTTTTAATTACCTACAAAGCTCTTAATGGTATGGCCCCTTTCACGTCTCAGACTTTTTAATACCCTATCAACCACAAAAAGCCCTTAGAGCCTCCAAAGCTGGTCTTTCAATCTTGCCCTGAGTATTCCACAAGCAATGCACTGAGGCTGCTTTTATGCATTATGCACCAAAATTGTGCAACACCCTGCCCATGTATATCAAAAAGCCAACAGACAAGCTTTGTGGACATGTATGTCAATGTAATTACAATGAATAGCTTTATTTAATGTCAGCCATGCTGCCTAAATGTAGAGCACTCTGCATTTCATCTATGAAAGGTACTATACTGTTTTTCATTATTATTATAATGACTTTAACAGGCTGGAGTCTGGAAGCCTTGTCACAGTTTGATTGTTATGTGTTGGAAAATGGTGCAAATACTCAATAGTATGTAAGACTGGGATACTCATGTATACATGTATACACGTCCATTGCAATATAACATCATACTGGGGAGTTGCAGCATTTTGCACAATTTACGGCAGTTAGACTGTTGTGTGCAAAATCACTTATTATGCAGTACTACATAGTCAATAGTCACAACAGTTGGTTGTATCTTTATGGAGCCACTCTGCTGTAATTATCACTTTATTTCTTCCAGAGAGTCTTCTTTCCTCTTACAGATATGTAACCATGGAAACCTAATATATTAGCAGAATCCAACCAAACACGACTGAAGTGTTAATGATGTTACACCAGCGCTTTGTTTTCAACATGGCGACAGCAAACTGTAGCAAACGTTGGTGAAAAAACACACGGTTTTTATTTAACACCTGTTTTTGTCACCAAACAATGTGAAATGCCTTAAAGAACTTGTTTTTGTCAGCAGAAAATGAGCTCTGAGTCATTATTTATTTTTTAATCTTTATAGTGTCTTTTTCAGGTCTATGTAAATGTGGTCAGTATTGTATCGTGGATTCCTCTCTCAGATCTACACCAGTTTTCCATCCACCCATCACCACATCATTGTTTCAATTCAATTACAGACATGGTCCCTGCTGCTCCTTGCATTACCTGTATTTACCTGTGCTCCGGATCTTCTAGCTGTCTACCTTGTATTTACTAAACCCTGGAGCTTATCCTCCCCCAGCTACACTCACTCCCCGGTCTGCATGTCTTGCCCGGCTCAGTTGAGCTAACCACCATCCAAATCTTCCATCGCCTCTCTACCTTCTGCCTTCCCTTCCATCCTTATTCCCCTTCATTCCTCCAATAAACCCCTTTTTATGTTCCTTAATTCTCTTGTCTGCGTCTTTTACTCATCGTAACATATTCTCTGATCAGCATGAAGAAGCCTGACAAACTGGTAGAACTGGCAAGATGCTGTGCTGAGTAGGAAAAGGGAAGATATACCAGGCCTCTCGTTCTTTGGGAAATTAATGTAAATGCAAAGGAGGCACTTAAAGCTTTCCAAAAAGCTCCTATTACTTCACGCACACAGCAATTACAACACTTTATCCTGGTTTCAAAGACGAATAGTAATTGTATAAACTGAACAACAAAACAGCCATGTAATTGTTTTGGTTTGTAATTGGAAACAAACAATGAAAACAGTAATTAACTCTAATACAGCATTTTACGATTTGTAAAATTACTTAAATGAGACTGAAACTAATAAAGAGTCAAGCAGTCATTATTTTTTGTTGCCATTTATTATGAAACCATAAAATAACCCAACATTATAAACTAATCACAGTCCCTGCTCTTGAGAATTAAATTCACTCCCTCCTCATTTCTCCAATTTTGATTCACATTGTGAATTTGTATTGTACAGGAACCTTACTGATGGAATAAAGAACTGTTTTCTTGACACTTGACATGATTTATGCGTATAAATCATGTATATATGATCTATTTTTTAAAATGGAATTTCAGTATAATAGTAACATGACAAGAAGAAATGTACTGCGAATAGAAACATATGAAAGTGCTAGAAATATAATTGGCGGCATGTGAAAAGATTCAGTTTCTACTACAATAGCCAGGGAAAACATTTTTCCCAGGGACCGACAGAAATAGCCCGACTGCTGTGCATTGTTTTTTTTTTTCCAATACTCCTTTTACTTATGCAGGCAGCAATTAGAACACTTTGTCCTGATTTTCCAAAACATACACTAATTGCATAACATGAAACAGTCATGTAGTTTGCTATAGCATAATTGCAAACCACACTGTCATTTTTAATTAACTCGTTTGATGTTTAGCGTTTTACTACTAACATTATTTTACAGCACAAAAGAAGTTATCTACATTTTTATTTGATATTAGCTGCCTTTTCTTTGTGTTTCAGTGTACAGAGTAGTAGATATATATCCACTAACAAATACTTTGAACAACAATAGCAGCAACACACTTTGAGATGCCCTGTGTTCTGCCTCCTGCTATTTTGTAAATAAGAACAAGACAATCCCTTGAAATCCTTGAGCTCAGAGTTCCAATTTGTGAATGAAACATTGCCAGACACAAAGACCCAGCTTCTGTCACCATATGCAGACTGGCATAAAGATGAACAAAGCCAGCTTCACACACACTACGCACACATTATTTAGCTTGGTGTGTTATGAATCTACTACAAATCCTTTTATAGCATGCTCAAGAAGAATAGCCTTATGTGATAATGCGCTGAAAGGCTATCGTGCTGCAGCAGATGCACAGCTTCAATGTGGGAGTGCGTCCCTTGACAAGGCTTCCGCATGGAATGAGGCGGCTGCTGCCTCGCCTGCCTCCTGTTGGCACGGCTATAAACGCATCCAGGGGCCATTCAACCGCAAGGTTAAGACAATACCCATGCAGCAACTTCAGGGTCGAGCATTCAGGAAAGGGCAAACAAACGTGGCTGCAAACATAAAAAGTTAATGTGTGTCTGTGTGGAGGTCTTTTAGGGCAGTGGACCACATCTTTCCAAATTTTTTAACCAAACGAACATCACCACGTGACCGACCAATGGTGTCGTTTGGCCTCACGGTCACTCACTCAAGGACAGACATGGATTTTCTCACTTTTGTTTGTCCTCATTGTACACTACCGTTCAAACGTTTAGGGTCACTTAGACATTTTCTTTATTTTTGAAAGAAAAACACCATTTTACCACCATACATTGCTGATGTGGTAAATGACTATTCCAGCTGCAAATGTCTGGATTTTGGTGCGATATCTACATCAGTGTATAGAGGCCCATTTCCACCAACTATCACTCCAGTGTTCTAATGGATCAATGTGTTTTGTCATTGGGTCAGAAGGATAATATATTAAAATGTTCTATTCATTTTACAACTCATGGTGGTAAATAAAAATGTGACTTTTCACAGAAAGCACAAACCACAATTATATATTTATATAAGGTATAAAGGTATATATTTAAAGGTACCATGTGTAATTGTTGGCAGCATCTAGTGGTGAGGTTGTAGAATGCAATTACCCACCTGAGATAGAAGAACCTCCAGTGGTCGCTAACACATTAAATCCATCTCTAGAATTATTGTTTGGTTTGTCTCTTTTGGAGACAAACCAAACAACAGCATGGCGATGCTTCCTGGAGGGACACAAGTTCCCATGACCAACATGTTCCACTAGATGCCTTTAAATTTTACATTGCACCTTTAATTGTAAGTGTTGCATTCGCATTTCACCATATTTACATGTTCAAATTAATGCTGACTGCTGATGTGACCACTTTGCTTTTAGATGCTTACTGTCATGACAACATTGGAAACAAATCACTTCAAGCACTTCAAAATAAAAGTCCAAGGAAGAGCCCAAATGCAGACTCAGGCTCGCTGGGACAACTGGGGATAGTGGAAAAAGACCAGTGTCAGGCCAACTGGCTGGTGTTAGGGCCAGTAGAAGGTGGGTAGAGCTTGGTAGAAGGGATCCTGAGGATGAGAGCTGACTGGTTCGGCTCTGCAGGAAAATGAGGTGGGTGAACAGGCAGATAATCCCAGAGATAGGGAGGAGAGGGGTAAGGCAAGCTGCCGCCAGGCAAACAAGCAAACTAGTATGCTAAGCAGGCAGGGCACGGGCAAATGAATTGAAAACAAAGATAGAAATGTTCACATTGACAAACCATAATGGCCTGATGATCCTGGCTCTCCAGGCTGCCTTCTTATGATGCAGCTGAGTGCAGCTAATCGCAAGGAAGCTGCTTTAATTGCTGGCAGGTGTGTCGATTGATCCTTTAAATCATCTCTCACAATTTGTTTTTACCATATGGGCTTTGCTGGATTATTTTATCTGTTTTTATTGTGCCTGTTATTTTTGTGTCTTATTTTTTATTTGTTATTTTATCTTTATGTGTGCATTTTATTTGCTGACAGTGACATTGTTGTTCTCCTGCTTTCTTTTATGTTTGGAAAGCACTTTGTAGCAGTTGGGTTGAAAAGTGATATATGAATAAATGTATTATTAGCGTGAGCATGTGTGCCGAGGGAAAGGCGGTGGGAGGAGTCTAAAGATTAGCACCATGGAGGAGACACACTGATAGGTTGCACAGAAAATAAATATCTTTGCTTAAAGATCACGATCTCCAAACTCATATTACCTCCTGATGCTTTTTTGATTCACCTGACTCAAAATTCGCTGAAATAGCAGCTTCTCCTTCCAAATGCAAATCCAGAATTTATGAACATGCGAAGATAGTTCACTCTGGAACAGATGAAGAGAAACAGCTGGACACAAGATGTGTCTTACCTCATTGAAGAGTCCAGTTTTAAGTGCCTGTGGACTGAAAGTTCTCATGTCAGCCTTTGGAAGCAGTGATGTCACAAATCATGCTGAAAACCACCTTATATCTGATAGTTAAGGTCAAACATGAAGTGAAGGAACACATTTTAAACTATACTTTCAACTATAGTCTATACTACATGAGGAATATTGTACTTCTACTAGTATTTGATGGTTGTAATAATCGTGCATTTCTTTGTGGATTAGGATTTTATACACAAAAACATTTGCTCCTAAAAGAAAGTGATGCACTGCAGTAAAAAAAATGACCCCACAGTAAAGTCCTCCACCTCCACCAGCTGAAACATTAAAAGGCTGATTACAGTAATCTAACACCCTGAAATGAGCTCGTCTACATTTTTGTTGCTGTTGTATGAAAATGTTTAATCCCCAAAACACCAACACCAACCACACAAGAGCTGATAAAACACAGTTTCAGCTTCGTGCCAATGCATTTTAGAGGCGATGTTAAACAAAAGTGTTTCATTAAGGAATATATATATATATTCTTTCAGATCTTTTCAACTTGGAGATGCACGTTTTTGGTGTTTGACACATGAATAAGATTTACTGCATGATTATTATGCTAATGCAAACACACTGTTTAGCTGCTTAGAACTACCATTAAACAACAGCTGCTGCTCTTTTCTTTTGCACACTCCAGATTAGGGGTTTCAAACTGCCGGCTCGTGGGCCACTTCTGGCCTGCAGCACTAGTTTATCTGGTATATCTCGAGTCAAGAGTCACGTTGCTTCAATCTAATCCCTTGTCATTTTGTAATAAAGTTTTTGAATGAAATTGAATTGCCAGCCAAGTGGGTAAATGCAGGATAATTGAATCATCTCGTTTGCTTCATGTTTTAGCGCCGTAGCATCAGTTACTTCTCTGCCCAGGTGACATTAGGTTACATTATGATGCGTTCAAGGTCTGGTCAGTAAATGAGTGTTACTGTAGGTGAAAGTATATAAGACATTATGCTGAGTTTTGGGGGTAGATGGGGATAGATACTGCAACATTAGATGCTTTGGCCAGTGGCCCCCAGGTAATTTGTTGTTGAGATCCTTGTTGTAGAGTTATACTTCAACAAGTTTTTGCAAGGCTCAAGAGTTGAGTCGAGTCATCATCTCTAAACCACTCACCACAGTTTATTGATTGTCCAGCTTTCCACTTCTGTGCTGAATCAATTATAAGAAGCTTCACAGACCAGAATCGTGTAGTGAAAACCACACAAGCCCAGGTTGGCGTTGGCTTCGCAGGGCGACGGGACGTCTGTGTGAAACAGCAGGAAACGGCACACGTGACACATCAGCTGTGACGTCTCATCAACATCCAGAGCTCCCGGCGTCTCCAGGGGAATCTCGGTATCTGCGGCTCAACGCCACGTGACGGCTACCTTGGTGACCTCTACCAGCGCAGCGGGGAACAGACTCCCTGGAGTCACCGTCGCGGCAGCCCGCCACGGAGTCTGGATCCGGCAAAAAAATCTCCAGTGCCTCTGAGTGGAGAAGCCAGACTGCATCTTCTGAGCTCAGGTCATTTTATGTGTGAGATTTCAGACTGGAAAATAAAATACTCCAGAATCGATTATGTGAAAAAGAGAAACTCGGTGAAAGATGGAAGAGCACTAATAAATGCTGCTAGAATTTTTGATACCTTATTACAGAAAGTGCTTGAAACCCATATCCAGTCATACATGCTGCCTTTGTGCTACAAATGGGGGAATTATAGTAAAAATGAATTATTCCCACTTTAAGAACCACTGGTCTAATCCGTCTAAAACACATGGCTGTCATGCAGTAAGACCCTACTGACATGTGGTGCTATTACCTTATTTGCATATCATGATTCTCTGAACTAGTCTTTGTCCGGCTTCCTTCAGACACTCACATGTTCATTATCGGCCCGAACCGCTTCAGAAGCGATAGCTGCGGATGCCCCGGAGACGCGGCTTTGCCCGAGGCCGTAACTCCGACGTGTGACGAGTTCATATCAATGTCAGAAGCGACAAGACTTCTTGTCATAACACCAGGAAAGAAAAAAGGAGAAAAGTGCTTGTTCTTTTCCTGAACTGAAGTGAACCGTGAGAAGGTGCGGTGAGTAGTTGTGTCTCTTATTATACTAGGAATCTAAACCAAGCCAGTTTCTTTGCAATCAAACATTTGCATACAATGCAAATTGGAAAAAAAAAGGCTGAAAGATGGGATCTCTGATGTCTGCTGCTGTACTGGCTGAGATGCTGGGTTATGTGTGTGTGTGTGTGTGTGAAGGGGAGGGAAGGGGGGGTGAGGAAGATCATGATGGTGTGTGCGAGGGGGGAGGGAGAGAGAGAGAGAGAGAGAGGCAGGTGGAAAGGGGGAGGGGTCTGGGGTGGTCCAGACAGTCGCTCCTTGTGTACCTCACACACTCGCAGCCTCTGCGCATCATTTAAGGGAAGCCCGGCTGTCGCTTCCCCGGTCTCAGCCTCACCGCCTCCTTCATAAATAACACAGCCCGCGTTACTCCGCTACTTTACTTTAATTCATCCCTTTTTTTTATTCCTCTCCTCCGCGTACGACCACGTCAAGTCGATCCGTTCAAACTTAAAAAAAAAAAAACAGCTCGCAGCGCAACTTATATGGAAAACGCGGCTCTGCCCGGCGCATTTATCCTCCGCTACCCGAGAAGAAGCGCACGGCGGAAAACATTTATGAGGACTAAAAGAAACCAGCCGCGATTCATGGACGCGCATCATGAAAACACTTCAGCTGCCAACAAGGTATGAAACGGAGCGATTTTCTTTTTTTTTTCGCACTCATATCATGAAAAGTGCGGGTTTGTTTTGCAGCCTGAGAGGGTTTTTTTGGGACACTTGCAGGCTGCTGCTGGGTGGGATGTATGCTTCATTTGTGTGTGTTGTCTTATCGCAGCGTTGGAGAGGAGGATGTCTGCATCGCGGAAAAAAAAAATCTCAGTCAGGAACCTGTTCACGCTGCAGTGTTAGTGAGCTTTATCACTCACACTGATGCTCTATAACAAGAGCCATACCCGTAGAAGTCACTATTTATTGTTAGCGCGTAAAAGGGGAAGCGTCAACATTGTCTCTGTATGCAATGGGATGGAGTCTGTCTTTGCAGCCTGAGAGGAAACTGATTTTATCAGCTTTTATGATAAAATAATCTCTTATTTCCCTCTGCGCATATTATTCTGTAAAGTAGTTTCTCCCTGCGTTTTGATGATTAGATGCATCCTGATTGATAATTTCTCCGTTGCACATCACAAGTCTCATATAAGATGCGGGCTGCTGCTGGGGAGCCTTTATTTAAACCAGCTCCCTGCACCAAGCCGCTGCTATATGATACTGTTCAACTAAATCAGTGCAGAAATGGGACATAATCTGATTCTACACCTGCAGCATCATTTCCCCTTGACGTGACATTGGGAGTGAAGCTTTTCTGCAACTGTTTACCTTTTCTGCTCAAGACTTTTTTCTTTTTTTTCCCCTTGATGAACAAGTGGAATACGGCTCTATGCCTTGAAGGTCCTTGAAATATATGCAGTCATATTGGAGTAGACAGAAAGCCAGGTGGATATATAGAGAGAGTACTGCAGTATAATGTGAAGTATTGGTTTCTAATAGTAATTGAATGTCAACTTTTGGTGCATTTTGTTCCCATAGTTGATCAGTTTTACAATTCGGCCAAACTACTTTGAACATTGGCACAAATCAGAAATCAAACAAAGCCATTCTTAGATTCTTAGATACTGTACATGGTCCGTTTTATGCTTATACTCCAGTGGTCTAGACTCATGTTTTGGCGCTGGGTGTCATTTAGTTAAGGGTTCATTCCGCTCCTGCATTTACATGACAGAAATCAGACTGTAGCAGAGGAACAGGAGACAAATTGAGTTATTTTCGTCACATGATTTACCCTCACGGTACACAGAGATGGTAGTTCCACTTCTGTTTTTCTGTTTTTGTGGTTCCGAACAGAGTAAGTTGCTCTTGAGCCCTAGAATAAAAGTAAAATACAGCCTAGATGTTGATTTTCAACCCGCTGGTGACTGGTCCTTAGTTTTATAATTGCTAATCTACTTAAATGTGGCTTTTATTGCCATTCCTTCTTCTTTCTCCACTTTATATTTTGATTGAAAGAATATAGTATACAGTAATAAACATATACACGTCTGGGAAAAAAAATAAGAGACCACTGCAAAATTATCTGTTTTTCTGGTTTTACTGAGTGTGTCTAAGCAAAGGGAACATTTTCTGTTTGAGTCTTTGAACTATTTAGCGTTTAGAGCGTTTATTTGCAGAAAATGACAAATAAAGATGCAATGAAACACGATCAAATTCATTTTAAAACATTATAATACTAATGTTTACACTTAAGAAGAGTTCAGGAATCTTGTCATGCTCTCCACAGTCTTTACTATTGTTCTTGAGTGACTTTATTCTACTCCTGGTTCCTCTTTAAGCAGAATGAGGTTTTCATGTGTTGGAATTCAACAGATGCTGGAATAGAATGACTGGAATAAATGTAGAGATGCTGATGGTCTCTTATTTTTCTCCCAGAGCTGTATATCAATGATATTTGCGAAACAAACCCTAACATCTGTCATCAAAAAGCAAACACGATAAATGCTGTTTTTTTTATCATTTCTTAGAATAAAGACAACAATTCTGTGTTTACAGGGAGGACCTGGCATGGACCTCTGTGTCTAAATGAAGTGGGTCAGCCATGCAATGTTCCTGGAAGGCAGTGATTCTGCTGGCCTTGGCCTCCATTGCCATCCAGTACACAGCCATCCGGACTCTCACCTCCAAGCCTTTCCAGCTGTGCCCGCTGCCCAGCCCCCAGAACTGTGGTCTGGGGGGCCAGGAGACAGAACCCCCCTTTGAGCGGGGAGCAGCAGGCGGCGGAGGCTGCGATGACTACCCTTACTTTGCCATCAACGCCACCCGCAAGACGCACATCCTGGTGCTGGCCACCACCCGGAGCGGCTCCTCGTTCGTCGGCCAGCTGCTCAACCAGCACCAGGAGGTCTTCTACCTTTTCGAGCCCCTCTACCATGTCCAGACCACGCTGATCCCGCGCCTGTCGCACAGCCGCAACGCCGCCGACCGCCGCGTGATGCTGGGCGCCAGTCGGGACCTCCTGCGAAGCCTGTACGGTTGCGACCTCTATTTCCTGGAGAGCTACATCAAACCGACGCCCGCCAACCACACCACGGATAAACTGTTCCGCCGCGGTGCCAGCCGAGCGCTGTGCCAGCAGCCGGTGTGCGAGGCCTTTGGCCCCGCCGACGCCAACGTGGAGGAAGGGGACTGCGTTAAGAAATGCGCGTCCCTGAACATGACGTTAGCGACGGAGGCGTGCCGTGAGAAACGGCACGTGGCGATCAAGATCGTCCGGGTGCCGGAGATCGGAGACCTGCGCGCCTTGGTGGAAGACCCACGGCTGAATATAAAAGTGATTCAACTGGTCAGAGACCCGCGTGGTATCCTGTCGTCACGGATAGAGACGTTCAGGGATACGTACCGTCTGTGGCGTATTTGGAGGGCCACGGGGCGGAGGCCGTATAATCTAGACTTGAGTCAGCTCACTGTTGTCTGCGAAGACTTCCTCAGTTCGGTCTCAACTGGTCTCAGCCATCCCTACTGGCTGAAAGGGAAGTACATGCTCGTGCGCTATGAGGATTTGTCCAGAAATCCACTTCTAAAGACAAAGGAGATCTATGACTATCTGGGGCTGCCTTTGGATAAAAACGTGGAGGACTGGATACACGCAAACACCCGGGGCAGCAATGAGCCCTCGGCCAAACACAAGTTTGGAACAGTGAGAGACTCGGCAGCCAACGCGGAGAGTTGGCGTTTGAAACTGTCTTACGACATGGTGGAATACACACAGACCGTGTGTCAAAAAGTGCTCCACCAGCTGGGCTACAAGGCTGTGAAATCAGTAGAGGAACTGAAAAACATGTCCCTCTCACTGGTACAGGACAAAACTTTTGTACCGTTTTTGTAACAAAGATAGTTCTCTGATGACTATTTTTGATAGATTTATAATTGTTGCCTTATAATTTCCTTAGTTTGTGAGATTCTGTCATTTTTTTTTGTTTTGTTTTCGTCAAATTTGCACTAAAAGTTTTTGAATGCACCGAGGGAACGAAGGATGATTCCCCTAATGTTACAGAACAGCACACTTTCCACACAAAAGTTTTCAGATAGTTAACAAATGTCTCATTATTTAGTTCGTTTCTCCATGAATAGAACCAAGAGGAGGCATCTTCTTCATTCATTTCCTGTATGCAAGCTGTGTTGCCCTCCCCCCCAAAAAAAAAAGGGGGGACAAGAGGTGGGACGGGTCTGATAAAGCCGACATTTTTTTTTTTTTTTAAGACCTGTGATGACAATATGGACTGTACAAGCCCTTCTGTGCAATAAATAGTGAATGTCGCAGTCAACCTTTACCACTATGGCATTTCTATCCATGTGGGAAGAGAAGAACTCCTCCTGACAGATGCCACGCTTGCAAAGGATAATTGCGGACAATTAATAGGCTCTCAAGTTAAAGGGACAGAATCCACATGAGGTCAGGAGTACTTCAGAGGATTTACAACCATCTGTGATAGATAGAGAGACATACTAATGAGACCTAATGATGAAATTATTGTAGGTATTTAGAGGTTGCATCACATTTTCTTTTCTTTTTTTATTTATTATGATTATAGAATTAAATCCTGGATGTAGACATCCTATAGGTTCTAATCCAAGTAGACACAGAAGCTGATGAAGATCTGTTTATTTCTTAATTAGTTTTGTATTATCTATTTATTTAAATAATTTGAAATCCACAGCAGCCTCCTCTGTCTTAAAGTAAAAATGTTAACGCTGCTGTAGTCCATATATAATAAGACATAAAGCATTTCCTTGTGACGACTGATGCGTAAATACACAGAGATGGTATCAAAAAAACACTCTGAAACAAAAATAGTGTTCTCTCTCTCACTCTTTCTCTCTCTATTTCTCTCTCAAGCGCAGTAATGCAGCTTTTTGACAGTTCATGCAGGGATGTTTTTCCGCTAGAGGAATATGTCACAGCTGAGGGAAGTACTGTACGTCTTTGTAGAATAGGTTTCACAGCAAATCCCCCATTTTCCCAGGATGTGTGGATACAGAAGCTTATAAAACACAACATTTACAAAGTATGCCTACATTAGATCACACGGAGGGAGTATTACAGTAATGACTCTCGGATAATCTGGGACAAATCCCCTGATCATTTTAGTAGGCTGAAATTCAGTATGTAAAATAATGTGCCCTTTTTTTTCTGTCCTTCTGCTTAGGATAATGCACACAGCTCCACAGAGCATGATTTTATCATCATATGATGCATTTTCATAATAACATTCCTGAACTCAAGCACAAAATAATCTGATAATTGTCAGTGTTACGTATTGTAAAATGGACCACATTATAAGCTAGATACAAATGAACTCCTAGACCGTTACTGCTGCAACAATAAATATGGATTTGAGTCCTGTAAAACTGAAATAAACAGTAAACATTCCCACAGTTTACCAGCAGCTGCTCGTCTGGCAAACTGTCTGCCCATGAATACGAGTCGGTGCAGAATACAGCGATCGCTGCTGCGCTGTATTTCAAAATCTCCTTACTTCTCCATAGGAGCCTAAATTGAAAGTCGTTTTGGCTCAAACTGTCACAGATGTGCTCAAAACACAGCTTTGTCTATAAGATTAAGAGTAAACGCCATTCAGAGTGATATTGGTTGATGAGCATGTTGCATTCCAGACATGCTCGGCTTCTACAGCACAGACAGTTTCCTCTCAGACAGCGGACGAAGAATTGGTTATTGTTGCCGCTTTATTACAGTAAAAGTCTTTTATAACACTGTTGAGATTATAAACATCATAAAAAAAAAGCTTGAAAAAATTAAAAATAATCCTATATTTTACCATAACATATTTTAAAATACACAAATTACGATGACCAAAGTCATGTTTCTCCTGTGCGCTGATACAAATATCGACGTTTTCCGACATTGATTTTCACGTTTTAAAAATATCCGTTGATTTCCACGCAGCGATCCCTTGTTTAACCATAAAATCTACACCCTGTGAATGGAGCATCACACACCCGGGCTCATCAGTATTGGTGACCGGATGTCCATTGAGATGCAGGGCACAAATCTTTGATCCTCCTCTGTGCCGAGGCTGGAGGCAAGTTCTCTCTCGCTCTCTCTCTCTGTCCGTGCTTTCTCCATCATCCACCTCTTTCTTTCTTACAGCGATCTCAGGGGATTGTTCCTTTGCGTCAGTGCTCACTCTCTGTTTTTCACTTTACCTCTGAATCCTCTGGATGTGCTTGGCATACTTTTATTCTTTTAATTTAAAATTTTAAAACTAAAATTCTGCAATTCCAGGCTTGTACGGTTTCTTTAGCAAAAAGAGGAAAAAATATCACAGTATCACTTTTGACAACATCACAGTCAGAGTAACTCTCTTTGTTGGCTTAATAATAAAATATTAAGAACTAACACCATTGGAGATTTGTCCTGCAGCTGAGTGATATTCTAGCTGACCAGTCACACTTTGAACTAAACCCCTCAATTAAACCGCCTTCTTGTTTCTAACGCTAACAGTTTGCTAATAATGGTGCGTTTCCTCCACACGCCTGACCCCCGCGCTCAGTCTGCAGCCTGCCTCCCATGTGTCGGCGTGTTGCTGTGCCTCTTCGCTCTCGCTGAGCTCCGCTCGTGTTGTTTATTGTGTCCCAGGGCTGAACATATGGTTCACAAGCCCCTGGAAGAAAGTACGGCTAATCCATCTCTTTCTGTGTCTCTCTCGCTCTCTTTTATTCTTATCCTCTCATAATGTGACCTTAATAATCTGACCCTGTGTGACTGCATGACGGAGCAGGAAGATATTTCTTTTTGAGCCCGCTGTTTACTGAGCCGAGCTGACAGATCATGTCCTGGAAGCCGAAACTACTCGTTAACGGACAAAAAAAAAAAAAAGGCCGCTGCGAAGATATTCTTGAAGTGTGTGCAATAAAGTGATCATTCTAACAAAAGGAGGGATCAAAAAATTTAGCAGCTAGAGCTCGACTCGCCTTGCTTTTTTTTTTTTTTGTCCTTGCGTGTGAATCTGTGAGCGCGTGCAACCGCTGCTTAGTGGGATAGAGTGTGACTCTGATGTGAGAGGCTCACTGAGCTGAACAAATCGTATGAATTATGGCACTTCAATGTGTCAGTGACACTGTTGCTGAGGTACTCGCTGGATATGTTACGCAACCGTTTCCATGTCCTGACAAGCACATATTGTCTTTGACCGCACCCTCCCCCCCCCCGACACTCCACCTTTGTGGATGATTTGCAACGGCGCTCGACTCTGCATCCAAGCAGCCGGGATGATTCAATCAGTTGTTACTCAGGTGACTCGCTGGCGTTCTGTGAATGAATGCTGAGCGGCGCAATCAAAACTATTCAAGTGAAAATCACGAGTTTAGTTTGACTGTTCTGCACAGGTTGTGCAAGTTGTTGTTTGATTGCTGGTGGGGGTGGGGAGGCCTTTGCCAGAAGAGATATGAGTCGCTTTAATTGAAGCCGTTGGCGGAAGAGAGGTGCAGCAACCAGGTCATAATGCAGTTCTAGAGATCAAGAGCGCCATGACAGGTTTAATGGGCAGAGCAGCTTTGAAAATGAATTTAATTTAATTGTAAAAAAAAAATGTAGGTTTCTCTGTAATATGCAAACTAGCACATTTATTCATCTGGGTGATAAAGTGCTGGGGTTGGAATGAATTCAAACCTTCGCTTGAAGTCTTATTTATAACAGCGTCTCATTCTAACATACAGATCAGTTCTGTCATCGCATTGTTGCTGGATACAATAAATCAAGCTCCTGAAAAATTCCCAGCCTGAAATGGATATAAATCACCCGAACTTGTAATATGATCATTAAATAAATCCCGTCCCTCCCGCCCAGATTTAACATCCAATACATTGAAGTATTAAATCTTACAGTGTGCATTAACTTATTTTTGAATAAATGGGGAATGACAATCTGTCCCTGAAAAGCTCTGAGCTACAGCTACAACTGGCAAGCATAGGTTACTCTCTCTCTCTTTCACTCACACACACACACACACACACACACTCAAGCGTTCACACTGAGGAGCCATTGATAGTTAATTCCCCTGTGGAAATGTGGGTATAGGTAAGTGAGAGGGTGTGTGTGTCTGAATCTGTGTATGTGCACGTAGCGCCGGACGGGCCGGTCAGTGCAGCTTACGTCACTGTGGTCAGCTGTGGTCAGCTGTGGCTCTCTTTGCTTTGCTGCCGTTGCTCAAATCCCCCCCCCCCCCTCGCCGGCTGGCCTGGAACGCTGAAATAAGATTAACACATGCACGCAGGCAAACAAACTATTAGCAGTCAGGAGCTAAAAATGAAGGTCTGAGACGTCTGGGAACGGGAGAAACAAAGAAAAAACAAGGGTGATCCGCATATACACAAGTCAGATATGTGGTGTGCAGGTTATCAACACGACATGGCAGAGACCAAACATGGACAGCATGGAATGTTTGTATAAATACATGTATTTATATATTCAAGGACGAGTGAAAACTCCTGATTAAACACTCAACTACATAGCTCACATTTGTTTTCTCAGGCTTTTCAGCTGTTAATCACAGCCCCAGGAGTGCGGTGCTGGATGGTGAATGAAGGCAGTGATGTAGGTCTGAAATATATTATTTCATGTGAAAAAACAAAGAAGGGTATGTAATGTGACAGTCCCTTGACATATCTGAGATATTCTGGCGTACAGCATATGTTGTTTTCCAATGTGACAGCTCTGGAGTAAAGGCTGGCAAAAGCAGCAGTGCCAACTGTGTGTGTGTGTCTTTGCATTCAATATTCACTATAAATAAAGCTTCATTGTATTCAACAGCAACATCTCAGGCCTTGAGGCTGTTCAAAATTAAAACATTTCATATTAAAAGCAAATTATACCATCACAGATTGGTATATTATAAGCTTCATCAAACTGCAAATACGTAACACTGCTATAAATTGCATTTCTTTAATTTCCTCTCCAGATTCACAGGTTGCAGGATGGGAAAGAAACTGTTTCAGTTAAAAAGTACTAACGGGCCCATGGAGGGCAATACAACCCAGGACACTTTGTAAAATTATACGATTATATGAGCATTTTAGCACTGATCAATGTAACCCTGCAAGAATAACACAGTTTGTTTCTCCAAAATCATTTTTACAGCATAACGAACTCAACTTTATTCAGAAATCAGCCGCTTTAAATGACACTTGCATATTTAATCAAGTGTCTTTGGAATCAAAATGAGTCAATAAATTATAATAAATCATCGTCCCTGATTTACAAAATAAGTAAATTGTCAGCACAATCCAAATTAAACCATGTTAGCGTTTTGCAGACTTGGAACCATGAGATGAAAACAAACTAATCTTTGTCATGGATAAAGAAAAAATAGGATTTATTACAATATTGAGATATTTTGGACACAGTGACACTGCTAAAACAAAGTTAAAGGGGCCCTATTTTACATTTTCACAGTTTAATATTGTAATTTGAAATGTAATGTAATCTGGAAGTAGGTGGCAGGGACAGTTAACGTATCAGCAGTAACTCCAGAGACCTAAATCTCTTAAGGCTCTAAAAAAAAGTGTTTTCTCATGATAGGGCAAAAAATATCAGACAGATAGAAAACAGATTTTCCAGATTATAAAACTAAATCCAACTGCATTATAAAACTGAAACTGAGTGCATTTTTATGTCTATTAAAGAGAAAAAGTCAAAGTTTTTCATGGAATTTGGTATTTTTTTTATGAGCATTTGTGTAAAACCTGTTTGGTTGTGTCCTGCTAATGTTACGACCCATGTAGTCACATGCTGCACAGCCTAATATAAGCTAATACAGCTGGTTCATAAACTTGAACAGCAGTCACTGAAGTACAGCCAAGAACCGAGTAACCTGACATGAGAAAACAGAAAATAGAATCGCGGGTTGATGCAGGGATTATTCCGGCCAGAAAACATCATTTCCCACTCCGCTCACACCACCAGCTGCTTTTAGCCTACTGTTGGCACCAGGTTGGGCAGATCCATCATCCTTCGTGCCATTGTGCTTTACACATTGTCACGTTTTTTTTTTTTACAGAACATTTCCAGAGCCGAGCTGCCACTGAAGCACCCCCTCGAGAGGGAACCGGTGCCCTTGCGTGGTAGGTACAGATTTGCCGTGAGTTAATACACTACACCACCTTAAATAAACCAAGGGGAGCAGATGATGTTAAAGCTTAAGAGGAAAAAAACACATCTGCTTAACATATGTTTCTCTGGTCCTGGGAGACTGTTGAGCAATGTGTTAATTAACCATGGAAATGTTTGATAGCGTTGTAGCGGCAATGCCTTATGGTACATTCGTGGTTGTACACAGAACGACAACAGTCTGGTTTTTATAGCCTTATATCACCACCTAACCTACATTTCATTGACAAAACTCCAGCGTCGTGCGTCTTTTTCTTGGTGTGAGAATCAGCAGCAGTAATACCACAGACTTATCATACTTGCTCACGGTCTTTACTTCAGCTCCCCTCTCAGGTAAGGGGATCTCTGGCAGAACTGCTTCTCCGCCTTAACATAAGCCCAAATATTGTAAATTCTTTATCGTTTTTTCCGCTGCTTTCAGTGAGGAAAATAAGGTTTTTCCTTCCAACGTGCATGAAAGCAAGGGTTGAATATCCATAGAATATGCAAATTAATTTCCGTATTTCTCCAGAAGAAGATAACCAGATTTATCTCAGAGTTATCTCATCAATCTACCAAATTAAAGAACTAAATCTCCAGGGTAAAACATAGAAGCTAATCCGGCAATCCCTATCATCTGTTCTGGGTGGTGCAAAACAGTCATGAAGCTGGTGAAACTGCTGAAAATCAAAATGATAAGACCAAAAGAGTTCTTGTCCATCCAACTTCATAGAGATGTGGAGAACCGAATCAGAGTAATAGCGACCCCTTTCACATAAAAGTAGTCAAGTGATCTATTGGTTAAATATTGATCACAGCAGCTTTAAGTCCATGTATAATTAATACAAACTGTTCCTCTTTGTCTGGAATAGGTAAATTGGGTTTTGAATCACATTCCCATGGCCTTTGTCATTGACTGGTCTTTTGTTGCATTAAGGGGTTTTTGGCCTGCGAGACAAACTGAAGCAGCGTTTCTACATTATTTATTACCCAGAATACACCTCTCCTTCTCCTCCCTGGCCTGGATGTCTTGACAGCGTGGAGCTGTGACGCAACTTTGACTGGGAAGCAAAACAGTCCTTGAAATGCAAGGATTGTGTATGCCCGATGGCAGCCGTACGCACAACCGTAGCACTGTGTGGTAACACTACACGTATGTATACTGTAACGATGCATACACATTCATTTCAGCTCAGTAACACTCGCACACATTCACACATTCAGCTCCAGGCGTTCTGTGTCAGGCTCTTTTTTGGAATCAAATGCTGACTGCCTCGTTCAGCATCAGGTTTCTTGTGAAATATGTGCAGTGTGGGTTTTTATGCTAGATTAGATCCTGACTTATGTGTAAAAATGGGCCTAACTGCCGCCTTACATCTCTTGATGAATCGCACAATTATACCGTTACACAAAATCCAGTTTTATCACTTTCTAAGTTAAATATTTATGTCCATGCCAGGTTTTGTCAGAGGGAAATAATATTCTTCCTTTGTTTTAGGCGAATTGCCCTGTACTTTTAAATTCATGTTGAGTTCTGCAGCCACTATGAGGATTCAACGGTTGAAATCCAGAGCACTACTTTTCCGACATGCTGGATAAAATGGCAAGAATAGAATAATTAAGTCGGGAGGGTCCCGCTGAGAGACACGATCTCTTCTTCGAGGGAGTCCATGTCAGCATAAATCACAGGAAAATCAATTTCACATGATAAAGCACATAGAACATACAAAAGAAAAACATGAAAGAAGAGAAGCATACAGGGCCACGCCATCAATATCCATAACACAGTGCAGTTTAAGTACAGGTTGTATAAAAAAATGTTCACCTTAAATGTCACAGGGCAGCGGATGAGATAAGGTTGTGTTTCAGTGATATTCTGCTTTAATACCACAGCCACAGATGCCGTCCTGCTGAATTTCTCATTCACAGATCAATTTGTCGTGGCTGCTTTATTGGCAAACACAGAGATGGATTTGGCAGGGAAAGCCTGTTACATATATACCACGTGTCAAACCCTCCTTTTTTTTTTTTTTGACTGTTTTCAGGTCATTCCTGACAGCAACAGCTGTAGTGGATGATATATTTAGAAACGTGAGACAAGAGGAGAAGAGGCTGCTGACGTTGGTACCACTGAATAGCGACAACAGGAAAGAAAAAGGAAAGATTTCAATTCTCTAAATGTCGATAGAAAATATGCGAAGCAGAATGCACGGTCAATAGTCATGAATCCACAGATTCAACACTAATCCTGTGAATGTTCAATAGGATTCAGGAGCACTCGGATTTTGTTTTTTGCTGCTCTGTAGTGGATAATGATAAGTGGTGGACAGCATGAAGTACACTTACTCTTCTGCTACTTCATACTTTGCACTCTTGTCCATCTATTTGAGAGCTCGAGTTACGTTGCAGATTAAGATGTTCATGAAATAACGGTATCATATTTTTAGGAGGCGTGTTTTGGGGTGTAAACAAGATATATTTGTGGTTTCAGTTTAAAAGATCCTAATTAGGTTTTACATTTCCCTTCTCAGCTTTGTCACAAAGACTGCAGGGTCTTAGTTTATGTTTTCATCTGGTCGTTTACTCGCTTCTCATTTTAGATCCAGCTGCTCCCTCTGGCCATGAGTTTCCCTGCCCGTGTCCTCACCTGCAGCTCATCCCTCAGGTCTTTATTATATTTTTCATGCTTTTATTGATAGCTTAGCGGAGAGAGGGAGAACGCAGGAAAGAGCCGCCCGATGTGGGATTCGAACCGGGACCGCCTGCAGAGAGGACCGTAGCCTCGCTACATGGGCCTGCTCTACCCACTGTGCCAGTCTGCTCTGTTTTCATCTGCTCTCTGTGAGATTTTCTTGCATTTGTCACCAACGCGCCAGCATTTTCTTAGTTAGGACCCTGTCGGATTTGTTTTTCCTGTGATACTGACGATGTGGTTTTGACCTGACCTGTCTGAAGTAAACTGAACTTCCTTTGCATCGTGTCTGAGTCGTGCCGGTGAACGTTTTGAATGGCTCTGAATATATTTGAACAGTTCAGAGAGGCAGCAAAGCAAAGAACACATGCACATGCATATAAAAGAATGTAGACTCTATTCAAAGTATCAGATGTATACTGGGGGATTATAAATGTCTCTTATAGCCTCTTCTATTCTTAAGGCCACACATCTTGCAATTGATAAAGTGAGCGCGCCCACCTTCAGTTGAAATTTTCTGCCAATGAAATATAATCTTGACTGTATAGAGGATGCTTCCATAACCAGGTGGATCAGTGGAGTAGGATATTAAATGGAAAAGGGACTTCAGATGCTGTGTATAAAATAAGCAAGTCAATGATTTAGATTTGGAAACAAACAGTGTGCATTTGTCAGTTCTATAACAGTCAAAGAGTCAGTTATGGCGGCATAATGTGGCCCATTTATTGGATCCATTTGGGATCATGGCTGCAGTAGCCTGGACCATCTCAATTGAAGCAGAAAATCATTACAGTACTGAGACTATAAGACTGGAAGAGATGCAGTTATTGGTTATTACTAGATGTGAAAATGTCAAATAAAAATATCGGATCTGCCGATAATCAGGGAAAAAAAACATTCACAGCTCTACCTAATGAGTTTGTCACATTAGAAACCAAAATATACACTTTAAACAACCCTGGTATTACAGTAAATCAGCTCTCAAAGAGTTCAGACTGTCACACCCGAAGCAAGATAAGGTTTAGTGTTCTCTAAGTGCAATTGAAAAAGAATGGAGAATGTCTTTTGCAGACCCATTCCCTTAACATTCCCCCCGATCTCCTCCTCGCCTCAGAAAGACGATTCAAGTACCCCAAATAATCAGCAGATGAAAGTACTTTCCAGGGATGAAAATGCCATTAATCCAACGGTTAACAACCAAGAAGGCATTACTGTCTCGGGATGAAGCCGTGGAGCACTGGGCCTCCGGCTGTGCATAGCTGAACAGAAAATCTTGCTTCATGCCCTTCTGCTGTAAAATAATTGAAAATCCATATCTATAATTACATAGAGCACACTTTTTTTTTTTTTAGCAGAAGAGCCATAGTATTGAGAGCTGTTTGTGGCGTCAAATCAGAAATCCTCTCATAAGAGTGGTTTGGTAATACACTGAGAAATAACCTTTGTTTTTTCAGATATGAGCAGTTATTGTACTTTTAATTGATTAATTCCTTTGTGAAGGTGTTTGAAACCTCACAATAGCTTTTGTCTGTTCATGCATTCAATATAGAATGATGACGATTTCAATTTACCTCTTCAGTGAACTTTCTTCTGCACTGCCTCCACAGTAGAGGGAGGAAATCTGAGTTTCCTACATTTCTGCATATATTTAGTTAGCTGCGTTAGCATTTACACATATTCTGATAGATTTTGCCGGATTATGTCTAAATTTCAGTAAAGACAATAATACAAAAATATTTTGTAACTGAGGAAAATACAGACAGGAGCCCCAGACAGTAGTGACTGTCATTACGATGCCTTCTCGAGTATTAGTTCTGCTATGTCGTTTATTTTTAGATTATTATTTCATGGCGGGCTGGTCAGAACATCCTTGGAATGATGAAACGATTTACTACTGTAGCCCACGCCACCGAGCAGCAGGCGGCCAGTGGCAGACAAAGAAGGAGATGAAGAGATAAAGAAAAAAAAAAGAACAATTATCTCGTCAGTAGCCATCATTCTGTCTTCAATGCACCCGGCAGATGGGAGCGAAGGTTTGTGACAGTGAAATCCCTCAAAGAGCCTTTAAAGGAGGAATATCATGTATCAAGACAACAGAGTCTCACTCCCAACTCGCCAACATAATAACAAACATGGTCGGGTTCCTCTTTAGTCATTTTTCAACAGAGAGAAATTTGTACAAATATTGTTTTTTAAGGTTGGGTATGGTTTATACACAAAGGTGTTTCCTGTTTCTCCTCCTCCTCTGAACTAGTTCACCTCATCACGAGACAGATGTTTGCTGAAAAATTATGCAAACATTAAACTGACTCAAAAGCATCCAGTCCTTGATGGACTGATCCAGCCTTGAGGAGTTGGGGAGTGAGACCAGGTTTATCAGGAAACTAAATTGAATACACAAGTATTAATAGATGTTCAAATAAAAAAATCTGCAAGAAAATATATTTCAGTGTCTTGGAGTGAAAGATGAGTCCTGCATAAATCTGTCAAAGCAATGACAGCCCAGACAGCTGCACAGACACAGAAGCAAAACACCTTTTCCCCGTGTTTTGGATGGGTCTCTGTAGTAGGCCACGGTAGGGTCACGGTGACAGGATGGAACAGAATGATGCATCACATGACCTTCATGATTCAGTGACCCTGGCAACATTTGTTTCTCGGCTTGAAAAGGCCCCACTTGCAGCAATCATCAGGGGAGACATCTGTGGTTTTCCTCATGTGGAGGCCACTAAGACATATATTTTGTGGGTGTCTGTGTGTGGAAGGCGAGGGCTCGTCGTGGAATTGCCAACGCTCTGCGTGCAAACCCATCTCCCTCCAGCCACCTTCTGCTCCCTAATTGCAGCATGTCCACAGTCTGACGGCACACACGCGGATGAATGCGTGTTCCGTCTTATCACAAAAAGCTGCTACCATTACTATTACATCTCTGGAAATATTATTTAAAAGATAACTTTCAGCAGAGGGATGAGCGTTCCCTGATTGCCACTTCGCCTCCCGAGATCAGTGTGTGCTCATATTTGTGCATCTTTTCCGCCGATCTCCCCCCGGCACAACCTGTCACATTGACTTAGTGGATCAATCCACACCTCGCAGGTGCAGCAGATGGGTATCACTTAGACGTTCAGATTCTAGCCCGTCACTGCCAGACTTGTTTGTGACAAGCTAAACAAAAACAAAGCAATAAATACATAAATAAATAATAAATCGTGCAAACCTTGACGCAGTCCGAACCTGTTCAGAAATAATGAAAGGGTGACTCACAGAGTGTGAACTGGCCCAGAAACAGGATTTGATGTTATCTGCCTTTCATTTCAGGAGGCATTTTATTTGACTTTTCCCTGACCAAAGGAGACAGTGCTGTGCTGTGTATTTTATTTTTTTCTGTGACGTGAGCACCACCGACAACTTGATTTTACTGGAATGGAGACAGTATCTCTGAGTGAGTTATCTCAAAACCTAGGAAATGAAAGCAAATCTATCTGCATGGCTGTAGGTGAGGAAGAGAATCTGATCTTTTATTTTTTTTTGGGTGAACCAACCCTTTAAACCAAAGCCACCCCACGCTGCAGTTATGTCTAATGCAAGTAACGGACATAAAGTAAAGGTTTTATATAGAAGAGATTGATCATAGTGATTAATCCATTATCGTTATCTCTTCTGTTCTCCACAGCTCTACGTGGAATTTTGGCATCTTTCAGCTAATTGTGCCAAACATCAGAAAGTAGCTGGTGAATATAGTGGAGCACTTAGAAGCAAAGAAGCCACATATTCCACTCGGAGAAAACAGAGGTAAAGGATAATGAATATTCTTCTTTCATTGGTCAGATGGCCAGAGACACAATTTCAAATTACTACTAAAGTGGCTGATAAATAGGCTTTTTGCAGCTTCCATATAAAACTGCTTCAGTACTAATATGGCAGCGTGGTATTCACATGGTTTATGTCTCTAAAGAAACAACCCTTTCCCACCAAAAGACATTATAAGCTAAGATATTATCTTATAAGATATTATATGTTATTCTGTAGGGGGCGCTGTAACGGATCAGCTGATGAACCCAGAGACAGAAATCTGTTTGTTATATGGAAGTTATTACAAACTATATTAAAAAATTAAGTGGATATTCTACTTAAAAAATACAGTTTTCTCAGCTTTTTGTACTAAAAGTAGATTTTTCAATGAAAATGACTTACTAAAAGAAGAAATTAATGAATTTGAATGATTTTTTTTTGTATGTACAAGTAGAAAATCACTGGTTAAAGATCAATTAATTAGGCCCAAAAAGCTGGAAGAGTTGAAGGTTTAAATTGACCTTTAACTCCTCAAAAACCATCTTGGGTCTTGGGATACAGCTTCATTTCTGCAGCCCACTGTGCTGATGCACTGGAGCAGTACAGAGTATAACAACATGGATAATAGATTTATCCCTGAAAGCTGAAATGTTGAGGCTGTGCTTTTTTCCCAATATATTTCTAAACGAATAAAGCGTGAATTCAGCTTTATAGAAATATCTTCTACAAATGCAATTAATTGCACCCTTTCATGCACAGTCCTCGAGTCCCATCCACATTCATAACCGACGAAAGGGGTTTTTGTGAACTTGACCCTTCTCTGTGAGCGGCGGCTGGTGCTAGTTGGGGTGATGGTGGCTAAGGTGACTGATTTGATTAGGAAATTAAATAAAGGAAGCCAATTACTCAACAATGTCACATTACATGGCACAATAAGCTCCTTCTGGTCACGCAGCAATAACCAGTGACCACTGAGACCTGGGTAGGATCAGAGAGCAGAACATTTATAACATTAATGTTGTAGCTAGTTCCATTTAAATCAATAAATAAATAAATGAGTGTTTGCTTACATTGTATATCACACTCCATCCACTAGGTGGCAACTTACAGACAATGATCCTTCAACCTATAAACACCTGTTGTTGCAGCATCATCACATAGTCCAGGCTAATAAAGTGCAGACAGTTGTATCGTATCACTACAAGCAATTTCTTCCTCTTGTAAGCATCCTTCTCCATCCTATGTTTAAAAAATACTCTCACTAACAAATAATCAGTGTATTTAGAGTAGCCGATGCAGGGTGAATTATAAAACTCATATTGCAGAAACGATATGTGAACTTGACAACTTTTTCAGATTAAATATATTCGTGAATGTTTTTTTCAAGACAAAAACGAGATGAAGACAAGATGAAATTAATGCCCTTAACCACCGACTGTGACAAAGAAGATAAATAAGAGACGAAATCTACTTTATTCCATCACATACACTCATAGAATTACAATCTAAAAAGTGCCTCCATTGGCCTCCCTATGTATTTCCCCCCTAGCGCTGCTGTCAGGTGTGTGTGTGTGTGTGTGTGTGTGTGTGTGTGTGTGTGTGTGTGTGTGTGTGTGTGTGTCTTAGTGAGGAGAATCCACCGGTGCTGTCGGCACCAATTGCAGCTATTGACTAAAACTAGACTTTTCATCGACTAAAATGTCACTAAACTAAAAAGAACACAGTCGACTAAATATTACTAAAACTATTATTGACATTTGAAATACAAGAATAAATCTATCCACAAAATTATCACTAGTAGCATTCAGTGTCTCAGAATGTGATTCTATAACTCCAGAACAAAGTTACAGCCAATCTATGATATTCAGGAGGAGGATTTTTTATTATTAATCCTTATCTTTAATTCAATTTTAAACATTAAATTCAATAAAACGGCCGTGGCTCAGAGTGAGCATCGCCCTTATCACCGGATTAAGGAGCTGGAGGACAGAACATTTTCAGCCTTAAATGTGAATGACAAGCAGCGATGAAGGGAAATTTTAAAGTAATTGGTGGACATATGAGAGTGAGTGGTCACTTCAGATGAGATGCAGGGCACATTTTGCCTCTGACAAACAGGGAATTGGATGCCCCAGCAGGGCCTGGGGCTGCTGGTGCTTCACCCATCTCTGTTTTTGTAGCTGGTAACCTCCACTGCCCATCGTCCTCTCTGTAACTGGATGAGCGTTGAGAGATGGGGGCTACACCAGGGACAGCGAACCCAGTCCTGCTTCCAAACCGTCCTTACTTTTGAGAGAGAAGTGGAGCAGCAATGAAGACTGCCATAAAATTATTAGATTAGTTTGGAGAGTAGGGAAAAAAAAAACTACAGTCAAAGATGATACGAGACCAATTTAAACTTGAACTGCTGTTTGATAGCTTCTAATTTTATTCCTGGTTTCTCATTTCTCTCTTTTTCCACAATACACAATTCTCATTGTCATCACATCACATATATTTCTTTTTCCTCCCCACTCTTATGGCTTCACTCTTCTTGTCTCACTCTAATTCTTTGTGATAATAATTCATTTTTTACGCGTTTCTGATTGTGGATTGTAAAGCTCACGCTGTGCTGAGCAGCAGTGCAAATGGAGAGGGAAATAAAAATAGCCTGGCATGTCAGCAGGGGTTTATGATGGCCTCTTTTCCTCAGAGAACTCCTATTAAGTCCTACCCACATCTTACACAATAGACTAAGTCTGAAAAGCTGGTTCAGTCTGACAACTCGCACAAGTAGAAGTTCCTGCACATTGAGAGCGGACATTTCTCAATTCATTTCTTGGTACAACCGGCTATAAGGGCGCCACTTAACACCGACAATAGCAGCCGTTTCAATTTTATGCAGGCTTATGTGAAAATGAACAAACACATGACTGAGCAGCCTGATTGAATGCTCACAACCATTTCTGCTCTGGCTGTCATGTCAGGCCCATGAATTCCATCACAGATGATCAAGTCATTGCTACCGAGCTTCAGAATGCAGCAGAAAGCTCAGTGCTTTGGTCCAAAGTAATAGCAGTTCAGTGTGACTAGATTAAACCAGGTTTTTATTCTTTTTTTATTGCTGCATGACAAACACTTTACCAGTAAGTGCAGTAGAAAACCAGCAAGACCCAGCATTCAAGATATGCACAATGTTAAGGCTGTTCAATTAGTTGAACGGGTTCAAATAAATAGGCATTCAATCAGTGAGGTCATTGATTTTGTGTAAAAACAGGTGTGAATCAGGTGGCCTCCGTTTAGGGATGAAACCATCGTTGAACATGCATTTCTATTTTAAAGCCTGAGGAAAATGGGTCGTTCAAGATGTTTAGTAGAACTTTGACTAAAAAGTTGATTGGAGAGTGGAAAACAAAGAATTATAGACATAAACTTGTGGTCGTACAACTAAATATTAGTTTAGTGATTAACAGGATTCCTCAAAACTAAATAGTTTTGAGTTTGTAAATTCAACGGCTTACTCTGCTATTTTTTTAACACACCCCTTTTAACTAATTGGGCAATTGCACAACCTTAAGAGTGTGTATATCATGAATGCTGGGTGTTAATAAAAATATGGATTGATATAGTTAGTCACCTTGGACTGCTATTAATTTGAACACTATATGTTAAGCCATGAAGATGCTGCATGCTGCCAGCTCGGATTGTTTCATAATTAAATGTCACATATCTGCTTATTTGAAATGTTTATCCCCCAAACATGATGCATTTGTAATTTAAAGTGCACAAATTCAACCAATTGTAGTTTGTATAGTGCTCTCTTACTCGCCAGGCACCCCAGGGCATTTTTGGTCTGTCTCATTAAATATTCATGATCCTCTCTTCTGATTGGCAGATTTTAACTTGGAAGACTGAAAGTGGGGGAAGGTGGGTGTGGCAGTGTGTATTTACACATGATGGTTATTCTCTAGAAGAGGAGGAGAGTAGCACAGAGCTTGTAATTCTTTAATGAACCCTTGTTTGGCAGTGTAATAGAATAGAATCTAAAACTGAGGCATTACAGTGTCATCATGTGTCTTTGGAGTGCTGCAGAAAGTTTCTTATAGTGTGTGGGTTGCTGGAAAATGAAAACATGGCCTGGTCCATTTTTATTTTGGAAGAAAATAAGATCAGTGACATATGATCAGAAGCTTTTCCTCCTCTGACCCCCGACATCATCCCGTCTCATGCTTCGAACATCCGTTCTTCACAGAGATAGCAGATTCATCACTGCAGTTCCTGGAGGTGCTAACACGGAGATTTATTTTTTTCAGGCTGCAGTTACCTTGTCTCGTCTTGTTGAAGAAAGTATTGATTCAGTTTTTTTTTTGTCTTTTTCCACCTGCTAATTGGTGAGCACATCTTTTATTGATTGTCCATTATTTTTAATTAGAGTATCAGGCAATCTTGGAAGGCATAGACATGCCCATTCATTCTTAGTTGTCTCATGTCTGTGCACTGACGTCATCCAGCAGAATGGCTCCCACATCATCTTCTTGTCCTCACACATCAATCATGTAATTATGAGCTGAGACAGTGCAGAGCAGGTGGGGAGTGATGGTGACTCATTTTCAAAACTGAAAAGACCAGATGCAGTTAATTTTATTGACTTGTGTGCGAGTATCTACAATACAACAACAAAAAGGATGGACAGAAGGAGAACACTTGTGATTTTTTACCTTAATGTCGTGCTGCAGTGTCCCTCAGGTCTGGGTGTAACACATGGTAATTGGATTTTAGCAAAAGCACCAGCGATGAAGCACATAAATCTGCTGTGAATCATCCAATCAATATTAAAACAGTAATGTTGCCTACAGTAACTGGATCCAAGTGACGATTACCAACACGTTCTCATCCCAGGGCATCAAATTTCTTCCCTTGGCACCGGTGGCACAGCACTGCTGCGACCTGGGCTCTTGTTGCGCTCAATGTGTCGGCCATAAGGGTTGTGCAATATGTCTCCATTTGTGTAAAATAACAGCCATGGATGTAGTGCAATATGTCACCATTATGTGCACATGCAGACTATTGTGTATGTGTATGAAAGCATGTGTTAAGATGAGAGTTTTCTGTGGAACTGCAGGAAGGAGTCCAGGACAAAATTCCCTATGGGAATAATAAAATGTATTTGGTCTTATCTTATCGTATCATCAGATTGTGATGTTCCCTTCTGGCAGTGAGAGGGTAATTACACAAACACTGAGACACACGTTTTATCATTCACACCATGGCACAGATCATCCTGTGGTTGAACTGAATGCGGATCAGATAAGTGATAAAAGCTGATGTGTCCTCTGTACGATCACATGTGTTGACAGCTAATTTCAATGTGATTTTAATGCTGCCGTCGTAACGGGTTTGACCCTGAGTCTGATTCCACAGATCGCTGACTTGGTTTACAGTAGGAAGGAGTAAAAAAAATATCAAAAAAATCAATAATAGCATCTTATATAAATCAGATTTCGATCCATCATGATTTTCCCTTGGTTGCATTAACAGGTTTAGAGTTAGAAAATAAAAATGCATATTCTCATTAGTAACCATCTCGCAGTTTTGGAAACATGAAGTTTTATAAATGTAGGGCTGATTGGATTACCATATTTTGAGAATCGATTATTCAAGGACAAAAAGTAAAAAGCTTTAACAGCCAGTGGGCACGGGGGGTGGGCGGCAGTGTTGTCTATTTTTTTTCCCTGTTTCCCTCCAATGCAATTCTGTCCTTCTCACTCACATGCACAGAGAGTAAGAGAGATCAACAGCTGAGGGAACGCTTGCACTGGCCCGATGTTTTCAACTCAGACCTCAAACTAGAGGTGGCGCACGGTTACTATGACAACCACAAATAATACTGGTGCCAAGCACAACTTAGACCTCAAGTAAAGTTAAGCTAAAACTGTTCTAGACCTTCGACTTCTCTGTCTGTGTCACTAAGTCAGCCCTATATAAATGAAATATTCTGTGTTTGTGGACCAAAACCAATGTCCTGTTCCTCTAACTCTACTTTCAGTAGACTGCTACTGTACTTCTTGCAGTTCACACGTCCACTCAAACGCCAGCTGATCCTCACTAACTAACACAAGCGGCTAACACTCCCTCGGCCTGCTAACGAGCACCCTATCACTCCTTCCTTGTAAACCCCTGAAGCCCCCACCCATTAGCAGTAACCCTTCCAACAGAGATCCCAGTGTTTTGAAGGACAGGAGGCAGAGGCCAGAGCCTCCCGGGCCAAAGCCTGGATTAGTTACTAATCCTTGGAGGTATTTCTCTCTACTCTGCCACCCCCGGCTTTTCAGGAATCCGCCTGCTGTATGACTTAAATTTTTAAGGGAAGGGAGTTGAACAGAGCGATGTGGGGAATCTGCAGAGGGAAGGATGGCAGTAAGAGACATATAGAGAAAAGTGATCAGGTTTTATGCCTGAATTCTTCTTTCACACTAATTTAATGCTTAAATACTGTTGTAAGGGTTAAACCAGCTCAATCATGCCTGAATAATAACTACAGAGTTTGAATCACAAATGTATTTAGCATCCATAGATGTGTTATCATTATTAAATGGGTGATTAATCCTTCATTCATTCTTTCAGAGAGCAGAGAAAGTGTTTTCTTGAGGTCTACTACTATGTCTATTACACCATAACAGCCATAATTATGTCAATGAATCACAATGAAAGAAGCAACATTTTTAAACGGCCGGTTTCATTATTACCATTAATCAACACTGCTTGCAAACCCCATGATGTTCTTTATCTGTTAATTGTATGTTCTCACCTCTGCAGTGAGAGTATTAGTCATAAAATAAGACCAGACCAATTCAAATCTCATGTAATAAACTGCGGATCGCAGATTAATCAGACTGTGATTGGACTCCTGGTGGGAAGCAGTGCTGCCTTTGTGTGAGAGAAGTCTCGAGGGCCTTTTTTCTCCATGTTGCCCTCCGCTTCTGATAGTTTTGCTTCAACTCACTGTGACTTTTTCATCTTGGACTAACAGATCCACCAAATTACTCCTCCTACTCCATTGAAGCAATAAAATAGAGGCTCAGGTACTTCCTACTATCCTTATGAAAGCCCCCGAGAACTATGCTGTGCAACCACTATATTGGCTGAAATTGACGGGTTTGCAGGTGCAGTTGCTACAACAGAATCAATGCACCTTGTGATTTCATGTCCCTTCTGTATGTATGTACACCATATATCATTATGCATATGCACAACACACATTTTCGCAGTTTTATGGTTCCCCCATTACCCCTCAAAGGCCAAGGAGCCTGTGGGTGGGAACCCTGCCAATAATATCAGAACACAGTGTCATGGTCCCTGTTGAATTCTGCCCCCTTAACACCATAAATTTGCAAAAAATGATATACAAGCTGCAAAATGTAAAACATTTCATAAGATTTGGGCCAATTTAGGAAAAGTTTCAGTGGCTAAAAAGGAAATTTTGCAAAAGAATAGAGGCCGGACGGCAGAACACAATGAATAACAACAGCCTTTCTTCCAAATTGCGGACTCTTCCTTTAATTCTCAGAAAATCTATTTCCTCACCAACAGAAATTGCATGAACCCACATAGCCTGGCAGGTCTGTCTTGTCTACCATGTGCCCGTAGATATAACATAGTAAAACATGCTTGTAATGACATTTTCGCCTCTGTGGCTATTCCATATCATGCGACCAAAGCGCTCACAGCACAGACTATCTGTTTTCAGACAAGTGCCTGGCATTTTCAGCTGGGGAAAAAACACTTTGTTGGACACATGGCCTAAATCTACTACTACGACTAAAGAAAAAAGGGGGGGAAAGAGCAGTAGAGAACACTCTATTTGAATACATTCAGTATTCATTGAATAATCTAATGGCAGCTGGCAGGAAGGACCTCCTGAACCGCTCCGTAGAGAGAGAGACAGAGAGAGAGAGAGCATAGTTGGAGGAGTCTGTTGCTGAAAGAGCTTTGCTGCTGTGCCACAACCAAATGCATTCGGGTATTTTTATTGCTTTCCAACATCAAAAACGGTCACACTTGACCCAAACACTAGGTAAGGTCTAACAGAACTTTTCTGCAGGCAAATAATTCCTGAAATTGTTCCATATTAGTCGTATTATCAGCTAAATCCTATACCCTTACAATTGTTTAAAAAGCTAAAAGAAAAGGTGATGATTTTGAAGCCCAGGTGTTGAAGGTGGTGTCAGCTGCAAACTGGTTATTCACCAGCCAGTAGGAATTCACAGTCATCTCCACTGCATGCATGTTTATGTGTAATAGCCTACTTTACCCTGAATATGAATTAGCAATGTAGCGGTGAAGAATGATAATTGGCTTAAATAATTGCAGCCTTCCTCAGTTGCTTACATGTTAATGCTCCGTGTGTTTAATTGAACATGGTCAAAGTCATCCGTCTGCAGGAAAACAAACACAATCCTTTGATCTTTAATTTGTGCTACAGACACGTTGTCTGGTGGATATGCGGCGTAACACACACACACACACACACACACACGTGGGTGCTTCATGTACACTAAAACACAAGCCCTTGCTCTTTTCCTTGTCATTTCATGTTTATTAGCATCGCATGAGCCATGATTGACAGCATTTGATGAGGGCACAATAATGACAATCATCATCACATAATCATCGCGCTAATTACTGTCATAATCACTGCCATCAAGGCTTTCAACGCTGAGCCCTCATTTGCAGAGGGTGAAATATTCATGCTCTTCTGGTGGAAGTTGAGCAGCCTGAATTCTAAAATGATTACACTCTGAAATCTCTGGAGGGACATGCAAAGGAGGAGCAGTCCTAATCAGTGGTTCTGTTCTTTTTGGCATGGACCCATAGATTATTTGTAATCTAGACAATATGATTGCATACTTCTCTCACCCATATTTGATCAATCAGAAGGAATATCTGCAAAGGGAAATTTCAATTGTCAGAAATACAAGAGGGCTGCTTATTTGTTTATTTGCGGGGCCCTCCTTTCGTTTTTGCCCCTTCCTCTGTTTCTCCAGTGGAGCAGATAGGATTATACTGAGCAGAGGCAGTAGAATTAGTGTTGGATCGCTGCGTCGCATATGCTCCCCAAGGAGGGATGGTCTTGAAGAAAGTGTGTGTGTGTGTGTGTGTGTGTGTGACAGAGAGAGAGAGAGCAGATGGTTGAGTTACTCAATGTTCAAACATCCCTGGGCAGTAGTGGGGTTCACATTGTTGACTCTTCGCTTGTAATAACTGCAGTCACATTTCTTACAGCCACATTTCATGCTTTAGTGGGTAGATGATGTAGAATAGTCTTGTGTTTAACTTCACAGCTGCAGTGATGATGCAGATTCAAAAGAGAATGATGTGAATCTCATGCTATGGAAAAAACAAAAAAGATTTTCTATACCAAATGTTTAAAGGAAGCATGAATCTGTGGCTTTAATGCTGTAAGAGAGGAGCAACAGGGCAGCTGTTTGCTGCAGAAAACACATGGCTAAAGGTGTGTGGACACCCATGTCCAGTCAAGGACTTAGTTAGAATGTTTATTGTTTTAATCTGATTATAGTTGGATTTCTAAATGTATGCACACACCTCGATAATGCGATTGGAGCATGACTTCCTCCAGCGTGTATGCACCTTAGACTGAAGCTGGACAATGCATGAGCTACATGCTCCACAACAGGAGAGACAGGACAAAGTGGAGCAGAGAAGCTGCCAGAACCGTCCAAGTAAAGAGAAAAAAACTGTTAGCACTCATTCAATGTGTCTTTACACAGTGCAACCAGCAAGTCTGATTAATTAAAGAGAGAGACAGACATAAGGAAACCTGTATCCTATTCTCAGCCCAGACCAGCACATCTGGTCAGGAACTGTAGTTGAGAATTTATTCATTAAGATTATTAAGTTGCTTATCTTCAGTTTTTTAAGGAAACAGAAAAGTCAACATATATCCACATGTATATATCTATGGACGAATTAACCCATTGAAACAACAGGTGATGCAACATGAAGGGGCAGACTAGATGCAAAAATCAAATTTTGAGCATCGCTCGATGAAGCTCTTACATTTATACAAGTCTAAACTGTAACAGGGTGACACGGTGGAGCAGGGGTTAGTGCTGTTGTCTCACAGCAAGGTCACAAGACCAAGACCTCCTTAGTCCTCGATCTGGGACCTTTCTGTGTGGAGTTTCATGTTCTTCCCAGTGTCTATGTGGTTTTCACCGGGTACTATGGTGACCATCCCTGCCTCTCACCAGCAGACCCCCGTGACTTTAATGAGGAATAAGCAGGTATAGAAGATGAATGAATGAATATATGGCAAGTTGCAAAAATTGTTGACACTGAATGTCTGAGAGACATGTTCATAAAACATAGTTTTTGTCTTTCACTAGTAAAACTTACAGCATCATTAAACTGAGGCACAGTCAGTGTTTTTGTTCCATTTTTTGTGGGTTTTATTTAAGTTGTGACATATCAGAAGTACCAAAAATCACCTCAATATAATATAAATCCTCTCCCAAGCTTTTCTCTGGAGCTCTAAAGAGAACAGGATGTTTTGTGTCTGTGTCATTAATATTAATGAGCCTCTCCTCTGATTGTTGTGAATGTGGGGGACTGTAACAGCCCTGGTGGTTTTAAGGGAAGGTTTCTGAATACAGGCTGTTTCTCTGTGGATTCACATGGCAGCAAACACTGAGACCTTCTTATAATCAAAACAAGAATGAAAGTCTAAACATCTAACAACCCTCCCTCCTCATTACAACTTCTGTGCAATGTGTTTTTCGTGTGTAATGTTTCCACAGTTGGTGTCATCTGCTGGTCTTGTTCCACTGAGTTTTCTTAAGTCCAAGGTCCACGCTGCTGACCAACTTTATGGAGATGCAGATTTATCTTCCCATCAGGACCTAGCACCTGCACACAGTGCCAAGGTTACAAGGGTGCCTGGTTCAAGGACCATGGTGGTTCTGAATTGGCCAGCAAACTCACCTGACCTTAATCTCATTGTTAATCTATGGAGGAAGAGGAAGATGTGATACACCAGCACCAACAATGCAGAAGAGTTGAAGGCCACTATTCGATCGCTAATCGACTCAATGCCATGCTGCACTGCTGCAGTAATTGAGTCAATTATAATAATCAAAATTAAAATAATAAACATTAAAATACCGCTCAAAACCCTCATGTTGAAAATGTAGTGACAAATGATCTGTTCTGCTGTTCAAGCATGAGTTCATTTTAGTCTGTCTGTGCTTTTGTGTTCTTATATTTATTATACTTGTAATATATGTTTTTATATATTTTTTTATAATGCATAATGTATACAGAATAGGTAACTATGTGCAATTCATTTATTTGAATTTTTCCAATAATTCTGCATGCAATAATCTACTCACCTACCTCATTGCACGTGCACTTTACAATTTAGCAACAACAAAGGTGTGTAAAGGCATTTACTTTTATTTTTATTGTTTATTTATGTTATGTATGTGACATGCTGGAGTTTTAATTTCCCTGAGGGAACCTCCCAAAGGATTAATAAAGTCCTATCTAATCTAATTTAATCTATCAGGCAGTGGCGACATTTACCAGTCCTACGTAGGAAAACAAAGTAGTTGTATATTAATGTAATATCTAGGCAACAGGGACATTTTAAGATATTTGAAATGCTGAAACAGGCCCCCTCCTGTTGCAGCATGAAAGGGAAATATTCTCCATCTCAACCTTATCCGATACCTTTGGGTTGAATTAGAGCACCAGCGTCAGGCCTTATCACCCAACATCAGTCGGAGGTCTCATTAATGCACTTGTGGCTAAATGGGAGCACATCCCTGCAGCAGAAAATTAATGCCCATGGTTTTGTAATGAAATGTTGGAACAATCGCATATGGTCGTAATTTCCAGGTGTTTATGAGCATATAGTGTACATCCTGCTGCTGTATAGCAGTTTTTTTCCCCTCATTGTGACAGATAACACCTAGCTACTGGCAATTTCCTGGCTCACAGCCATCACCACATCTAATTCATGTCTACCCACTCAGATCTCTTCTCTTCCTCCACTTGCTCTCTGCGTCCACCACTGTTATTAATAGCGGGAGCATAAAGGAGACTTGTTGTGGCACTGAGATTAGGCGGCTTGCAGTGGCCTTGCTGCTGACCTGAGGTGCCCTGCCACCGACTATCTACACAAAGTTCCAGTGCAGAAGCAGAATGAGGCAGTCACAGACCTCAGGTTACAGTGTTTAAAGAAGCAGCTTCCAACCATATTGTTTTTCTGATGCATGAATATTATTAAGAGTCTCTGAACAGATCGATTGATGTCTTAGCCAAATCCCCATGTTGGCCACAACCAGCTGGTGAACAAAGTCATAAATCTACGGCTTGGGGTAAGTATTACAACAACATCTGGCACCAACATATACATGGTATTATAGTAATTAGGAAGTGGCCAGATGTGAATGTTGCTGTGATCGACTCCCACTGTCTCTCATGTAAAAATAAGGAAAATGCTTACATTTTAAAGCAGAATTCAGTATTATCTAAACTAAAAGATGAATTTCAGACTTTTCAAAATCAGAAGATTGTTAAAAATTCTAAATAGACTTATTCACACTGCCAAAGAGTTGCCTGGACTCACTGCAGGGGAGATGTAGGTCTATAGGTAGAGGTGGAAGATAAAAACGAGAATAAAGTGAGACTCACACCTGCACAGAACACATGTCCTGTGGCAGCTGCAATGCAGTCGGGTCTATTGAGGTGACTGGCAGAGAAGGAACTGACATCTCTACCTTTTCTAAAGTGAATTTCTCCCTTTTATGATTGTTCAACATGGGAGCAAAATGTCTTTTCTGCAGAAAACTGCACCGACATCAAAACCAGACGCTTATTTGATGTAGTGCAAATGTCTGAAAATGTTCCTACTTAGAAGAAACATACCCAAAGAATAAAAAAATATATAGCCTGGCTAAAATGGAATCAGGATTGACAGGAGTGAGATTAGAGTGAGATTTTATTCCATGATAAAATAGCACCCTTTAAAAGAAAATGACATCTTGCTACCTTTTATATTTTTAATGACTGACAAAATAACAGGCTTGGACTGGTCTGGAACTCTCAAGTGTTTATTCTTTCAGTTCTCGTCTCCGTCTTCTTCTGGGCAGTTGCAGTTTGTCAGGAACAAGAACATAATCATACTGACTGCAGGAAATGGTCCTAAAACACTTCTGTTGACAGCAGTCCCCTGTGCTTAGAAACATTGCAGTAAAAGAACAAAGAACTGTGGACCGAGCGTCTCAGCTTAAGTGCGAAGAATTACATTCAGATTTGACTTCACTATTATGTGACATTTACAAACTATATCAATCAATAATTCGGTGTTTCCCTCTTTCCTCCACAAGTGTTTTGCTCTGAAAAGGTCAGCATAAACCAAACTAATCATCCATCTCTATATGACTGTCAAAGCAGCCAAGAACTGCTAAAAAATACAAAAAAATAAAGATAATGCAGTGCTCCACAGTTTGACAAATGAAAAGTTATTTTGAGGACAAACTGCTGGCATCATTTCAGAAGCTGTGAGTTACTGTCTCCGGCTAGCTCTACATGACTCATCTTTACAAGTAATATGCAAGACAATTACCCCAACCACACACACAACACTGAACAACACAGAATCAATTCAAAGGTCATACTTCTACATTTTCACCCAAACTGGGTTTTTGAATTGAAAACAATCTCCATCAACACAGGATTAATCTCCTATAAAGGAATATCATGCTCGCCAGTGTAAATAGGAGGCAGAAAACATGATATGTCGGACAGAAATCATTATGGTAAAGACAAAAACAAATCTGGTGGGAGCAGATTAGAAGCCATTGTTGTCATAGAAACAAAACCCACGTGCAGTCAAAAACCCACTGCACAAGCACTTCAACCCAGAACTCCTCAGTACCCTGCCAGCACTTTTCTGCCAGAGAAAAACACACTGTGGACACAAGCCCTTAGGAGTTTTATGAACTATAAATCATGCAAAGATATTCCAGTAGAAACCCGTTTTAAAAATATAGACCTGGAAATGTGCATAATGGACCTTTAAGCAATATCAATTTATTCTGAATGGCAATCCTCAAACCATGACGTACATACTTCTGTCCAGTCCACTGAGCCTGAGCTGTGACTTTCAGAACTTTTCCAATAAATCTAAAGCCTCTACACTCACGCATATTACATCATCACAACATATTATCATTGTCAGGGCATCAAATGCTGTTATTTGATGCTTTCCAGCATTTTTTCAGCCCTATAGACTTCTATAAAACTCCCAAAATAGATGCAGATGGATTGATGGTCTACATCAGGTGACTGATGATGTCCTCATTTGAAGGTGAGTTGTGTGGTTATAGATGCAAAGAATCTGAAAAGGTGCAATTTCAGTTCACTATATATATATATATATACACTAATACAACAGTGTTTTGTATTGTAACTTTGTAGAATTAATATGTCATAAGTCAGAATGGTAATGGTCCATAAACCTTCAGCCCCTTGATTTCCATTCAAAAAGTAAAACATGTCTAACGTATACATTCATTGCACACAAACTGCCATAATTCAAGTGTTTCTTTTAATTTTGATGATTATAACTGACAACTATTGAATGAAAATTTGAATGTTGTGGAAACGTTGAATATTGAAGACACCTGCAAAGGCCTTTAAATGGTCTGTCAGTGTAGTTGAGCTACACAATCATGAGGAAGACTGCTGACGTGACAGTTGTCCAAAAAAATGGCCATTGACATTTTGCACAAGGATGTCAAAGGATGTCACATAAGGTTATTGCTAAAGAGGCTGGTTGTTCACAGAGCTGTGTCCAAACATTAAGACAGAAATGAAGGGAAGGATGTGGTCGGAAAAAAAGTGTACAAGCAATAGGGATATCAGTCATAAGTGATATTCGAACTTCTGATCATAGCATGTTATTGCATTACTGCCCAAAACCCTCACGTTGAAACTGCAGTGACAAATGATCAGTTTTGTTATTTAAGTATAAGTTCACCTGGATGATAGGTGTGAATATTTTAGCCTGTCTGTGCTTTTGTGTGCATGCATGAATTTATTCCCCAGCGTTTTTTGCTGCAAACAGAGGGAGTGTTAAGCTCATTGCCTGGCCTTGGGCTGTTGTGTGTGATGGGACTTCTTCAAAGTGAGTGATTCCGATTGAGTGGTTATCTGTAGAATGCATCATGCTCGCACTCATTTATTATCCCAAACCACAACTCTGGGCCAACCTTCAGCCCCCCTGGAGGATTTTGGGTGTGTATTTACCTTACCTCCAGGGCAGCCTCAAGGGCACTGTTCTACAGCATCCGACGAGGTCAAAGATAGGGAGAATTAGCATTTTTCTGTTTTTCTCATTTTGAAATATATTTCACTTCTACCAATCCTTTCTCCTGCCTGTACTGAGCTCCATAATTGGGGTGCTGAATTGTATTTGCATAATTATACATATATTGTTAAGTGTGACATGAATAAGGGAATATTTTACCTTGACATGATCCACTGGATTTTAAGACCATAGTTAAAAATTGATGTATGAATGAAAAAAAATAAAAGTGCAGAAAATGAGCTTGATTAGGATGATTAACTCAGCATCACTACAAATTATTTCCATATGGGTAAAACTATAGCTATAGAAGTTTCAATAGCTAATCCAATCTCAAAAGTACATTTGATTTTACTGGAAAGGTGAAGAGTAGACCACTGTAGTTGGTGCTGAGTGAGAATTGATGAGCTCTCCTCGGGTTCTTCATTAATAAAGTATTATTCAATATTAAGATTTTAACAAATGCTGGGTCTGATCATTATGCATCAGGGAAAGAAGCCCAAGTTTTAGATATCCTGGTTTTGGATTAAACTCATTGAAGAAGACTCTAGGATATGGCCCTGATTAATAACCTTGATCTGAGACACTTTCTATGTGTTCACATGTGTGACATAATATTACTCCTGTTTAAGATCCTGTGTGTTCCACTGTTTGAGTTTTTAAATCACCACACAAAACAACCCGGTCTTGTCTTGGCCATGATGACTATGCTGTCCATTATTAATTTATTATTGGCCACCGAGACAGAATCCGCCAGACGCTGCTGTCAACACACACCTGTTGGTATCAATGGCTGTAGGCAAGCTTAAGGCGTTAAGTGGCACATCACACTGTTTTGACACCACTGACCAGCTCCCAGCAAATGTTAGCTTTGAAAACACAAATTAACATTTGAAACTAAGCTTTTGTGCTCATTATGCAAAACATTTTGCAGGAATTTGTGATGTAATCTTGGTTTTCTACAAATAATGATAATTTCATCAGTTGGTAAACGTGTTTAAGATGAAAAGGAATTGGTTTAATATTGGAGAAAGTCAAACCACACTCTGCCACCATGCGTTAAATGATGTCTTGACATTTGAAAAATGATCTACTACTATAACTCACCCTCTGTGATGTCTTTAAAACGCTTGTACGCATGGGTCAGAGTTTGTTTTTATAAGTCCAGACTTTCTTGTGAAAGATGACATATCTTTTAAGGCCTGTTTTGTGTACTGTAAGCAATGGTTATAAATGAGGGCCCCAGGACAGATTTGCCTGCTATTTGGGTTGGAAGTGAAACTGGCCAAGGGCCAAATCAAAGTACAATGCATGCCAGACTCAGTTCATCACAAATATGTAGTATATCAGTGCAGACAAGCCAATAATGTAATATATCACTGCCCAAACATCACCTTTTACTGCCTTTGGACCATGCAGATGTGTTTGTACTGTTTACTGTAAATGTTTAATGTGAGAATGAACACAATGCACACAAAAGGGATAATCAAGTTCAAGTCGAACACTTCTCCTTTGCCAAGATAACCCATCCACCTAACAGATGTGGCATACCAAGATTCTGATTAAACACCATCATTAAAATGAAGTTTTGCTTTGGTAAAATACATTTTAGAGGTTATCTGATGTGACCAGTGTATGATCCACACATTACCTTCACAAAGAGTTGATCAGGTTGTCGACTGCTGTCTGTAGAATGTTGGTCAATGGCTGATTGTATAAACTTAAAAATCTGCAGGATTTAGTATTCCTGTGAATCACTAAATAGGGAAAGGGATTTCCTCTTCATGTACTGTGATATAGGCAAACTGATCCATGATCCCTTGTATGCAATTAATGGCCCTGACACCATAGTAAGACAAATATCACCATATTATGATGCTTCCATCACCAAGTTTCACTGTCTTCATAGATAATTGGGGTTAAAACTCAGTGTTTGGTTGTTTGGCAAACTGCCTGTGACCCCAAAAAAGAACAATCTTAATTTTAAAATGCTTCTCCATTTCTTTTTAGGCCAGTTTTTTAAGCCAATTGTTTCCTCTTCGGCACAAAAACAAGGGATCATGGATCAGTTTGTCTATGTTAAAATACTTGTACAGGTCATCTTTCCTTATTGCCAAAAAGGAAATGCCCTTAAAAACTGTGTATAAACAAGACAACAACCCAAAACACACAAGTAAACCAGTAGCGTTTTGGTACCAGACCAACAAAATTAAAGTTCTTGAGGGGTCAAAACCAAGAAATGCAGAGGATCTGTGAGGCTGAAATACATAGAGGTGAAGCAGTTCTCAGAAACCATGGTCATAACAACTAAATATTAATTTATTGATCCACAGGAATGCTAAATCCTGAAGATTCTTCAGTTTATACAGTAAATATTTGAGCTTATGAAGAAAAACACAGATTTTTCTTCACAAATTGAATTAGGATATAAAATGCAGTATTCCCAATTCATCGAAATAAAAACTTACTATAAGGATTTTGGCCTTACTCACATTTTTCAAACACACTGCTGTTATTTTGAACACAACTGTACATGCTGATCCAACGTATCCCAAACATTCTCATAGACTGATGCATCTGAGTCTGTGAGCCATGAGGAACTGGGATTTGGGGGTTTTCACTGTACAGATCCTTGCATTATCACGCATGCAACAGGTGTTGGTGGTGGATGAATGGCACAGCATTAAACCTCAGCATCTCATTATGCTAACTGTACATTCAAATGGATATCAATGAAATGTGTGTTGTCTGTAGCTTATGCCATGCCCAGGCCATAACCCCCCTGTCACCACTCTGCTGTGAGCACTACTTTTATAATTCTTTGGTTGTACAATCCAATTGTAGCGTCAGCAGTTGGTGGCTAGTTGCAGGTGAAGGTTCTAGATGAAGAGGAGTCAGAACAGTTTCTATAATATGTTATTGTGGTGAAAGGTAAGCTGGCTTGGTTGGAGTGGTCTGGCAGAGGACAGGAACCGTTGAGGTGGCTGAAGACAAGCAAAGCAGGTTGTAGTACTACTAGTACTCTGGTAGAAGCAGGCCAGGAGACTGAAGGATCTGGCAGCGTCTGGATGCCTGAGCTGGTTAAATGCTGCCATGACTTGATTGGAGATGAGTTGCAGGTGATCAGATGGGCAGGAGGAGGAAACCCAGAGTCCACGCCCAGCAACGCCAAGGCAGGAGGAGGAAGACAAAAATCACGCCCAGCAACGCAGACTGAGACAAGCAGGAAACACAAGGAAAGGGAGCGGCAGAGGCTAAACCAGGGGTGGGCAATCCTGGTCCTGGAGGGCCGGTGTGGGTGCAGGATTTTGTTCCAACCAAGTAACACACCTGATTCTACTAATCAACCTCTAGAACCATTGCCAAGGCCTTCATTAGTAGAATTGTCTTTGTCTTTGTCTTCCTCCTCCTGCCTGCCCTGGGCTAAACCCTAACAGGGCTTGTGTGGTTAGGGACTGCACATGAGGGCTGGTTCCTAAAGGTCTGGAAACAACTTTTGAGGCAACTTATGGTGTGAAATGAACATTTGATTCAGGTCCACAGCTTCGGTGGATGATGCTGCAGTCAGCACACCAACTGTGTCTTGTCTAAACATAGATTATTTATTTTGGTGTTTTAGTGTTTATTTTTGGTGTTTTCCCAGAATAGTCAGTCTGTATGGTTCTTTCTCTCTTGCCAGTTTGTCTTGTCCGTTTAGGTCAGTATTCCAGCCCCCCCTCCCCCTCCTCCTCCTCTGTGTACCTTGGTCTAGTTTTGACCTCGTTTCTGAGATGTTTGACCATGTTCTTGCCTGTTTTGTCTGCATCTTGATATGCCATATCTGTCAGGTGGATGGATTATCTTGGAAAAGGAGAAGTGCTCACTAACAAGGATTTAAAAACACATTTGTTAACACAATTTGAGAGAAATCAGTCTTGTTTATGCATAGAATAACTCTTAGATCTTTTATTTTAAGAAAAGTGGGACAAAAATGTTTTGTTTATACTTTTGTTCAGTGTAAATGCAATACATTGTGACACAAGCATTTTTTATGCTCACTACATGTTTGTTTTTCACATTAAATAATTTACGCAGAAGACATTTCATGTTTCATTGAGTATTGGCTTTGATGATGTTAAAATGAATAAATGAACCAAATCAGTCACAGGCATATACCCGCCCACTCTGAGATTCTGATTGTACTTTCTTTTTAAAATGAGGAGAAAAGTGGAGAGAGACATAAAGCAAAGGGTTCTAGCTAACATAAGTCTGCAGTGAGTGTGTGGATGTGTTTTCCCCACCTGAGTAAGCTAAGGGTTTGAACATGGTGTACACGTGGCTAGAAAAAGGCTGCATGGATGACAAAAAATGAAAAGTGCATCCACGCTTGGGTGTGTGACTGGGCTGCTTCCATAGAAGTACCATAACCCACTCATGAACCTTGAAATAAATTGCTCCTTCAAGTGTAACCAACACATTCTCAACCTTAAGAATGGCTATGACTGCTAGGGAAAAAAAAAAGTTGCACGTTGCTCCTCTATACATGCAGTGGCAGCCTCTTTCTTTAAAATAAGCTTCAAATGCCATATTCTCCAAGGATTATAAAGCCACATGTGTAATGGGTGCTTTTCAAGGTAAGTAACTGACCTCGCTTTAACCACTACTGAGGTCAACAATTTCACAATGGTTTGAAGTTCTCAGACGTTTTAAACCATCTAAGGTCTATTAACATAACTCTTAACCAGATATGAGCTTTCTTTCTTTGAGTTTACCAATCTATTAGTATTGGTAGTGCTTATATTACCATCGGCTTACAATACCATTGCTTCATTTGAATTAGGTTTTTCCTACAATACGACTGTCAACCAAAATCTACTCTATTCTAAAGAAGACGCTTGAAAGGAACACAGCTTTTTACAGGAGCAGAAAATTAATATTTAGTGATGTCTTTAGTGAATATCAGCCGATATTGGTCTATTTATATATTATATATATCGGAAATCAAGCATTTGGACAATATCGGCTATCAGATATCGGCAAAAAGTCAATATCGGACACATCCCTATTAATATTGCATGGGGATGATCATATCCTGGGAATCATCAGTTATTTGCTTTGTATTGTTTGTACAATAATTACAAAATCAGAGCATAACAAAATGCCATTTACCTTAAGCAACCTTTATTAGTAAGAATAAAGTATGTAAGTACAGTAAAATCAAAGTAACTTAGATGTGAAATAGAATAAAAATGGAGTCCCCCATATGAAAGTGACAGTGTTCTGGGTTTAGGAAGAGGCAGCACTGCTGGACTCAAATAAAATGAACATGGCCAAGTTATAAAATAGAAGAATAATTCATAAAATGCAATTTATGTCATCACTTAGTATACATTCCTTGGAATTTCTATTTTGAAAGCTGTAGAAATTCAGAGGAATGCAGGTTTTTCCTCCATTAGTCTTTGTTTAAAAGGCAAAAAGTCTAAATGAACTTGAAAAGGAAATATGTTCTTAAAACACTCAAATTATCCTTGGTTCATGTGTTATAATGCAATGATTGAAGGATGAAGTGATGGTGGAAAAACAATCCTGATTAGAGCCTATGCAGGCTCACCAGATACGGGAGAGGCTCATTATCTGAGCAATTATGTTCATTGTTCTGCAACGGCACCTTCCCATCAGTGAAACACTCACTTGTAGTGAACACTTGGAGTGGATGATGAAGAAATGGAGGTGGGACACAAACCGAAGAAATTCCTTCTGCTGCTGTCAGATAATACAATCTAAAAGGTTCAGTATCTATCCTCCATTTGAACCAAGATCATTTCATATTTTTTCTCTTTTCCTACATGTAATAAGTCGTCACTGTAATTTGTTTGTCAGTCTACTCCTATGCAATCAAATCAGTCTTGCAATAAAGAAAGACTAGTGAAGCTTATTTTATTCTTTCATTTAATCAGCCTCGATGGGACCCAAACCACAGGATCGTTTAGTGAAGAGTCTTTAATCTTTGCTTGAATGGTGTTTACACCAAACAGGAAGTAGATGTATCGTCCAAACACAGGCTGAATCAGAGTCTAACCTCTCACACAAGTCCAGCAAGTCAACGTAGACCAGCAGAGTAGCAGCAGGACGCCACACCAGCAGACAAACTCTAGAAAGGGAAAAGATGGTGGTGTGAAACAAAAGGCAGACTGGTTTACAGGAGAATAACGGGTCAAGCATCTATGATTTTGACTGTACGTGGGTTGTCTCTGGGCCTTTTCTCCCACTTAACCAACATCTGCAGAGTTGGTTGGTGTCACAATTAAACTCCCTATATTCTGTGTCATGGTGAGTTACTTAAGTTACTTGTAAGCAGTAGATATTCTAACTCCTATAAAAAGTAGTTTTACCAGCAACTTGCAGCCAATCATCATCAAGTCACACACTGCTGTAAAAACGGTATAATTTGTTCAGAGCAGTGCTTGTATAGAATACTTCAACTGGACCAAATAACCAGGAACTGGCTAAAACACTCACGTCCATCAATTCAAAGATGGAAAACAGCTCAGAAGAACTCAGACATAGAGAGAACAACAGAAATGAAGAGACAAGACTATAAAAGCCAGCAGAGCCTTGGAAGACAAACAGACATGAATATGCTTAGTGCACACACACACACACACACACACACACACAGAGGGGTGGTCTCATTTCTGTTATATATGGACTGTTGAATTGAAGGGTATGCCCAGTTAATTTATTTCTATAATCCGATTACATTAAATAGATGCACACACTCACTCTCTCTTTCAGAGACACACACACAAAGTACCATATTTTTTGGACTATAAGGCACACTTAAAATCCTTTAATTATCTCCAAAATCAACAGCGTGCCTTATAATCCGATGTGCCTTATGTATCAACTGCTTGCGCTTTCTGACCTTGAACCGATTTTATGTGGTACATTCAAAGACGTGTCAAAACGTTTTAGTATGACTGTGGTAAGATTTGAAGCTTGATGGATTGTCGGAGCATTTCGCTACCGTAGTCTGGAGCCTCATGGAACAACATGTACTGTGTTTAAATATAATATTATGGTGTGTGTATAAACAGCACCTGTTAAGAGACATGCATACAAAGTGGAAGTCAAACTCAAGGCTATTGAGTCACACAGTATAACATGGGAATAGAGAAGCTTTGTGGGAGAAAAAGTGAATGTACCACTTTGGTTTTTATGTTGCAACTGAACAATGTTGAGTTATTGTGAATAAAGTTATGAGTTAACTGGTTTGTTTTGCTTAATGTGCCTTATTATCCAGTGCATTTTATATATGAAAATATACGCGTTCATGACACATTCATTGATATTGCGCCGTATAATTTGGTGTACCTTCTCTCCAAAAAATACGGTAAGAATAAAATTTCAGAAAAGAAAACGTGTCCGTACTTTACATAGTGGATGGATGAAATTGTTATTTTTACTGTATGAATGCACATGGGTATCTAGTTATTCATTACATATTTATCCTTTTTGTATGTGTGATTTTTTTTTCTTGCTCCAAAAAAAATGCATAAATACAACTTTACAAAATTCAGGAACAATGTATTGTAAGTAAGAACAAGATACCGCCAGAGAATGTGGAAACATGCACTGTATAATCCATATAAACAGTGTGTGTAATAAATTTATTTCAGTGTTTGATTCACAGACTGTTTACGTTTGTGAAGCCCAGAGCCACTGGACGAAGAAATTGTTCCCTTCAGGAACCTTCGTGGCTTGAAGAATGTACCGAATGCATTTTTGCTGAAATTTCATTTTTTGCTGTCATGTATCCTGGAAACACATCAAAGCTCAGCAAAAGCTCACTATCGAACACACATCTCACATCGGTTCTTTCCCCTCTCCTTGTTTTTAAAACATCTTGCACCACCTTCTTTGCTTTTCAAATCCCTCGCTTCATTCAGACCCTGATCGCTCACTTATTCTTCCGATCAGTCCTTCCCTCATTGTCTCTCTCTCTCTTTCCCTCTCCCCCTCTCTCTCTGTTCACTAAGCTTTTAGAATGAGGGGGCGAGAAACCCCAAAGCATGAATCATTAAAAGATGTGAAGAGAAAAATAGATCACTGCAGATGCACCTGCAAGAATAACAGTGTGCAATGAAGGGAGAGGGTGATGGGGACAGAGGAGAGGGGGAGGGGAGCGTTCAGCTTCACTTCTCACAAGACAAAGGATCTGTCCTGTGCTTAACTGCAGCAGTTCTGTCTATACATATACAGTACAGCATGAAAGAGACTGCGTATCATGTCCTTATACATTAAGATTCCAGTTTGCTTGCTGACAACCCCCTTTGTTGTTTTATACTCAAGTTATTCCCACTTTACATCAGAAAAGCATCGTCCAGTTCTTCATGGGATTTTTCTGCTGCCGATATCGACAATACATTACAGCAAAAAGAACAAATTTAGGGTTTTGTTTCTGGGAATCTACACACCAAGTAAACTGGGTTTTTGATCTGTGTACACTTCACACTTTTAAAATATATAGTAGTCATGATGTTAGTTTCTCTTCCATTTTTCTCTCCACATCCGCATGAAACATTCACGCCTGTTCTCCGGGTATTGTCAAAAGTAATTGTAAAACAAAGCACATTGCCAGCTGAGGTAGAAGTCGAGGAGACAGAGTAAGGAGGAAACTAGATACACAAATAAACATCCCAAAATAACTTGTTGAAAGATTTAAATGTGTATGTGCAGCCATGAAGCCTACATTAATAATGTTTTTATGGAACATCTGTGCGAGCGTTTATCACAGAGATTTCATGACTTTCAGATTCAAGCTTTAAGGGAGTGAGGTTAAACTACCTGTCATTACACCACTTCTACTTCCAACAGAGAGGAAGAGACATTTGGGTAATTATTCTCAGCTCCTGTGGCGCATCAGACAATCGTTTTATAGCTTCATGTTGATGGTGTGCTTCTGGGTACACCGTTATTAGATTTAGCTGTGATTAGAACTGTGTTAAGACCAGCTGAAGTGATTAAGACTTTGTTTAGAGAGGACTCTCCCACTTGTTATGAAGTTGCAGGGAGAATTTCTCACAGTCTTTATATGTTTCATGATCATCAGTTGACTGTACTCAAAACTCTTTAGAATGAACACACAAGGCAGCAGGTTTTAAAACAAGCATGTGGACATTTTTAATAATTTGACTACCATCCTTTGAAGCTCTTTGAAGTGGTGAGGGGGGGAAAAAGAAATTTGAACATACAGTTCTATTTCCACAAAACCCATCTGCTGATGAATATCTGCTATGTTCAAAAGCTCAAAAACAGCTGCTCTTTGGACCTTGAGGTGAAATAACGGATGAGGCATCCTAAAATGTAATATTTCATTGTATACATATATATTGGGTAAAGTCACAGAAAAATCGTTTTTTTAAAACGTTAAGCATTCACCTGTATGATAATCCATGTTCTTATTTATATTCTAGATTGTTGCATCACTTACAGTAAGATAAATGCAGAAGTGACAATTCTTTACCTGAAAAAACTCTTCAATCATCATTAAAATGCATCTATACATGCAAGTGGACAACGTGAACAACAATAATACTAGTTGTCCCTTTGTGAAGGTCAGTCAGTCATTTTCTATACCTGCTTATTCCTCATTAGGGTCACATGGTCTGCAGGAGCCAATCCCAGCATTTTACGGCGAGAGGCAGGGATACACCCCAGATGGTCGCCAGCCAATCGTGGGGCACACACACCATTCACTCACACACTCACACCTATGGGCAATTTAGAGTCTCCAATTAACCTCAGCATGTTTTTGGACTGTGGGAGGAAGCCGGAGAACCTGGTGAAAACCCACGCAGACACGAGGAGAACATGCAAACTCCACACAGAAAGGTCCCAGACCCCGGACCAAGGAGGTCTTGAACCTGTGACCTTGCTGTAAGGCAACAGCCTGTTCCACCATGTCGCCCCCTTTGTGAAGGTAAAATAGAAAATGGAGCATGAAGAAGTAGATTTCAGATGACGTCTATATAAAAAGGTAACGCAGTCGGCTGGTTAGAGCCCAACTTGCAAAAAGTGGACTTGGTGAACTTTTCTCTTCGCTTCATGTTGTGACGGTTGCCTAAAAAAATACTTTAATCCCCCTCAGGTTTCTCTTAATATAACCAAGAGGTTTTCATGCCAAAACCTAACAAGTATCCTGTGTTCTGTAATGGTTTGTAAAAAGCACATGGTGTTGTCCTGCTGATTATTGTTGATAACCCCCTAATTGGAAAACGCTCCTGTGGGCCCTACGGAAAAGGCTCCTGCAGTGCATGGTCTAACAACCCATTTTGTTATTTAATCTGGGTTTTATTCAATGTCATTTAGAGAATCCCTCCCTCCCTAACACACCTTGGCCTTGTTGTTGGCTCTAAACACCTCCAGCAGTGTGCATCAATTAGTGAAGCCATGCACAGCCCCCACAGCTGGACAAGGCACAATGAAAAGGCTGCGTCCACTCCCTCACTATTAAAGCAACATTAAAGTAATTGGCCTGCTGTGTTTTTTCCTCTTTAAATTAAGGATTTCAACATTTTTAAATCAACACTTACGGTGCAAAGTAATTACACGAAGGAAGTGTGTGTATAGTATGAGCCAGCATCCTGTAACTCAGGAGAACCAAGCTGCAAGAAATGTCTCGTCTGATAAAGGTCAACCCCATTATTGAAAAGGGATTCTGAAATCATGAATATACATTGAGCAGCCAGGGCTCCCTTCTGTATTAGTCAGTGACAAGCGTGTTTTAACACTTCAAACATTGTGTCCTGTGCACTCTCTGCTATTTCCTGTGTATTTCATCAGATAAAGTCTTCAGGTTTCTCTTCATTAAGCATGGGGCATGCTGTTTTGTGACAAACTGTATGTCAGCATCTTTCAGATGATCTTCAGATTGTCTCCTTTGAACCAGGCAGAAAACACACTCATCATATTTAGCTTGTGAGGGCTTGTGGCTGGCTGTGTTACCACCATTGCATCAACTTGACTCCCCTACTTTGCACTATTTAACTGCTTCTTATTACTTGACTGTGGGTGAGTGGGGTGCAACATAACATAAGTTGCTGTAAGATTAAAGGAGAAGGGGACCCTATTTTCCAAGATTCTACTGGAGTGATCTAGTAAACATTTCTCAGAAGCAGCAGCAACATACTATGGTCTTTCTTTATTTTTACCTGTCAGGCTCAGATTTGTATTATGTTGCATCTATTGTAAACTCAACCGCAGCAGCAGCTGCAGAGGGATTTGCATAGCTCCTATTGTCGAGACAATCATTTTTTTGGGTGGTTTTAGGACACATCCCAATCTGAAGTCAAAAGTATCTTGTCATTTAAGTCGTCACCCTGTCCCCATGTTAGTACCTGTGTTCTTGTCGTAAGTTCTCTGTAGAGCTATCGATTCTAGTGAAATGGCCTTTGACTAGAAGGTGGCGCTGAACCAGCTGCACACTACTCTATATTGATCGCAATCCCTGCTCTACAGAACCTTTCCATGCTTGTTTATTTAGAGCCTGGGGTGTGTTGACAGAGCAAGGCAATAACTGGCCAGGCACACAAGACAAGCATGTCAAACCAGTGGAGGGAGCCCAGGGAGCCCATGAGTGATTAAATGTGATTCATTCACTGTTGCCAGCTATCGATTGTTCATGAGGATTGAGGGGGGCGGACATCATGGACACGTCGCCAACAGCTATGAAATTAATCACAAATAAAAAGCTGAGGTGCGGTGGAACCAAACACATGAAGAATTTGCATTCACTGACATTTGGGCCAAATTAAAACCAGGCACATATCTTTTGCCAAGGAGTTGCATACAAGTGAGAGACATTGTTAAAATACCACAGATTAAATCTCAATTAGGAAAGAAGACCAATAAAGGCACAGTGTGTATGATATGGTGGCATTAAGTCGAACAGTTTGACGACAGGTTTTAAAATAATTCGACCAAAATAAGAACCGTTTTTACCTTGAGGAGCAGGTTTTTTTAGGGTTAGTTTCAATCTGCAATTTTACCACTAGATGGCACCACAAAATACACACTGTGACTTTAAGTGTTCAACTGATAGATGTTTATCATTCTGCCTCTCAACCATGATGAAGGGGAGTTTCAGAGTTTCTGCACCGATAGGCTTCACTCAGCCCACATCAAGCCGTAACTCATTAATTCATTATCTTTATATCATGGTATTCTACTTGGATTCTTACCATACCCTCCAAGCAGCTGCATTCCACTGAGTGTATTAACATGTGATGTTGCTGGCACTTTGTACTCAACGGTTATAGATTTTGTTCTTTGATACATGATCTGAACTACTTATTAGTCAGTCTGGCCTCATTGAAATAATATCATGGCACGATTGTTACTAACAACTGGAAATTACTGATTACATCATTTTCCATTACTGCTCATGTCAGGACAGAATTCCATCCATGCATTTTGACATATGGCCAATGCTCCAACCTGGCAAGGATTGTGCAGTTCATTCTTCACACTCCCAATGCTCTTTTCACTCTCTGAAATCCTCATTTCTAGACATGTCTCACCATCAGGTGGTTTTTTTTTTAAGGTGTCACAAGGACTGTCAACTATTGTGACATTCAATTACTCTTTCAGTGCCAGCCATCACAAAAGTGCCTGAACTGGGGCATAGGAGTTCAACTCATCCTCCCTCTGATTGGCTGATTTGGCTTGGTCAAGGGAGTGAATTTTGCAGTCTGAAATGAGACGCTAAGCATATCTGACAGGGATCACGAGTACCGGTGAAACAGGACTTGCTCTTTCGGATACTTTCCAGTTTTGCACTTACTAGAAAAAGCTCTGCGTGTGTGCACATTTGTGTGTGTGTGTGTGTGTGTGTGTGTATCCTGAGAAAACCTGAGTTGGTCACTGACATGGAAGTAAACAACTCTCCTACTAAGGGTCTATTAGTTGCCAGACTTCTGTGCTGTGGCAAAAACCTTTGGATTCTTAGGGTTAACATGACCCTGTTCTTTAAAGACCTGTTTCTCAGATTTTAGCAGAACCTTTAAAATTGTAAAGAGTGAAAAATCCCAGTGCTACTCTCAGCTTTTAAGATGCCTTAAGATGGACGTAGTACACAATCTGTACTCTGTTTTCTCTTGTGTGGTGTTTAAAACATTATGCCAATTTATTTAGCTATGCTGATTTTGGAAGCAAACAGTGAAATGCCATCTAGGGCAGCCAGATAATTTCATGTGTGAAATTGTGGCTTTGATGAAACTCAGTGTGTTCCCAGTTTCTGACCTTTACAAATGCCTCTGTGTCTTATTGTGTTGTATGTGTGGACTTGTTGTGATCCCACAGCTACATTATGGCCACTAACTTCCTATTTGGGGACAAAAATGTAGGCTGAGTGTATATGAATATATGTATAGATTAGGTTTACAATCCTAGTTAATTATTTTATCAAAGTATTGGCTCGATGTGGTAATGTGACACAATTGGTCGAGTAACAAAAGCACAGATTTGATTCCTGTTTGATGTGTGAGCTAAGCTACATCATAAACCTCCTAAACTTCCCCTCTGATGTTAGGGCACTGGTGCCAGATCATGTGCAATGGAGAGTCAAAAGAAAATCCTTCAATTTAATTAACCAGCAGACTTTAGTTACTACTTGATTCCAGTCTAATTTAGGGTGTGCTAACAGTGACTCTCTTCCTGCAGTACAAGAACTCTCCTAGTGTTCATACTAGCCAGAGAGAACTGATTATAGGAGAGGTTTATATCCTGTGTATGCAGATTGGAAACAATAAAAGCCCAGTAAGAGTAGTAAGAGGTCAGTATGTGCCAAATATTCCACATGTCTTCAGTGTCAGAGTAACACACAGCACAGTTAGGTGTTCAGCATGCTTGCTTCCTTTCAAAAATCCAGCTTCCAAACTAATTTAAGACTTCCGATTAGCTGTCACACAGCCTCCTGTCAGTTTAATTTTGCCAATTTAATTGCTTTTCTTTGGCAACGTTACCTCGTGTTTGAATAAAAGATTGATTCTTTAAGCCGTTATTACGGAAATGGCTGGAAAAAAAAATAATCCCTCTCTAAAGTTGCAGACACTTTGCCACAGTCTATTGTATCTTACAAACCCAGACCGACAAACGTGAGCAAATTAACTGCATCTATTGCAAATTTGTGCAATAAACTGAGGTTTAAAGAAGTCATTTCTGCCTTTCTAAGGCTTTCAGAGACTCCCCAGCCTACACAGTATTAAGTTAACAAGCAATTAAGTCTATAATAGTTCCCTCTCTTATCCAAATAACACAATTTTACACTTCACATGGGTATGGCAAAGACCAATTTTGTGTGCAGTTGATAGACAAAGTACATTTGCAGACCAAGTGTGTCTAATTTGGACTTTGAAGCTTCATGCTTTGATCTATAGAGTATTGTTAAATATATTGTAGAAAAACATGTGGAACGTTTTGTAAATTATAGAAAGTAAGATTGTAATTACTTCATTATGAGAAGGTTTAGGTTTTCTATATATTGTCCCATGTTCCAAAACACTCAACCACAGAGGAATGTATAGGTATTCAAAGCAGAGGAGGGGCTTATGAATATTAATGAGACACAAAACGACCTGTTCTTTCTAGAGCTGCAGAGAGAAGATGTTAAACTATATCAAGGTGATTTGTGGTTTTTAAAAAACACAAAAAAGTATATATAGCATATCATGCTATTTATTACATACTATGGGATCTGGGAGAGGAACATTTTCCGACATGTGCCAGAACCATTTACCATTCTAGTCTCACCCATTCATTTCATTTTTTGACTGGGGGCAAAACAGGTATAAACAAGTTAAATAAAAAACTGAAATTTTAATGAAAACCATCACAATGTAATCTGTGTGTTCAGATTCCCTGTGTGCACAAAGTCCTGCAGCATTATGACCATCAGATTAAATTAACTACAGCGTTCAGGAAGAAAACTTCATGAACTCAACGGGAGGATTAAAAATAACATGTTTTTTGGTGTTTCAGGCTTTTCTATGCATGTTGACCTCCAAGCTCCAGCTTTTATGTTAATGCACATGAAACATCTTTGCCGTTTATCCTGCATATTAACATTAACGCTGCATTAATGGCATCTATTCTTAAAGAGACCAACAATGTGTTAGTGGTAAAAGCTTTTATGATTCAACACCAACACTGTACAAGCAATTAGAAACACATACTTATAAATACTTGACAGCACAAGGCAATAATATATATATATATATATATATATATATAGTAGTTCATCAAATATACATCACAATGAGAATATAAATGTCTTCCCCTTTTTGCATTATGTACCTTGATTACATTTTCACTTTTTAAGAGACAACAATCTTGTTTCCTGTCCTACTTTTTAAAACAGTGGGAGCAGTTCTCTGAGATCACAGGGATACTGTCGGCAGCTGAGAGAAGTTTATGCAGCCGCTGTTATTACTATTGATGGTTTCGTCAGAACAAATTAATGGCACCTGGTGTTGCTTGTTCCTCATCTACAATCCAGACCATCCATATTTCATGAGTTGCTATTTCCAACTCTCTAAACAACTTTTAGCTGCAATACCACCTGCTTTCTTTGCATGTGCTTCCTACAGAGATGAATGCACGGATGGATATTGTTCATGTTTATCCAACATCAATTATGTGTATTCAAAAAGTGATTTGGGGTCCAGATTAGTTCAAGCAGCTGCCATTTGCCTTCTGGCTTTTTAATGTCATCTTTTAGGCTTTAAATGTAACCAAAGTCATTCATTCTCAATTAAAAGAGCAGCATGGCACACGTCTGATCTGCTCTATTATATTATATAAAAGGTAAACTTATCCGTTTATCATGGCTGAATGGTGTTGCCCTGTATGTTCCCTTCCCCCTACTACTCCATCTACTCTACCTGCCTGCCACTCACACCTGTTCCTCCTGACAATCAAACACCTTCCACCTTGTTAACCAGCCAGTATTTTATTTCCCTGCCCTGATCTTCACTCTCATGGTTGCCTGAATGTAGCCCTTTGACATTAGAGTCATTTTGCGAGTTTCTGCGTTTTACCCGACCTTGGATTTTCACAACTTTCTTCGTGCCAGCCAGCTACTCAAGTCCATCAGCAGCTCACCTTCCCCAGTATCACAAATACCATTTAATAAATGTTGTTCTCCCCTTTCCACTGGGCCTGTGTCTGCAGCCGGCCTTACTTAGGCATAAACTCTTCTTTAAACAAGTCTGGAGCAGAGTTTAGATTCTCTACCCAAGAGAAAAACAAATGTTGGAAAACATTTGTCCTTTCTGAGTGCAGAGTTCAGTAAAGTCTCCAAGCAACAGTCCAAACTCATTGAACTGATGGTCGAGGTAAAGCACCTCAAAACAATCATTAGGGGAAAAGACACAAAATCAACGACCTGGAGAAAAAGGATTGAAAATTTGAAACACCACACATGAATGGAGGAGCTGGACTAGATGGAGACATGTCAGCCTGTCACACACTTCCCTGAAAGGACAGCAGATCAAAGCCGGTTTTTGTAATTCTTTTTATGAACTGAGTTACTGAAACAGGGCAAGAAGCTGGCCGGAAGGTGAGAACATCTGAACACCTCACAAGAACCAATGCAGAAATCTGAAGAGAGGCACACATTCTAGGAAAACAGAATAAAATCCATGAACTGCAAGGTTATTACATAGCCAAACGGATCACCTGAAATACAAGAGTGGTGATGGTGAAAGAATCAAAAGACCTTGAAACGTGGGGATAAAGACTATTCTCAGGCTGTAAGACAATTGTGTTGCAAAGAACTATGATGAGATGAACCTGAAAACATTCATTATTTCCAAACTGTAAGAACCTGAGAGCAACATTGACCCAGAGAGTAGCTACAGCATCAACAGCTACTCTGAGAACTACGTCAGTCGGTTCAGTCTGTCAGTGGTAGAGGTCTGAACAGGAGCTTTATAAAAATCAAGCACTCTATGAAACCGTTGAAGTCCTGTGTCACTGCTGCATCTGAATCATGGCTCAGGACTAAGGAAGCATTTCTATGCATTATACAAGAGTCCCCTATTTAAATAATACTTTCACATGCAATGAAAAAGAATCAATGTCAAGACTGTTACAGTTTGAAATGTGCATATAGAACTTGTGTTACGTGTATATTTGATAATATGAGTGATAAATAGGACAAGAATGTTGATAAAGTTGTTGACGTAGATTTATTAAATATATACAATAAGATTAACAACTATTGCCACATGGATAGATAATATTTTTATCATAGACGTCTGCAGAAGTCTGTGGAATGCTTTTGAACAGCACAGACCACCTTCCAGTCTTAAACTGAAAGAACAAAATGGATTCACAGAAGAACATCCGAAGCTTTGGGGGCTCCAAGCAGGGATTTAGCAAAATTGGAATATGGTGTAGTCCAAAATGATCCAAATAAAGCATATGATGAATATTTTTCCTTCCTCTGTCCTCTGCAACATTAGAGAAAAGAATCCTCTAATCATTTACTGTACAGGCTGAGCAGTTTTAAATAATTGGTAGCGTGCAAAGCAAAACTTTCATAGTCCCCTCCTTGTTATCAGCAGTGTGCAGATTTTCTATTGTGATCCGTAACAATAGTAATCTACCTCTTTGTTGTTTGCATCTTCCTCTCTATGCAAGTGATTTCGAACTATTTTCTTTAGCTTTTTCCTCCATTTGGCTGCTTGCTAATCCTGTTTGGTATCGATTGACCTCGCTGTTGCAAAACTGTGTTTTTCCCATTGACACAATTGAACTATTTTACCCACCTGCTGCTTGTTGAGTCTGTTTTTGGGTTAAGTTCCACCTAAATAGTTTCAAAATTCAGCTTTGGAAAATGAGTTTGGTTTACTAAAACTGATGTTGACAGATCCCCAATCACAATCAAAGTACAAGTGCAAATAATGGTCTGATAATTGATCAATTATGTGTTCTGAAAACTCTGTTTTTCTTATGATCTTAGATTTTAAGTATTTTAAAACTGTTTGACTAAAGACAAATGTGTAGCACTTACACAAAGTGAGAGTGCATGAAAAGGAGGAGACTTCAATCATCAAAGCATCTTAATCCAAACAATATTATTAAGCTATTTCCTCTACAGTTATCATCCACTGAGCCACTCAGTTTTATAACCTTGCTGCTTTATAGTTATCTTAAAATAGCTTGTAGATGGATAATTATGAGCCTATGGTGTTAATAAATTAAATCCGCCATCAATTTCCATATTTCCCTCCTGCAATTTTATGTTCTAGCCTTGGAACATCCATAAATGCATACATTATTGCAGCATGGCTATGTTACACAACAAAGCAATGAAAAAAACAAACATTTTATTGTTGTTTTCCTTTATAAAAACCCTGCAGTTGTGGATATAAATCGTGCACGATTCATATGCCATAATTTCATTTGAAACAAGTCACATACTGTTGGTGAATATAGACACAATTACACACAGTAAGAGCCATAAATAAATAACATACCTGCTGTTAACACACATTTTAGCAGTAAATTAATGCAGGAAGCTCAACATTGTGCTGCTGATCTCATTAAGACCTTCGCAGGGCATGTATTTCCCAGAATTCACTCTGAGAGAACAGAGGTTCCTCAAGGTTATGAAGTCTTCTTGCACATGCATGTACTGTATCAGTGTTACTGCACCATCTTTGTAAACATTCTGTTACAGCGCCGTCGTTGCACACACTCCACTATAATCCATCTTCATGCTTCTGTCACACCAACAAACCTGCCTGTGCCTCATTTTGCATTATAATTTATCTGCTAGTCAAAAGTCTATACAACTCTTGACACTGTAGCCAGACCATTCCAATATTAAAAGGCAAACAATAAAAACAGAGACAGCTAAAGCCACAGAAGTAATGTACTGAATCTAAAACTATATATTACAATGAAATAGAATTTCTTCAATCTACCTGCATTCTTAATGCCACGGTTTATGTGATGGAGTTGACAACCTAAGTCAGAAACGCCCATCCATTTCCAGTAGGAGGCTTAGCTACAGCACCCTAGCAAATTGGCAGATGCTGACAGATCAAATCCCAGAATTTGGATTTGTAAAGGAGCGTGATGGGTGAGGTTGTGTGTGAGGCACGGCCACAATCGACAGGCATTAGATGGTAAGAAAGATGACATTGCTGTGGAAATCAAAACCAATTACAGGGTCAGGGTATTGGTTCGTGGGGGTTTTACAGGTGGCAGCAAAAGACAGGAAAATGATGGCAGAAAAGGAAGCTGGATTGAGGCAGCGAGAGAGGGGGAGATGGCAGAGGAGGGAGTGAGCTCCTAGAAGAGCCTGCGAAACTCCGTGGCCCCCTGGGAGACCAGCTGGGCTCAATTACCAGGAGAATACAGTTGCAAAGGGAAGCCGAAAGGATACAGCATCGATCTGTCACACGTTGACAGCAGGGAAGAGAGTGCAGATAGAGAGGGTGGGGCAGGCAGCACCCCAGATGAGGAACAGAGTGAGAAAAAGAGATGGAATTGAAAAAGGGGGCAGAGAATAAATAGTGAGGTAAAGGGGTGAGAGGAACAAATTCTGCTGTGGAAGGTGGATTATACCACACTGAATAAAAAATATAAACACTTGTTTCTACGATCATTTTTCATATGTTGAAATATGAGGGCTAAGGGTTTTTCTGTGCACAAATTTTGGTCACAAATTTGCTGAAATACATCATTTTACCATGATAATCCCTCCACCCGACAGGTGTGGCATATCAAGGTGCTGATTAAACGGCATGATTATTGCACAGGTGCCTTGGGCTGGTCACAATAAAAGGCTGTTCTAAAAGTGCAATTTAAAAAAAGGAAAAACAACATTTATTATAGAGTTGCTCAGGTTTATTGATTGTTTCCTGTGAAATTTTGCTCCACTTCTCTTTGCAGGCTGTGTGAAGTTACTGCTGTAGGAATTAGAACACACGGTCACACACTCTGATCCTAAACATGTTCAATGGGTGACATGTCTGAGTCTCTGGAGACGTCTACAGATCCGTGCATCATAATGCTGCAACATGAGGTGATGGTGGATAAATGGCAGGACAAAGGGCCTCAGGATCTCACCACACTATCTGTGCATTTCCATACCATAACCCCACTGCCACCATGGGGAAACCATTCACAACAGCGACCTCAGCAAAGCATTCACCCACAGAACGCTGTACTCGCTGTCTGCCATCTGTCCGGTACAATAAACACCAGAAATCAAAGTGCCAGACACCATCACAAGTGAGCATTTGCCCACTCAAATCAGTTCCAACAATCTCTGCAATCAGGTTGAGATTCCGGAGAAGACGACGAGCATGCAAATGAGAAGGAAATCTCTGAGTTTGTACAAACCAACTGTTGCATCAGCTGTCCGGGAGGCTGGTCTTAGAAGGTCTTGTATTTGAGGATCCTGGATGTGGAGGTCCTGGGCTGACACCGTCTGCTGTTGTGAGGTTGGTTGTTTGTACTTCCAATTTCTTGGCAACGATCTAGAGACAGTTTATGGTAGTGAACATTCAATTCCCCAGCAACAGCTGTGTAGTCAACACACCGATTGCACACAGTCTCAAATCCAGCAGCATTTGGGGCGTTGTGTTATGTGATAAAACATCACATTTTAGTTTTTTAGTGTGTCATGCCCAAGGCAACATGTGCAATAGTCAAGCTGTTTAATCAGCATCTTAATATGAAACACTTGTCGGCTGCATGGATTATGATGGAAAAGGGAGAAGTGCTCACTAACACCGAGTCAAACTAATTTGTGAACAAAATTTTAGAACAAATTAGCTCTTTGTGTGTTTCATTTCAAACAAAAGGTAAGTTCGTACTCAGGAGAACACATCAGAGGATTAGATCAACCTTTTAGTAGCTCATTTCCTGATAGTTCACCATCTGTATCGTGACATTTTTTACTGATAAATTGTATTTGGACCAATAAGAAGACGGCCTATACGCATGTGCACACTTGTCTTGATTGACAGGTGAATATTATGATGCCATTCTTTAAAATACCCGAGCAAGACATTGAAAGGCACATGTGAACAGGAGGAAAAATGTCCTTGAATTTTGATTCAAGTCCTTCAATTTTGATATGAAAAATCGTCTTTTTTCCAAGTGTTATTATTCCTGTCTATTAAAAGTAATGTAGAATTTCAATTGATGGCAACAAAACTGTCCTACAACACAGCAATAACATGCTTCAAAGCAGAAAGCTTGTGTTTTTTTCCCCCCTTTTGCGCATCGTATGTAAATTTATTAAAGCAAAACACTGCTAATTATAAAACATACAGCTTATTTTTCCCTATTTACTTACATCAAGCCAATTAATGATCTCACGTGATTCACCTGCTCTGTGGGCTTGCAGCTCTACAGTCCAGCAGCATTAAAGGGCATGTGACAGTAAAACATTAATGTAAACCATCTTCCTCATATACTTGTAAGTTTGGAGCTGCCAGTGCAGAGTCCTCACACTTGCTGATGTAGCTGTGGAAGCAATGATGCAGCACTGTAGCACTCTGGGACTTATTCACCCTTGAAGGATTATTAGAGCATTCTTAATTATTGAACCGGACATTTGAGAAGAACATGGGCAGGATTTGCCACATTCCGAGTAAAATGGGCTAACCTTTTAAAACGATACAGTGGAATGCTGCAGGAAAAACATAAAATATGACATTTACACAATAGTCTGCTCTTTGTAATATTTTACATCACATTTATTATACCTTCCTATTGCTGGATTTGTTGCTTTAAGGTAGAAAACCCACATAACTCACTGTGTATGTGTGTGTGTGTCAGTTGATTCACTGTGCAAATAAACATCCTAATAAAACTGGCTCTTGAAAATTATCTGTTGAAATAGTTCTATGAGATGGAGCTGTGCAGTATGTGTACATGTATAAATAAAAGATGAATATAGCCTGCAGCAGCTATATGCAGCCTTTATAGCTGGATATATGAGAGGAGAAGACAATTGGTAGAGCTGAACTACATAAAAAGTGCAGACAAAAATCTAAAAATGAAGATCAATATTAACTATCAATACTAAAATGGAAATCAAACATTAATTACATGCATGGCTGTTAGTCATGGCTGTGCAGCGCTTGAATCCATGCAGCATTGAGGAGAAACATACCCAGTAATAGACTGATTATGTAACATCAAACTCTTGATTAATGCTGAAGTGGGAAATACTAGGTTATAATTTAGTTTGAAGTGTTCTTTTAACATTGCATGTCAATCATATATTACAATAACACTTCCTTTTATCTAAATGAATTTTCTAAACCTTTATCTTCAACCACTGACAGTGGTGTACAGTCCTGGTAAATTAGTCAGCGTTTCCTGTTGATTTACTCATTATCCTCCTGTTGAAGCTAGTCATTTGTTGGGGTTTGGGCTGCAGAACCAGAGCCAGAACCGCCAACATCTCTGTGCTTGCTGTGACGGGTCCTGCATTTAAATTGTATCGTAGGGTTGGTGCTTCTATGATTTGCAAACTATTTTATGCACAGTTGCCAACACTTCCATCGGGTCATTTTTAAACAAATCTACTGTCCAGCAGAGCGTTTTCATTGGTGTGAACCACTAATGGTGCACAAACAAACACTCTGCTTTGTTTGGAATGCAATCTGCGATAAGACGTGTTAATATTTTTAGTGCGTTTTCTTTGAATTGTCTACTTTGTGTCTGAATGCATGCTCCTTTGTATGCAGTTGTGTTAGTAGGTCCAACACTAATCCATGTTAGCAGTTTGCTTACTGGGTTAAAGTTGTTGCCTACTGCAGCATTAACTGAGCTACGCTAAACTTCTGTCTTTGCTTTGAGTTTAAAATCAAAAGTGAAAGGGCACTCTGAGAGCACAAGGACAACGGTCAGTTTTCTGATATAAGGTGCAAGCACAACTAAAATGTGAGAGTCACAGTTGTATATTGGCGTAGGTTGAGTGTAATGAAGTCAATGGTCAAAAATAAAGCAGGTACAAACTGAAAATGGGCAGAAATACACATGACTAAGAAAAATTGACTAAAGAAGTAAATGAAGATGACAGAGGTGAGTGAAACAAGACACGGGTGAAGCATATGGGACAATCAACCAATGCAGGAAAATTCTGATTAAATTAAAAGCAGGAATTGAATGCAGTAGGACACAAAGACCAAATCCAGACGAGATCGTAACAGATCACGACAATGTGCCTATATTACTGTTCATTCGTGTGCCTATCTGAATCACCAAGGCAGAATTCCATAATCCAGACACATACTGTAATCCAGGCAATGAACCTGAAAAGTGTTTTTGAAATCTCTGTATCACAGATCAGAATAAACAATATTGCAAACAGCTGCTCAAAGTATGATCTACAGCTGCCTGATTCAATCCTGCGCTCCTCCAAATGCAACTTGATGCAAGTTGCATCCAATCTTTTTAAAGAAAGCCTTGATTTTCTCTTGCTAATAAATTATAAACCGTGCAATAAGAACCTAACGACATCCCTCGATGTGCACATGCCGTCTTTTTTTGTTCTTGAGAAAAGAAATAAATCTGTTCTTGAGAGGCCATTGAAATTGCACAATGTGCAAAAGAAATGATTTTTGCTATTTTAAAATGAATGGAGGAATTGTAGCCGCAGGTGTTGGCTCAGGCTCATTTTCAGATGCAATTATTAGATTGGATCGGGAGGGTACGTGAGTAATCAGTTGTGGATAATCAGTTTTCATAGGGTTATGGTGGCACCCACTGTCTCAGTGGGCTAAGGCTGCAGACATTCAAATGACTGTTTGAGGAGAAGACAGTCACACTTGATTGGTGATGGGGACCCTGTAGCATGTTTTTCTGGCTGTAATGAGGTCGTCTTTTATGCATGGAATTGTCAAAATAGCTTTTCGAGGCTTTTAAAGCAGTAGGAATTCAGTCAAAAGGATCAATGGGTACTATATAATACAACATTAAAGACAGAACTGTTCTGTATCTGAACGACCAAGAAGAATGCTCCACTTTTACCTACAATACTGGTCATATTGCTGTTCACATATTTCATAAGCCCCAATTCCACATGAGCAGCTGCCTGTAGGTTTTTGCTATAAATCCCCCTGGAGGGGAAGGTATTACTATCGCTCCCCAAACTCTGCTGTGCAGAGCTTGTTGTTGTGGACAGTGTCAGATACAGAAGGTCTGCAATAATCCAGGTGCCTTGATGACAGATGTTAGATTGTGTCTCACAAACCATCTCATCCCATTTCATCAAAAAACAATTCCAAATTGTTTAGTATAATTAATGAGACAGACTCAGATGATGTTCTATCATTTCCTCTCATTGTAGAGGTGTTGCACCATTTTTGGATTAAATATATTCCTATACAAGTTAATGATTCATCAATTATTGCTGATAGACAATTTAATCTGAGTCACCCACAGGTGATACCATTTTATTTTGATTCCCTGTGGGACCCCTACATTAATTGTCTTCATTGGTTGGTTAGGCCTAGACATGAGTGTGATTGATAAGTGTTATGGCTTCAAGACTATCGAGGCAGAGGCAACATATTAGGTGCCTTATTTTTTCCAGACCGAGGAGGAACTGGACATACTGGCGGTGCATCCCATGGCTCTATAATAATATCCAAGAAGCCTTCCCAGAAGACCTTTCTCTGCCTGTGATTGCAGTGGAGATGTGAGTGAGTTGGATTGAGGTCAGAGTCAATCAGAGGAAGAGGAGGTCTAAGCAGAACACGGGTGGCAAAAACATAAAACCCTGACATAACTGCACATACCCCTCAGGGCACTTTCAACTTTAAACTTCTGAATTGCACAAGATATTTTGAGCTTATCATTTTTTTTTAGCTGTCATTGTCCAACATGGGCACCAGTTTGATCAGGTAACAGTAATTCTCCACAACTATGTGATTACCGTATGACAGCTGGGAATCTTGATTCTACACTCTTTTGATCACATCAAAGAAACCAGCCAGACGTCCGTGTTCCACTTACCCAACATAGAGATTTGGAATTTTCTGTCCATGGCTGACATATATCAACGTTTTATCCAAACTTGACAACTTAAGGCCTGCAGCATTCTTGGACTACAAGTCTTCAAGTTGCTCTGAATGCTGCAACTCGAATTTGAAAACTAAAACTAGAACACACTTTGATCATATTACACCAATCTTCCCTTCATTAGCTCCCTATCCTCGTTAGCTCAGCCTTTTAAGTGCGTCTGATGACTTCTACAGGTCTACATGTCATGCGGCTCCATGTGTTTCTGATCTCCTTCCAGCCTTCAATAATATTCCATCCTGTACTCTCCGCTGTCAGAATGCAGGGTTCCTGTCTGAGTTAAAAAGGTCAACAGGCCGCAGGGCCTTTTCCTATCGGGCTTCCTTTCTCTGGAATGATGTCCCTGCTGACATCAGACCGTCTCTTAAGTTCAGCCTCGGTCTAAAATGAGCTGTTTTAGTAAAGAGCACATGGCGGTAGCCTGCAGAATTAGGTGGGGTTCATCGTCCAATAAGTTATCCCACCTGCTGCGGTTTAATTAGTTTAACCTTTCGAGGTTAAATGTTGATTGTAATTGGACGAGCTGTGAGCACTGACATATGCAGAACAATGTCATATTAAGAATAATGTATAATCTTAAAGTGTTTTTCTGCTTTTATGTATGATTTTAGTCTTTTATTATGTTTATCTAAAGCGTCTTTGGAGTCTCATGAGAAGTACCATATACATTAATAGTAGTGTCCTTTGTTATATTGCAACATATGTTTGAGACCAATCTACTTGTTAACACCCACTCAAATTTAACCCAATGGTGGGATTAAACATTTAACTTTGAACCCTGCTCCAATCTGCAGGCTGCAGCCAGGTATACATGGATTTATCTACTATAAAGGCTTCTGAAGAGCCCGCTCTGTTCTGACATTAACAGCTTTAGTATCCTTCTCTTCGTTCTTCATTCAAAAATAGAACTTTTCTAACAGGCTCTAGCCCAAGTCTGTTATGTTCAGTGCTTGGTGTGACTCCAAACACGACTACCAGCCGTTAACCGAAGTTAACCACAGAGGAATAACGTGCTCTACACTCCTAGCCCGAGCTGCAAACGCTGCGTGTTCAGCTCCTTTTGCAACCCAAAACATAGGAAGTAGGACACCAGAGCCTCAAAGAAAAAACAAAACCATAAAGCGCACACTCACGGTGCAAACTGGCAAAAAAACAATAAAGATTCATTTTCTTTTCAGGCCTTCCCAAGCTAGAACCACCACTAGCTGTTACCAGCTCTGTGTATAGGCAACACCTCTCTCTATATACTCTCCATCCAGGTGCAATCAATTACCAATTACCTGGTGCTACTCACACCTGTGCCTGGGCTTAGACTTCCCTCAACTAATTACCAAAGCCCCAGCAATGTGAAAGAGGAACATGAGAAAAGTGGTTTTGCAATGAAATTCAGTGCAAGCAATCCATGGAAAACCGTAGCAACAAAGGCTATGGAATGGACAGCCATTTATGGGCATAACTATGCAAATGAAGCATCCAGAGCAGGCAGAAGCCCTGACTTTTGGATCTCAGAGATCGTTTTAATAAGGTTACCTCTCATGGACTTCTGCCTAGAAGTCTCACTGTTTGATTTGAGAATTACCATGTTCCTAGGTGTTTAAATATGTTGGCTCTTGTTGCTTCTGCAGCTCTCTCCTCATCACAAACTGCTTGGTATCCTGCAGTGAGTCATTAAGATTAACTGGCCTCTTAGGGAAGCGATATGGATATTCGTTGGCACTGGTATTCATTTGTCTTCCATTTAGTGATGATGAGCCACAAGCTTTAAATATGATGTATTGTGTATTGACTGACATGCCTTGAGGGCAACTTTGAATGTGTGGACTTTGGTCCGGAGCTCCGTATGCAGTGCAGCACCTAGTTAAGATTGTGATGGGCTTGTTTTCATTCTGCTGACTTCTCAGACTTTAACAATGATCCTGATCCCTCTCACTCTACAGTCTCTCTGGAAAACATCCAACGTGCTTGTTATTTCTCATCCCGCTGAAGCAACTGTGGCCTGCAGGCAACATTTTTTGATGTTCATTTTCAAGTTACATGTATATTTCATAGCGTAATGTTTCAATATTAACAGAAATAGCCAAAAAGATTATTTAAAAACGTCTCCTACTGACAGAAGTGGCTAGGCGCTAATTAAGTGAATAGGGCTTTTAACCTCAGTCAGTAAAGGGGTAATCTATGCTTCATAAAAATTGAATTTTAGTTGTAGAAGGTATTTGTTCATACTCGTAATCCACATCCACACACTAGAAAATATATATTTCCATAATTACACTACTCAATACCTCATCTAGACACAGAAATTACAGGGAATTTGGCCTTCACCCTTCAACTGTAGCGCCGACAGCTTCAATAGCTGATCGTCTTGAAGTTTAATGTGGCAAAAGCATAACAGCCAGTGACAATCCAGTCTGGCTTTCATTATCGTGTCCTGCAGGACAGAAGTGATTATGTGTGGAAGTAATATGACATCTTCAGAAAGGGCTGTAAGACTTTGAAGAACAGCGTGTATTCATGCATAAATGGAACAGATGAGGTCTTAAATACTACAATAGAATCCAAGCTTTTGTTGACGATGAAAACGGGAGTAAACGGGAGGTGTTGTAGTACATTTTTGTGTTTCAGGTAATTGTAAAAGGAGCTTATCCTGGTTATTGTATACAGGACGCAGCAATACCAATCACACAGTGCTCATCCATCCTGAAGCAACACTTCATGAACACTATCACACTCACTAATGCATCTTCAAACTATCAACATCTCAATTAATTATAATCACGTGTATGTGAGTAATCAACGATGATGTTTTCTCAGCATCAGACCAACATGGCGGTCTGTGACACTTCTTCCTCATCTAAACAAAGCACATATCACAATGTCTTGTACATATTTCTATATTTTTCACTGTCATAAAGTATCACTGCACTGTTCAAATTCACTCTAGTTCCCTACATGCATGAATGAATCCTGGCAGCAACAAGCAAACAGCTTCTACAAACCACAAACAGTGAACAGTTGACTGATGCTCTTCATTCAAAGCCTGTCAAGCTGTCAATCAAACTACAACATCCATCACTGCATCAATGTCAGCTTCGCTCACACCAGCCTGGAGTTTACTTTAGTGTTGTCCATTTGTTTTCTTACATTCTCCATTTGACAACATTAACCCAACACGTCAGAAAACTTTTTGAAACCTCTTCCCCCTCTTTGTCCATGTTTATGTCCCACTGGACGCAAGGCAGTTGTGTTAGCCGCTGCTAGGCTAGCATTAGCATTAGCTTCATTAGCCGTTTATTGGCATCAGGTGTCTTTTGAAACTTCTTCCCCCTCTTTGTCCATGTTTATGTCCCACTGGACGCAAGGCAGTTGTGTTAGCCGCTGCTAGGCTAGCATTAGCATTAGCTTCATTAGCCAATTATTGGCATCGGGTGTGTTGCATTGATATTGGATGATATTAAATTGTATTAAACAGCAGATGATTTCTGAGTTAAATATGCACATATAAATAATAAAACAAAACTATTTTTTTCAAAACTTTATTAACAATCTTAAATTGAACAATCCAGGAAGTCCAGTTCACATGCAGTACGTATACAACAGCAATATAAACATGTGAAAATGTATGTTAAACATATTATATAACAAAGAAATATACATCTGTATATAAAATAAAGAACAGACTTTATAATAACACTAATAACATCACCTTTGTTAACTTTTAAAATTGATTGTATAATATATTTAGATAGAGAAACAAATAATTTATAATTTGGGGTTTGTCAAAGCTGAATAAGTGTGATGCTGTTGCTTAGCAACAGGTCACAGGCCATAGGTGAAGGATGCTCCAGACGTCCAAAAGTGAGTAACACAGCAGGAGTGGAAGTGTGAAAGCCCAGTCAGGGATGTCGTAACATAGCAACTTACTTAATAATAAAGTATTAAGTAAGTAATAAAGTAAAAAAGTATTATACTTAATACTTTTCATATACCCCAATACCGCTGAGTGTGTAGCATCCCAACATACCATCAAATACGGTGGCACCAATATAACTTTTGGTCATACCACCCAGCTCTACTGTAATTTTTAAGAGGGTATATGAAATCACTGACCTCTTGCTGGTGTGTGGTTTATACCAGCATATAGTGTAGACTACACCATTTAAATATCCTGAATACTGCACCAACATTATTTTTGATTGCAGCAGAGGAAAGATACCTGTGGAGTGCTCACAACTTGATGTTCTAAGAGCACGAGCCAGCTCTTAACCACACCATGTTTAGACTGAGTGAGCATACTTTTATGTGGGCAATGCTTAGTCACCGCATGTGTGTGTGTGCGTCACACAGCTTATGGCCCCAGAGACATCAGGTGATGTTTGGGGTGTGAAGTGTGAGATGATACAGCTGCTAGCTACTTGAATTTGAATAATTTAATGTACCAATCACTCAAACCAAGGATACCTCATCAACAATTCATCTAATGTCTGATGAATCGCCCAGCTGCATTGTTCTCTCCCTATTCAGAATTCGAACAATGGAACAAGGGACAGCAAGATGCTGAATATCAGACGTGGATTTGTTCCAGAAAAAAAATCTCCAACCTCATCCCGTGCAATATTTGGACTTTTGAATTTGACTGATTCATTTAATAATTAATTAAGCCAACATTTACATCAAAAAGGTAAAAATATAACCCTTCTTCCTACCTTCTCTATTTATTGTACATGCTTGCGCATTTGAATTTTGGCCCATTGAAGGACCTGTAGACCTGCTCCAGCAAATTACCAACAATAACAGACATGGAACAGACTCAGGAGGATGAGGCAAGTGCGTCTTCAGTCACTGAACGACAACTTTATTGACAAAAAGAACAGAGACGGGACGATAAATAACAACAACAAGGAGTTCTCTGACCACCGGATGGGTTTTTGATTTCAGAGGTTGATACTGAAACCACAGATCCTCTTTTGGGGTTGAGGTGTTGTTCCTCTGACCTTTAACCTCTGGTAAACTATGTCATGTTCTCCTGACTTACCTGCTGTGTCAGCAGCAGATGTGGCCTCAGTGAAAGGCATAAAGAAACATGCCTGTTGGCGTCTTGTTCTTCATTTAGCCTCATTTAGAGGTATGTTATACTACTATATTGAGCTTAAGTGCCTATTTGAGACAGCTTTATTGTATTTATTTAACTGTATTACTGTATTTGTTTTACATTTCTGAACAATGCACCTGGCCTAACTGGTTTAATGTGCTGGACCTTTACTTTCGGATGTAATTCATGAAGCACAGTTCACCAATAAAACATTGGATTTCAGATCTTCTCTTCTTACTGTATTCAATTGATTAGTCATGCACTACAATTTATTAATATCCTAGAATTCAAATCTTTATCAGGAGACCTTTAGCAGATATGACATTAAAATGTCAATGTCACTAGCATATATCTTTGCATATATCTTTGCATATATCTTTGCATATATCTTTGCATATATCTTTGCATATATCTTGGCCCCTTTTTCAAGTCTTCTTTGTTTTATGTCTGTTTCCATTCAATATAATGTAGGTAAATGACACTAAACCTTACTTATCATTAGATCTATTCAAAGTCACAACTCAACTATGAATAGTTGATGACTTCTATGCACTTCTGACACATGTACTGACAAATTCATGTTCATAGTATCTCCCCACAGCTCTTTGGGCTACCACTGACTGATGTCTAGTGACTGATGCATCAAACATAGGAATTATGGCCCCAGGGGAATTTCCTGCTGACTATACTTTAACTGTGGGTGCTGGCAGTCTATTGTCCTGCACACTGTGGTGGATAGCACGGGACTGATGCCAGAGTCCTCAGGCAGTCGCATATCTGGCAGCGTGGCACTAATGGCGGAACAACAAACCTTCACCCACAAAGGTGCGTGGTGGAAGTTGAAAAGGTGGCGTTGTTTGGTGAAAATAACGACTGCCAACTTTGGGCTTCGTGACACGAATGGTTATTACCTGTTCAGCCCACCTGGGTGTTGCAGCACACAGAACTGATGATAGAAAGGCCTTCATGCAACATTCCCATCAGTCCATGTTTTTTTAAAATACACAGCTGTGAGATAAACCTGCTCAAATGGCTGCCTTATAATATAAATGATTCATATTTATGCTTCTGTCTACAGTGTTTGTATCTGACTTTTGTGTTGATCCTTTTCTGGTTGCCAATCTCTACCCTTGTGCTCCTTCATGTACAATATTAACCCACTACCCTAACTACAAAATAGACACCGAAAATTAATCGAAGGAAAGTTTAATAGGAGAAATAGATAAAACAAGCTCTGTATTAATGCAATATTCTGTTAACAGATAAAAGTAATAATCACAAAATAAAATACAGACAAAACATCTATATATTTTACATATCTAACAGAAAACCTCAAGCTAGTACTTTGTATTTCCTAGTATTTGTATGTGATACTCGTGTTCCCACTGTATTTATCTTGGCACATTCATCCCTACCCTTGAACCCTGTTTATTCTTTTACATTATAGACATTACATTATTGTGTAGCTGTGTAGATGTTTTATACTCTCTACTCTGCACAATACCACTGGTACTTCTGTCACACAGCAATCCACTCTAAAGCCTGGATCTGGTCATGCTCAGCTGACCATAAGCATATGCCACAGTAAGATAGACGGAAACTTGCATTTTTGGAGATTGAGCAGCATTGGGGTGGCAGAGACAGGACAGAATTAGACAGCAGATGCTCTGGCAAAGGGTTGGCACGGAGACCTTCTCCTCCTCGTCCTCGTCAGCTGGTGTCGTTCACTGCCTGCTGCTGCTTCTGCTGCCTGGCTCCTCTCGAAACTCAAGAACCGAGGACATGCACAGTAAATATATCAGAGAATCAAACAAGCAGGGCTTGTGTTTCATCTGCAGACCATTGCATTTTGTCATTGTTGCAGTTGAACACCTGAAATACCTGCCATGTAACGGAGGCTTTTAAAACATGCTGTTAAATCGTCAGTGGAGGAGATTGTTTGGCATGTTTTGACCTGACTAACTGTTAATGCAAACGTAAATGGAAAATCTCTGTAAATGTTCCTCTAGCACTACCATCAGGTATCATCTGGGCACTGCCATAAAACCCAGATCAGTGGAGTGTAGCAGTGATGACCATCTCAAAGATGATTAAGAGTAATGAAAGGCACAGAGCTAAATGTCAAGTGTCACAGCAGCTTAGTTATGCAAAAGCTATATTTGAATTTTCCTTTTCATTAATTTGCAGGAGAAATTCTAAAACTTCCTCATTATGGGGTATTGATGGAGAAAAATGAATTTAAATGAGTTTAGCACGGGGCTGCAACAAAACAAAAGGTGATGAAGGTGATGAGATATCTCAGTAGTTTATGAATGCACTGTATGTGATAACACAAGCCCTCCAGCCTCTACTCCTTGTTACCTTTTTATCCTCCCCTCCTTAGTTCTTCCTGGACCAATTTCACATGGCAGTAATTGCAAAAAAAATATACTTTTGGAGACTCTAAGCTTCTGGACAGTGGCAGATAAGAGAGAGTTCTGGCTGCATAATGGTCAGGATTAACCTCCCTTACGCCTCGACTTTCCCTATAATAAAGAAAGGCAGCTGACAGGAATATAATGACGTCCATTAAACAGAAGATCACAAAAAAAATCATTCATTATGGATATTAAATCACACAAATAGACTTTCTTCATAAATGACAGTCAGATTCCTGGACATTTACTCTGCTTGGTGGATATAATGCAGTTCATATAGTCTACAAGAAGCCGGCATAGCCTAGGGAGGTTATTATTGAGTCTGACCAGGAGAAAAAGAGTAATTTCCTATTCTTTACTGAAAAATGCAACTTCTGAAATCTGTACATGTTCGAGTCTGAGTGCAATTTTAATATAAAATAGGTGAGTGGATGAAGTGAACCAGCCAAAGCTACAGAGCAGACAGTCTGATCAGTTTGATGGGGAAATAGAGGTAAAATTACACTATTATCAGAGCAACAGTGTATTGTGGCGACCTCGGATGACCAGAGTCATAACAGAATCTCTAGCCCTCAGCTAGCGGTTGACCATATGGCTGCGGTTTGTTGTGGTCTAAGAGTCCAGTGTTGGAGACCGCCCTACATTCACTGCGTGTGATCTGGAATAAGCTTCCCACAGGACGGAGTAATGTATTGACCCTGGATGACCGGATTCATAACTGGCTCAGTAGCTCTCAGCGGTTGGGCTTTTGGGTGAGTGGATAGTGGATTCAGGACGACGCAGCGAAACTACAATATAAATGATAGAAAACAAGCAAATAAATGGGTCTTTTTTTGCTGTATATGGCAATGAGCAACAGCTGCAGTGGGGGATACAATAAATAAACCCATCTGACCTAGTGTAAATCAATGAGGAAGTACAGTTGAGAGTGAAATCAATGAATCATTGTTCACACATGCACACAGGTCACTGCTGATAATAACACTGGAAAGACACTAACCACTTCCTCCAGGCTTTGTTTTCAAATGGATCTCAGTGTGGTCAGTAATTCCAGGAAAATGCAGTGAGGCTGTGTGTGTGACCTTGATCATTGACCCGAACTGCTTCTCGAGACAAAGGACATGATTTACAGATAACCACAATGAGCAGGCACACACACACACACTCATTTAAACTGTACACACACATATGCACACACCAGTGCTCTCCCTGTCTGCTTAGCCATGTGGTCGATATGCACTGGAGCATGTCATTTTGTCTGGGGAAGGGAGACAAAGGTTAATGATGGGGTAAAGGGCAAAACCTCCCTCCCCTGTGTGTAGTTTGTGCCCATTTTCATTTGACTGAAGAAGAAACAGGCAACGCACCACAAAGAGGGCGTAACAGGGACAATAAGTGATGTACAGTGCACTGTATGAGCTGTGTGTGTTAATAGATTTCCCCATAACTGTCTATGGTGAACTTTAGATTCAACCATTTAATTTCACACTAACAGTATCTTGTTTGTCTTGGCATAAATTGTCTTGCCTGGGGTTAAAGCAACACTAACCCAATTTAAATCCCATTTATAACCACAATTTAGAAACAGTGACTTTTTCAATATTTGTAACTGTTAGCATGTAATCCAATTAAAATGAGAATTGAGTTTTTATTAGCCTGCTATGTTTTACAGTAGCCCAGATTGGCCCTTCCTGCATTTTCTGTGGCCACCATAGGTTCTTGTAGGTTGTGATCATTAATCTCACCAGAATAAATTCCACCAGAAACTACAAATAGTGAATTAAAATGACTGTTAATAAGGTCAAGGTTCAAATGTGGCTCTTTAGATGGTTTTGACAGCTAAATCATGGGTTAATCATCCCAATCATAGGTGCTGGGTATTAAACAAACAACTATGTTGTCTATGAAATCTTTGTTCTACGTTAATGACTCCAGTTGGATTCCACAATGCCATTAATCCTCTTTAACTGCACCCTGCTACTCTCAGCAAAGAGAAACTAGCAGCAGCATTTTTTTTTACTCACAGCCCATCAACAAAGGCTTACATTTGGGCACAGCTTTGTACACTTTTCTTGTTGAAAGTGTGAATTAGCGAGATAGAGAGACAGAGCGCAGAAAGAAAATAAGACGTGAACAACTGGTCACAAAAAACTGTGGCCACTTAATGTTGTAGTGCTGTTTTAATCCAAACAAAGGAAAATCCTCTATGAAAATCCCAACTTTTACATTACAAAGGACAGAACTAGGATTTTAAAGCACTGCACACAATGAATCAGCATAATAAAAAACAATTTCAAATACAAAATATCATGATACTGGATCATATTATAAAAAATAAACTAAATTAACATAATCCAGACACTCTCTTAAAGGTATAGTGTGAAAGATTTAGTGGCTTTTAGTATCATCTAGTGGATTAGTATATAATTCCATCAAAGTAAGAATTGTATTTTTCCAAACTTCACCACTAGATGGCACCTGAAACTACAAACTGCATCTTTAACAGAATTACAGTGGTTAGAAAAGACCTTGGAATGAATGGAGCCTTCCATTCTCACATCCATATTCCTTCCTCTTTTTGAGTTATATTATATCCTTTTTGTTGTCTAACATTTATGGCAAGCAAATTACCATTGTTATTATCATTATCCATTATAACTTAAAGGTACAGTGTGTAGTTACTAGCTCCATCTAGTGGCAAGTTTGCAGATTGCAGCACGTTTGTGGGAGAGGCTACAAAAAACCACCATCTGTTGTGGGCTACTGTAAAAACATGGTGGCGCTCCATGAAGAGAGACAGTATCCCAGTCCCCAACTGTTTATATTCTTGTTTTGATTGAATTATACACCAATTAAAACGTGCCTGTGAATATTATAATCCATTTCTGCCAAAATCCTGCTCTCAAGAAAAAAAACTTCTTTAATAATCTTGGGTATTTTACTGTTGCTTGTCTATAAAAAGCAAAAAAGATAAAGATGAAGGAACAACTGCTGAGTAATGAAAAGGGGAGGAAAAAGTAAAGAGTCAGCAGTTATAGTTTTGACATCAACCTCATTCACTGTCCATCAACATCAAGGCCCTAAGGTGTCAGCTGGTGAAAATGTTTTTTGATCAATGTTTTTGCTGGATGACCTTGCAGGTTTTTAGATTTTTTTATTTTTTCTAGTGAGAACCCCTGCTGTGTCAACAAAGTGGCCTTATTGAATAGTCTGACCATGACCTCAGAGAAGAGAGAAGGGTTCAGCTGTGGAAGGACCCGCCTATCAACAGATAAATCATCTCACCACTAACTGAACTCTGTCTCAAATGGGACACATCAGTGATGTACTGATCCAGGTTTTTCTGATCCGATACCGATCGATCCGATACTCCTGTTGAATGAATGATCTGTTCAAAATAAAGCTCCAGCAAACTTTATTTTCCATGTCTACTAAAGACATAAAATATGCTTTTGCTTCTTTTATTATACTGGGATGAATAATTAAATTAAAAGGACGCAACAACAAAGGCTGTGATTGGTCAGTTCAGCCATGGTGGTCTACAAGTCTCCTCCAAAACGGCTTCTCTATCGCTTCAACATTTGCCATATAAGCATTTTCTCTTTGATATCAATGGGCTCCAAACATACGAGCTACATCCAGTTGACTGAAGGAGGATTAGGACCAGGAAACAAAAGTCTGGCAATATGTTTAATTTCTCGCTTAAACGTATGTAATAAAAGTATTTGCGCTGTGATATCGATAAGCTCCAAACGTGCAGCATCCTGGTACAACAACGAAAGGAAAAAAAACAGGCAAAAGAAAAAAAGTCCATTACATCCAGGCATGTGTCTTATTTAGGTGATTTTTGCCTGGTTTTTCTTTTAGGTGTCGGACTTTCTTTGGTTTTTTACCTGGTGTAACAGGTAGCATTCATCAGACCAACATGTTCCCTCTATGCAGAACTTCCCACTGTGATAATCATATCCTTGATTAGCAGCTTGTGAGCAGGTCGTTCAGAGTCTGGGACACGGCGGAGTTGTTGTTTGTGTTGTTTATTTAGCAACGTTATTATCTCCCCTCACAATTTTCACATAGATGTCACACACAGCGGTCGGATTTGTTATCTTATTAAGTTTAAAATGTTTCCAAATGGCCTCACAGCAAGATGGTCACAGGTTAAAGACCTCCTTGGTCCTGGGTCTGGGACCTTTCTGTGTGGAGTTTACATGTTCTCCCCGTGTCTGCGTGGGTTTTCTCCAGGTACTCCAGCTTCCTCCCACAGTCCAAAAACATGCTGAGGTTAATTGGAGACTCTAAATTGCCCGTAGGTGTGAGTGTGTGAGTGAATGGTGTGTGTGCCCCACGATTGGCTGGCGACCATCTGGGGTGTATCCCTGCCTCTCGCTGTAACGCGCTGGGATTGGCTCCAGCAGACCATGTGACCCTAATGAGGAATAAGCAGGTATAGAAGATGACTGACTGTTTCCAAATGACTTGGTGGCTCCATGTTACTGTTAGCTTGAATGCTGTGCAAACATTGCAAACAGAGTAACTAGATGAGTGACTGGATCGGAACACTGGATAAGCATCTTTCATCCGATATCTGATCCAGGTATCTGATCGGTCCATCTCTAGTTGAAACCTCAGTTTCATGATGCTGCAGCTGAAGAACTCAGAAATGAAGAACTCAAAAATGCATCTCCAGTGGACGTAGTGAAATAAGTAATGGATCTGTCACGAGAGGAAGAATGTTGGATGACAGAAAGACTCATCTGAAATGCCCTTAGTGCAGAAGTGTGTAAATGGGAAATACGTGACTGCTACAATATTTAGGCCTTACTTCCCTTTCACCGACTCTACATTTCCACATACTGATCTGAAATTTCTGTTGCTGTTTTCAGCAATTTTTCAAACCTTATCTCAAAGGTTTGAGTTCACTCTTACATTTTCTTACAGATTTACCTCTGACAAGGAGGTTATGCTTCTTCTGTCGATGCGATATCTTCAAAACATTTGACTGTTTTTCAGAGATAGTTGGAAAATGTGTGAGCCTTGGGGTAAGAAACAACTCATTAAAGTTTGGTGTTGATCTGGGGTTTTTGCCGTTATACAAACAATACGCTGTTTACCACTACAACTGACTCACACAGATAAAGACATGTCCAAATCCCGAGGGGGTGTTTCAAAAGGGGAAAAAAATCAATTCAACTCAAATGTAAGGGATGCAAATGCTGTCTTGGAGTATAACACATTTTGGGACTAGCGGATGTTTCTGCTCTAGTGCTTTTCTGTTCAATTTGTCTCTCTGTAGCCTCCTCCACCGCCTTACCTATGGGTGTTCTTCCTGCTTTTGCTCAGCAGTGCTGCTGGGATCAAACTCTATAAATGATTCAGCATTTCCTATAGCTCTTAACCCAAACTTTGCCTCTTATCCCCATAACACTCCTTACAAAAACAAGTACATGAACACTTACACACTCAGCAATACCCCCAAATAACTCCATTCACTATTTAGAAGGTATCAACTGTGCTCGCAGGCCACTGTAAAAAGGAAAGATTTTAATAAAAGAAAAAATGTCCTGCTATGAAAAAGGCTGTAAAGCCAAAAAATGCAGTGATGGGACATTTTATTCTCACATTCCATAGCTATTTGTATATAGGGGCATATTTACCATATAGAAAGGTAGTGCAGTAAAAAAATAAATAAACGAGAAGTCTAAAATAATCTGGCGCCTCAAATATATTCAGTCATTTCTTTTTTAATAATTGAACAACTACATTTTAAAAGGGGGCGTACAAGAGCAAGGGATTGGGAAACAGAGACCAGGGTGAAATGTAAGATATTAAAATTCACATTCAATCAAAAATAAGTAAGAATAAGAAGAAGTAAGAGAGGTTCTCTTTGCAATCTACAACCTTGCCACCAGATGGCAGCAGAAACTACATAATGTATCTTTAAGATTAGTTTGGTTTTGTTAATGAAGTCGTGATGCATGTCATTGAAATGGTGGCACTGCACTCAAGTCTCTATATATCTATGTACACACACCTGCTAAGATAAATACTGTTATCCAGCAGTTTAATATCCATGCATGTTCTCCCACTGACTCTCTTTCCTGGATCCTATTGAGTCTTTTGATTTAACCCAAATTGTTAAAAATGCCACACGCTCTAAAGGCCATACCGCAGACCTGTTCCTCACCAGTGAATTTCTCCCCTCAAATGTGAACCTCATTGATTTTTAATGTCAGAACATGAAGCTATTGTTTTTAAAATTCCCCTATCTCCTTCCACTGGTGAGCGTTGTCACATATCTATGATTCTGCTGTTAAAGTTTTCTCCTCAAGAGACCATTATCTAAAGCTCTTTTTTTGCAGCATCAGTGCTATTTCTCTGAACTTTTCTTCCTCCCCATCCTTGATCATATTGCGCCTCATGAAGTCAAAAAGTAATCCTTCTCCTTGGCTAAATGAGAACAATTGGGCCCTCAAGAGACAATGCAGGAAAGCTGAATGCATTTGCTAATAGGCTACAGGTCTACCGTGACATTTCAAGAAGTCACATGGTCAATTTTCAAGCTTTTGCTGCTTAAAAGTTCTTCAAAGATGCAAATTATGACAGTTGTGGCGTGGTGTGAGGCCCGAGGGCGTGTTTAATTTGAATAGTTCAGGGTGTTGGAGCAGCGTGAGGGGGTTTTTCTCCAGGTGAGAGGTCGGCCGGAGTGTCAGGTGTTCAGCCAAGTGGACCGGGCCGGGGTTTAGGGTCTGGGCTGCTTCTGAGTCTGGGAAGAAAAAGGCCGGAGTGAGAGCGGTCAAAGAAAGCACATAACCAGGCTTCTCTTCTGACTCACTGTTCTGCTGGCTTGGTTGTCCTGTGAGGGCAGCGAGCCCTTTTATGCTGGGGCCAGGAACGAGCTGCAGCTGTGATTTCCCAGCTCCTCCTTCTTCTCAGGTGTGCCGAGTTGGCTGATGAGCCTCCTTCTGGTTGGGGAAGGGCCCAAGAGAGACAGTGAAATAACAAAATGCCACTGGTAAGGTAAGGCTGCCATTCATGTGTTTTCTTTTCTGTTTTTTTTTAGTTGTGTATTTTTGACATGAATCTGTATAGCATCCCAAAAAAACACCTTTCTTCTCATACAGTGATTTATATGTATCACAAAACCAATATCCATGAAAAAGTCCCAGCTCGTCATCACTTGGCCCTACTTTCTCTCTCTTCGTGTCTCTGCGCGCTGCCGTAAGACGACCAGAGCTACATCCGTCACAGAAAATCGATAAAATCCGTGAGGAGATTCAGGCTCATCTCTGTTGCTACAGCCTGGGTAGTCACGAGTGCGTCCCATTTCCCCTGGAAACCCCCTGGAAACTTTCTTTTAGCCTAGAACCAGACCAGAACACGGCTAACTGTTGGAGGTAAATCAGTGTGAGTGTATGACACTGATGATAGGGAAGCAGATTCATGTCAAAAATACACAACTATCCCTTTAAGTTGTCTGTGTACTCTCCAATGTGCAGGTTTGGAACAGCGTGAACTGTCAGAGGTCAAATTAGCCTCAAAACCATAAAAGGCTGTATGAGCCCAGGTTCTGTGGGCGAACTCCTGCAGTGCATGTGCAGAGAGTTGCCATGGATTAAAACATCTTTTCTGTGGTCATTACACGGTTTACCACTTTATTTATGTATTGCAATAAATTATGCACAAGACTATAACAAACAATATACTGTATGTCTTGTTCACAGGGCGACTCTGCTGGAAGTGTCTAGTTAAAACACGGGATTTATGGTGTCATTTCTTTTACTGGTGATCTGGATTCATACACGTCTGTGAAAACAAACAATCGATCAAACGCAAAATACTATTAAACTTACCATATTTTACTGCCATTTAATAGAACCCTGTGTAAATTTCAGGAGTTCCTTCTCAGTGGGGATACCCTCGCCTTGGCCGTTCACTCACCTACGGGCAATTTAGAGTCTCCAATTAACCTCAGCATGTTTTTAGATTGTGGGAGGAAGCCGGAGTACCCGGTGAAAACCCACACAGACACGGGGAGAACATGCAAACTCCACACAGAAAGGTCCCAGACCCAGGACCAAGGAGGTCTTGAACCTGCGACCTTCTTGCTGTGAGGCAAAAGCGCTAACCCCCACCATTGCGCCTATTGCAATGGTGATTGTTGCAATTTCTATTGTTGGGTTTTGTACTGTGCTTCAGCAAAATACAGCATGTCCCTCCCACCTGCTGTATGCTCACACTGACACGAACAGACCAATATGTTCTCATCCCAGAGCTCAAATGCTGCCTTTTTGTCATGCACATCAGTGAAAACACTATGGTTTAGATCTAGTTACAATTACGCTCAAATCATAGGGGAAAGATCATGACTTGGGTCAAAATGATGATGGTAAAATTTACTGGGTTAAACAGTACTAAACAACCTGATTTCACACTAAAAATGGCCCTACATTATGTATTACAATAAATTATGCAGGAGTAGTCTGATGTAGGAGCCAAATCCTGCTCCTGGAGAGCTACTGCCCTGCATGGTTTAGGCCTAGTCCACAAAGAACGGTATAAAAAAATCCTATCCACACAACAACAAAATCATGCACATGCCAAAGCAGTAGGTGGAGATAGCACTCCTAATAGAAAGGCCATTTTAGCCACGGTTTTCCCATCCATACAAGACTGCTGAAATCAAATTTTTTGAAAACTCTGGTTTAAGGAGCCCACAACTGCAGTTATGTGTGGATGAAAGACCAAAGGCTCTACTCTCACACACCTCACCATTAATATCGAGCAGCTGAAGCTTGTCAAAGGCTTGTTGACACGTTATTGATTAGAATTGATAGTCTTTGAGTGGGGTGATTCCTAAAACACGCAGGGCAGTAGCTCTCCAGGAGCAAGACTGGGCACCGCTGATGCAGGGTTTCGAACACTGCTCTCCTGCTGCTTGTGCAACTTGTCAACATGTCACTTTTCATAGCAAAGTTATCTATCATCCACCCCAACCCTTCACATCCAAATGCAGGCGTTTGTCACCTTGACAGAATATATAGGCATCATCGGTCTCATTGTGTATATTTCAGATGTTGTGGGACTGTCCTACATGTTCAAAAATGCCTAAAGGGTAAACAGTGCATCGTGGCGGCAATGGGCAGGACAAAAAGGCAACGTGGGAATAAAAGCTGCTGCTGCCTTGTAGCCACCGGCCAGGTGAGTTAGGAAATGCCTGTTTATTGCACCTTCGGATTAAAGTTGCCATTAGAAGAGACAAAGAGGAAACACTATCTATTCAGGTGGAGAACTAACGTCTGCATGTTTTTTACACTGTAGAGAGAAAAGGCCCACGAGCGTGCATACACTGACCCAAGTCCTTCACCAGAAATCATTCCACAGGCTGTTATAGTCAACCAAGTCAGTTGGGGAGGGTCTGGTTTTTTTAAGTTCCGTTACAACCCATCACACCCAAAATAATTCATCTCATCAGGGGTCTGCTGCAGCCAATCCTAGGGGCAATTTAGAGTCTCCGATAAACCTCAGCATGTTTTTGGGCTGTGGGAGGAAGCTGGAGAATTAGGGCAGAACATGCGAACTCCACACAGAAAGATCCCAGACCCAGGACCAAGGAGGTCTTGAACCTGTGACCTTCTTGCTAACCCCTGCACCACCGCGTCGCCCCCAACAACAACTCAAACGTATAAATTGTTTTACAAATGCTACACATGATCAGGTAAAGGTTGGAGTGTAAAAACATAAAAACTTGTTGCAAGTGCAACTGAGGAACTGTGCAAAATAACATGCTTATCCAGTTATTACAACATGGGGTCTTTACAAGATATCGCAAGCCAAATCACACTAGGGGACTTTACAGTCTGCATTGGAATACAAACCCTATTCTTAGACCCTTATATTCCACATTAGGGTCACACCAATCCCAGTGCATCACTCACACCTATGAGTGTAGTGTCTCTGATTAAACTCTGCATGTTTCTGGACTCTAGGAGGAAACCAGAGAACCCACACAGAAAGGTCCTGGAACAAGGAAGTCTTGAACCTGTGACCTTCTTGCTGCGATGCAACAGCACTAACCACTGCTCCATTATGTTGCCCACCCTTGAATCAAATATAGAAAAACTCAAGAAGAGCAACAGATGGACAGAGATGTGTGTACAGAAAAGAATAGAAACATTTGATCAGGTAAGAACAGCAAATAACAGAAATTACAGAATGCAGCATTAAACAGGATAATAGAATTATAAGGATTTATAGTTGATATGGAGGATTAGGTGTGGATCCAGGGCAGCTTCCTGATGCCACCAGAACAGAGAAAAAACTGTAAATAGATGAATAAAAAATACACAATTTCTGTGACTGTGTCTGAATTTAATAAGACAAAAAGGCACAAGTAAAGAAGATTTTCAGTTTCATTCCGTTATTATCAAGTATCAATATGCTGTAAGATAATTTTCCAACCAAAGGAAAGTCAGTAAATCAGTAAATTTAGCTGCTTTCTACTGTATGAAAAGTTCCTTCTGCAGCATCTGAGGGTAACAGGACTGATATGTCTGATATGTCAGAGCACACTGTGTTCCTTCATTAAATCATTGGAATGATTCAGGCTGCTACACACACACTGCTCTATTATAGCGTCATGTTGCTTTGTTAGGAAAGAAGATGTCGAGACAGAAGCAAATGCTGTGACACTGAATCATTCAGATATATCCTGGAAAAAAAGCTTATTTTGCACACACTCTCTTGGGAAAACACCAAAACCAAAAGCACCAAAAGCAAATATTCTTATTTAATCACCCACAAAACATCCAAATTACAATCTGTTAGAATGCACATGGAATTTATAGATTTATCTTAGTCAATCGGGTCCTACATAAATATTAAATCTATATAAAAGAAAAAAAAAACTTCTCAAGCTCAACTCAACACATTTCAAATACAAATTTTAAATAAAGCATAGACGTTTTATATTTTAAAAAGGCATATTCAGCCCGTTTCCTCAGTTTAATGTCCAGTAATTCCCCATGACACAAAAGTTTTATTTAAGGTTATTGATTTTGCTATGAACAACTCCATCTCTTAACCCTGAATCTGGCCCTGAATCGAAATGGAGAAATTATTTAGTCAAGGTGCTGGAGAAAGTTATCGCTTCCAAATCGACTGAGAAAGCAGAACCTCCATTAGCAAAGTTTATTTTTATGAAGTATTTTGTTTCCTAAATTCAAACGAAATCTAGAAAATGAAAAATATCTAGCTGGACAATCGATTTCGGTGACCTTATGACCTTTCCTCTCCGGCCTTTTTAAAAAGATGTTTAATATTACATATTTCCCTGATCCTTTACACATATAGACACAAACTCATTCTCCCTTGAGGAAGAAGCCCATTGATTTTTTTTTAGACCCCATGACATTTCTTCTTCTTCCATCAGGCCACTATTTATCTGCCCTGATAAATATTCCGTCATATACCCAGACAATGTTGACAGTAAATGTAATGACTAACTGGGGAGATTATCAGACTTTGACAAATGTCTACACTCTACTGAGTGCTTTTATGTGTGCCTATAATTTAAACAGCAAATATTCTGCTTTTTTTAAACATGAAAAGGTAGGGAGTGTCATATTTGGTGAATTACCCGAGCTATCTCAGGGGTACACAAGTCTCCATAAAGTCTGTAGTTTATTAAATATATTGTTCAATGTCACCCATTCTGACTGCTGTTCATTGCACATGAGAAATGGGGATGTGATAGATTGGAGGAAGGACCAAGGGACCTCTGTTATGAAAGCAGAAATAAAATTCATCTGCCCTGTCCTTGGGATACTTTAGCTTGATGTGTGTGTGCATGTGTGTGTCACTAAGAAATTAATAATAAGGAAGCAATGGGACCATAAGTTGACGGCGCCATGTGGAGAAAAATTAAAAATCAATGCATCCCCTACCACCCAAGCTATTCTTCTCCTTCATCACAAGCAGTGCTGACCATTGACCTGCGCAGAATGTGCATCATTGGACAGAGGGAAGAAAAGATCCTTGATTTGTTTTCATGAAAGTATCGATGAAACCCACATTTATCTCAGAGGAGAAACCCAAACTTATATTTACAGTTGGAATATTTTAGCTTATCGAGTGTTTTCCGTTCTCTGCAGCCGCTGTGATGCATGTTGTAGATCTGTGATGCTGAGCCTCTGCAGCCCACTACCACAGGAAAGAGCTGCGTCCACTCTGTGGCATTCGCTGACCAGGCTATCTTCAGTTCAAAGGCCGGCTGCACCGTGCAGAATGATGCATGTGCAGAGTTTATCACTAGAGGGGCTCTGAGCTTTCTCTGAGCTTTTTCTAAATGCAGTTTCTAAGGGGTGTGGCCATCCAGCGATGATTTGTGACATCACAAACTGTTCGAATGTTCAGCGGAGACTATAAGCTTTCAGCTCACACGCTGAGACTGGATGTTACAGTGAAGGAGGAGACATATTCTCCTCCAGCAGTTAAACTTTAGAAAGGAAATATATTTGCTGCTGCAGCAATTACCCTGTTATCGGTGGGTGCAGCTTCATTAAAGGTGCAGTGTAGCAGCCATCGAACTGCAACCATCGCTCTGCCTAGTCATCCAGATAGGAAATATAACAAGATAAATTCTACTTGCGTAGCTTAAACCATTCCATATCAGCGTATAAGCAGCGTAACTCCATTAAATTACATACACCATGATCTCATTGCATCAATCTTCATTTGTAGGGGGCGGGATCTGACCACAGGTGTGTATACAGCCACTGTTATTTTAGGAACTCAACTTATCCTGTTCCAATGTATTGTTCCATCCCATGCACACTTCATCTGTTGCACGCCTGTCCTGTGGTTTCTTCTACTTTTTTTCCATTAAAGTTTTTTTAATGGAATTTCTCCTTGTACGATGTGAGGGTCTAAAGACGGGGCTTTTAGGTCAATAACTGCAGTAGAAGAAGAACTATTCCCTATTTTTCCTTACTGTAACTTTATTGAACAATACAATAATTACAAATTCTCTTTCATTGTTCCATTTTCATGCATGTATATGATATTTTCCCAAATTATACAGATTATATCAGATATTTCTTTAGCGATGTCTTTCTTGTATATTAGGATTTGAGTCATATCCAAAGGTTCTGCTAAAATTGACTTGTGACTACATCAGAAGAACTTTTCCCTTTGTCCTTCGAACATCTGGGTTGAAATGAGATGGAGCAGTAGCTCCTGGTTCGTAGGCATGCAGCCATAGCCTGTTAAACATTTCCTGATAAATGAGTCCTCAGAACATTACACAGTGGGTTGTAGTTACAGCATCGACATCTGCTGTGATGCTTGTGAGGCTGAATTGAATCTTAAGATATAATTGTTACACATCTGTTTGGCTTTATGATAATAATAGAGAAGAGCAATTTATGAAGAAGTAGGTCCCATAATAAAAACAATGATAAAGCCATCTGAGAGTAATAATAATAAATTGTATAATTATTATAGTATTATAATATTTCATTATTTAAATTGTTAACAGACTGGACTCTTGTGTTATGGACTAATGGATGTTGATTTAGAAATACAGGTTCAAAAGCTCCAGCAATCATTGCTGCCATCTAGTGGAAATAACCTGACATGACATATAAAACATGATAGATAGATAGATAGATAGATAGATAGATAGATAGATAGATAGATAGATAGATAGATAGATAGATAGATAGATAGATAGATAGATAGATAGATAGATAGATAGATAGATAGATAGATAGATAGATAGATAGATAGATAGATAGATAGATAGATAGATAGATGGATAGATAGATAGATGGATAGATAGATGGATAGATAGATGGATAGATAGATGGATAGATGGATGGATAGATGGATGGATGGATGACCTTAAGCTACCTGAATGGACAGACATGACACCAGTAGAGTTTTAGACGTCAGACCTTGTGAGGACAATCTCTCCATTGAGACTAATCTCATTAGGCTTTTTTGACTCTTTTAGGTTAAACACATTAAGAATGAGCCTCAACACATCATAACCAGACAGAATTGACTGTAACAGGTGCAAAAAAGGAGCAAAAAGCACCAACTACACCTGTAAAGTGAAACCATGTAACAGAGATGACACACAGGTGAATTACATGAGACAATCAACCAAGGCGGGAAAACACAGACACCCTTTCAAAACAAAACAGGAAGTGGTCAAATGATAAAATAAAACCCCAAAACACAAGAAAACCAGATAGGACAGTGGCAGATTTATTTGTGTAGATTCTACTTTATCAAATCTGAATGGTGATTGCTGCTGCATATTAAATTCTGGTGTAATATAACGCAGTTATTCAGTTCTGTTGAATAATTAAAGTGTGTGGATCAATGATGCATCGTTACACCATATATAGCAGTCCTGTTTTATTTCATCTTGATGTTATCTTTTTTCCTCCTTGGTGAGATTGAATTAGAATAACCTATGATCCCTCTCATTAAATCCTCTTAGAGACAGACTGTGTAAAACCTTCTCTAAACTTGGCCGTGATGCAGTTGCTAATTTTAGATCCACTCCACCGTATCTTTTTAAGACCTCGGGTAGTTTTTTGCTGTGTTTGCTGACAGTTCAGTAAGAACAAACCGGCATTAATTTATATTAAGCATCTTTTATGTAATCATACTTTTAATAAACTCGGTAGCATTTTCCAAGGTCCAAGGAAAATCTAAAATATTACACAACCACAAGAGCATGGAGGAAAGGCCCACATTAACCCTCTAGGATTAAAGGCCTCCGCTTATTTATACAGGTTCACTTTCTAAACTCATTACCTGCTCTTAAGTGATTCCTGACCTTCAGTTAATAAGTTTGACAAAACCGTGGCCCTTTGTTGAGCAGAACTCAGAATAAACGGCGACATCTTCAGCAACCGCGAATCATTAGGGGAGATAGTTTTAAATCCTGAAGCGTTGACACTAATCAGGCAACCTGCACTTTGAAAAGTCAATAGGAACAGAAGCGTTTGGCAGGAAAAAATGTAGGTTTCCATAAACTTAATTCAGTACTTTGTGGAAGATGTTTAAGCATGCAACTTTATCAATTTAAAGTCCCCTTCCACTCAAAAATCTGTTTCTTCAGACTCTATTTCTGCACTTGGTGAATCAATCTCATTGCATAAAGATCTGTGGGTCAGACCTGACATAATGAGATTAACCAGGTTCTTTAATGTATTAAACTATCAATGCATACAAGTGTTGCTGCAGTAGAGCTACTGTTTAATTGCATGGTTAGCTCGATAAATACCATTATCAGCCATATTCCAGATTTTATTTATGGGCTTGAACAACATATAAGGGATTTTGAAAACTCTTAAAAACTTACTGGATGCCACTTACTCATGTTCATATCTTAATATTAATTGAATTAATTCAACAAGTAGCCTAATCATCGTCTATTCTTAAAAAGGAGTTGGACTCTCTCGTGGTTAATTTGACATACTGAGGGATCTTCTCAATCCATGCCAGCAACAGGATTGGCCTCCAAATATCCGTGTAGCTAATGCAATCAAATTAAAAGAGATTGATGAACCAATTCCAAATAAGCATGATCATGAGCTTAGTGTGTCAGCTTCTTTTATTTCTGGGCGGTAAAACAACACCGAGGGTGATTAAGAACAGCGACAGAGATAGTCAACGGCCATGTGGCCGTTATATTTACAGACAGGAAGTGTCTGTAATGGAGCTCCAAGACAAAACTACACCATCTGGCAACAAGTCTTTTAAGTGAAAAGGTATTTCTGCCAAAATGTGCTGATCAAACAAAAGCAATGCAGTATTTCAGTAAGTTTGTCAAAGCTCAGTCTGCTGATAGAATCATGGAACACAGCATGATGTACTTACTGACTAATGAATGTTTTATTTTAGTAATGGCTCAGATGACTACCTGTATGTGAAAGGGGCTGAGGGGTCACTAATTATCAGCTCGGTCATTTTTCACAGCTTTCAAGCTCTTGTTTCAACTTTCAGCAGTAACAGGAAAAAATTAGATTACCACAAAAGTGTAAAGGAAGCTGTTCTGAGCTCCGTAACGTTGGGTCGAATCTAAGATAACAGCAACACAACAATTCTTATCATGACTGAATTATACACTAATCAAAACTCGTGAATATTTTATTGCATTTCTGCCAAGACTGTTCCACTGGATGCTGCTTGAGCAAGTTCAATAGTGCAAAATCAATTCAAAGTTCTGAATGATAGAAAAGTAGAAAACACACATTGGTGCAAACCTCAATTCACTTACATCACATTCTATCCTAATAATCTAAACTTAATGCTGATTTAATGCTTTTTATCAGCCAGTGAATCCACCTTACATTTGCATCGTATGCTGTAATCATGCCTCCTTCTCTCACCTGCTAGTTTGCTCCACACTAGCCCCACATTTAGCTGCAAATCTAATTAAGTCAGAGAGAGGAAACCCCACCAAAGTAACACCATAGTAATCCCACGGCCGCACTAATCACCTGTCATACGTAAACTGGAGCTTTGGAATTCCACAGGGTTAAAAAAAAAAACACCTAAGAGTATGAGATGCCGGTTTCAAGGCTAGCCACTCCACCCAAAGGCTGCAGGACTATGAGCTGCTCCAAGTAAATGGCAGCCATGGGACAGACGCAGCAAACAGAGAACAGCGAGGAGATCGATGTCAGAGCACTCCAGGATATGTACAAGAGGTTTGTCATGGAGTGCCCCAGTGGACAACTTTTCCTGCACGAGTTCAAGCGCTTCTTCGGTGTCGACCCAACGGGGGAAGCGTCTGATTATGCAGAGAACATGTTCCGGGCTTTCGACAGAAACGGGGTGAGACAGTCGAAGTTTTCGCAGCCTTGGGTTATTGTATTTCTTACCTAAATGTGAAAATGTGACCTTGCTGGTTTTTGTTCGTCTTTTCAGGACAATACAATTGATTTCCTGGAGTTTGTGGCAGCACTGAATCTTGTTTTTCGGGGAGACCTGGAGCATAAACTGCGCTGGTCGTTCAAGGTGTACGACAAAGACAGCAACGGCTACGTGGACAGAGAAGAGCTGCGTTCAATTATTGATGTAAGTCTATTTAATTGCAAAGAAATGGCTTGTGCTTATTGGATGCAATATTGCACATGACAAAGGGAAATTCCTTTATCGGACATGGATAAATCCAACAAGAAATGTTGTCTTCTCTTTCTCCCAAGACAGACGCTGCAAAATAGCCTCCAATATTCCTGTATTCATGACATTGATTCTATAGTTTATGTATTTTTTACCTTCTTACATGTCAAAAAATAAGATATGCATAGACTAGTGTTGGAGAAACACTGACTTTAAATGTGAAACTGCTTTATTCTGCAAGGAGGATAAATCAGGAATCCTAACTAGACAAGACAACTACTTAATTAATGTCTTTATCATTTTGATTGACAGCAAAAAATATGTTGCATTTAACCCTGAATTTAGGTGTAAGAGTTAAAGGGAATTCAGGGAATTTTGGTATTTTGGTGGATGTGTATTTATATTTAATCACCTAAATGTCAAATAATGGATCCACTATTTTGTAAATGTTTCATATTACACGACTTTACTGCATCATTAATATGAAATACTTCTATCTTCATTTCCATCTAAGAGCATCTATCGGGTAAAGAAAGGCACAAAGACGGACTTAAACGATTCGGAGCTGACAGTAGATGAGGTTGTGGACCGGATAATGCAGGCTGTTGATACTGATGGAGATGGTGAGCATTTAGTCAAATGTCACATTTGCAATGCATGGAAATCGTTTTGCAGGAATAATGCGACGCTGCTTGCAGAGAATATTAATCCTGCGTTGACTTTTTCTTCTTCCACAGATCACATTAACTTGGAGGAGTTCATTAGGGGGGCGCAGGAGGACCCCTGGGTGCTCAACATGTTGAAGTTGGACATGAATCCTGCTGGATGGGTGCTGGACCAGAGGAGACGGAGCGCACAGTTCTGAGTTCAAAGCACCGTTGGCCTTTTACATATGGACAAAGAAGGAATGATTATCAACCGTCAGAGCTGAAATTAACATGTTTAAATAGATTTTTCCACTAAAAACAGGTTTGTATATTCATTTCTATGTTCAGAGACTGAATGCACAGAAAATGCATGATTATTTCTTCTTTTCATATTGGATTTTCATGCTAGTTAGGTTTAATTACCTTGCAGTGTTCACTCAATTCAAAGCCTTCTTGTAATTAATTGTCAAGTGAATAATTATAATTGTTTTTCTATTGTTTTCTTTTTTACTGTTTTTAAATTTCTTTGTTTTTATGTAAACAACAACATTGCTCTGACATTGTAAATGTATAATTCATACAGAACAGAATATTGTGTTATATCTTTATATTATTATCATAAGAAAGACACAAGCAATACCAACGTATTCAAATTCATAATAAAAGTCCATGCCTTGACCTTAAATGCATCTCTTTATTAAAAGTGACACAATCCCATCAGTCAGGGCCATAAACCCTTAAGGTTTAAAGAGGTTTAGTTGAGCTTCAGATATATCAGTCATAGTCCAAGGCTCACTGACTCCATCTAAAGGCAAAACTGCCATAAAGTCACACAATTAAATATCCCATCCACACATGTAGAATTTGTCATTTCTTGTGTATATTCCAGTCTGCAGGTTCTTTAAATACAGAGAAATGTGTGTTTGATATGATTTTAATGCACAGAAAAAGTACCGGTGTGTGTGCAGTGGAGGTTTTAAGTTTCCACATCAATCTATTGTGTAGGACTCTTCATCATATCTCCAAATATTCATGGAGCCAAGCTGTTCAATAGAATGAATGCTTTTTGAATTGGGATGCATTGAGTGATTATATTCTGAGCATTTAATAAAACATAGCACTATCCCAGACCTGACCTATAAGATTAAACGAAATTTAAATGTTGAAGAAACGTGTTAAAATAGGGATGAAGGTGAATTAAATCAATATAATTTACTCTACTGACCTGACGTCTGGAATAATTTAGTTCTATTCCTTCACTCACTCTAATGATCTTTTTGCAAAGTGATAGTTTGAGTGAACTACTCACCCTCGGTCATTAAAGGTTCAGGATGGGATGAGGCATGTGGATTATAGTTTAAACTCCGTTTGCTGATGCTTTCAGCTAAATATAAGCCTCTTGGTTGAGGTCAGACATCATAGGAATCGGTTATTACAGTTCTAGACCCCTAAGATGAACAGAAATACTCATTTCAGGCTCTGCAGGCACTCATGTATTATATGTTGCTGTACCGAAGCAACTTGCTGTATTTTTTTAATCCTAAAAGTAAAAGAGGTTTTAATATCACTATCACATCCAGAACCTCTACAAGTCCTCCATTATGCAGGACCCAAGTGGATCTTTGCACCTGCATGAAATCTAGAGGATGTTCTGAGAATTGTAGCCTGCACCTGAATCACATGAACAACATATTCCATGCATTTGACATGAATCGTGTGAGTCTGCATTCAGAGAAATTTAGAGAACATCTGTTTTCTTTCTCATAACAAACAAACAAACACCTCAGTCGTGACATCTTTATTTCCTGCAGTATTTAGCTGCACTGCATCTTGTTCTTCAAGGAAACTCGAAGATAAACTGCAGCGTTCTTTCAAATTATTCAACAGTGACAACAATGGCTGCCAAGAAAGACTAAGGAGGATTGTAAAAGTCATAAAGTCTCCCAGCCCAGTGATTAAAATAAACGTTTGCCATAAGATTCTACTTTTACTGATGAACATGTAGCGAGACATAGCTATTCAATGCACTGCAAAGAAAAGTTATATTACCTGTATGTGATATTTGTCAAGTCATCAGTAAGTTCTGCTAACTTTCCCTTAAGTTGGACTAACTTGGATATGCCCAGAGAAGCTAATGTAGCAGCTAATTGCTGCAGCCCTGTTAGCATCAGTTAGCTGCTAACCGCTAAGGACTGAAAAGCTGTTTAAATGAAGAAAATGTGTAGGTCTCTTTCTCCATTACGACACAACTAAAAATCATTTAGCACTAAAATAAATGAAATTTAAGGTTATTTACGCCATAAAAAGATGTGAAGTGGAAAATACCAACTCGCAAAATTGGCTTTCATGCATTTCACAACAAAGAAAGAAGAGTTAGCATGAACCACAACTTAAGGATTTAAGTATTAACAGTATTTGAAGCTTGTTTTATTGTGCTAACTTACATTATTGCCTTTCTACAAACTTTAGTTGAGGTGGCCTGTTTGTTCCTTTTATTCATTCCATTGTGTATTTTTTGTCTTTTTTACTTTTACTGTAGTCTATCATAAGGTAATTTTATTTTTATAGCCCAGCATGCTAAATCATAAATGGTCTAAAGAGGGTAATAAGCATCATCTAGCCTTAGATTTGAATAAGGAAAAACATGGAAGAACTACTGCCTATAAGCAACCAATAAAAATGACTTTGATTCTCTTTGAAAAGGTTTTGTTGCTAGGAAACAAGTTATGAACAATATTCTGCAAAAAAAAGGAAACAAGGTTCAATTTGCAGTACGTTTAAAGTAAAAGTTGTGAGATGTGAAGAAATTAAATGTGAAGAAAATAATCACCTCCAGCCACTAGATGGAGCCACTGTTTTTTATAAAGAACTATGTATGCTCCACTGCAACAAATCTGACATTTCTTCCATTTGTGATTTTATAAAAACAGCAATTGAGTCACTGAATTAGGACAAACAAGGCAATATCATATAAATATATAATATCATCATATATCTGTTTGATACCACTGTTAACCAAAGATCCGTCAGTATTCATAGTGATGAATGCTGCAGGATTTATCCACCTTGCATATTACTTATAAATATATGTACATAATATGCCTACTCACAGTTTACGCATCTTATTGTTTTAACTTTATAATCTCATTAGCATTTTATTCCTATTGATATAGCATTCATGTGTTCATTCTTTGTGCAGAGAAACTTGTTTTTACACTGTGCACATGACAATAAACGCCTTTGTTACACCATAAAGCTGCATTTATGGAATAAAAAAGAACTCACTCTATTTCTGTTTTATTACAGTGACACTCTCAATCATAAAGTGCAGCTCTGGTGTCATTATGATGTCACCAGAGCTGATATGCATCAGACAACATGATGAATCTTAGTTAGAATGTACTACATGTGTTTTACTTCTGTGCGTGTGTGTGTGTGTGTGTGTGTGTGTGTGTGTGTGTGTGTGTGCAAACATTTGTGGTGCTGACAGTGCTTCCCACTTCCTGAGGAAATGTGTCAACAGAACAGCTAAAGCACATATGTGAAGAAATGGCCTCTGCAAAAAGTAAGCACCCGTTTGATTGTTAAATATTGTTAATCTGATTATTGTTGGGAGTGTTGATTTATCAGGATCTGAGATTTCCTAACGGTGATTTCTTAAAGTATTGCATAACATCAATATACTCGAGGTGATCAGCTTTAGTCAAGTATTATAACTTGGGAAAAGTATTTAGTAGGAAATTGGCACGACAATCTAACAAAGTGACTTACCTATATGATGCTCTATAACAACTGGTGTTAAATATCACTCTGCTGATTTAAATTGTTTAAATCAATTAAAAGAGTCATAGTCTCTGAATGCATAGTTTGCTAAATGAGGGGATACCATCCTTTGCATCGCTTTTGCTGATTTTTCCATTTAGTATGAGGTTCAGTCTGTTACTGTGTTGTATTGTAGGTCTGCACAAGCCCTACTTCAAGTAAATTGCACTTTTTTTTGCAATTAACCAGGAAGCTGCAACAAACCGCACATAGTAACAGGGTTAACATCGGTGCTCTTACTACGGTTTTGTCCGTGATGATGATTAAAGATCGTCAATTCATTTTCAAGGTTGTTAAACATCCATGTTTTCAGTGCAAACATTTCCATGTCATTAATCTCCCCAGCTCCATTTATTTCTATGTTTGTTATACCCTAAGCCTAACCTTGGAGAATGGATTGTTACTCTGCATGGTTTTATAGACTAAGACTCTTAAATGTCATATTCTTGTGCCATGAAATGCAGGATATAACACAGGAAACAGTTGGGAGAAATGGGACCTGTCAGGACAGAAACTGAAGTCCCTGCCTCAGGATGGTCTAACACATGCTACGATCCTGGACCTGCAGAGGAACAAACTGAAACGGGTCACTGGCATCTCCAGACTCACCAACCTGGTAGAGCTCAATATCTCCAGAAACAAGATAATGGAGTTTTCTCAAGAAATGCAAAACCTGCACAAACTAGAGATACTCTACATGAACCAAAACAACATCAGATCAATTCCAGAGGGGATCTTTCCACATCTTAGCAGGCTAAAGGTTCTAAAACTCAACAGCAATCGTTTGGCCAAGCTTCCTTCAGATATTAACCAGTGTACCGGCATCACGTACTTGGACCTTTCCAAGAACTGCCTGCAAAGCATCCGACCACTAGTTGGTCTCCAAAAGCTGAAGGAGCTTTTGGTTGAAAGGAATGAATTGACTGAGCTTCCGTCTGAGCTCTTCCAGAACAAAAGCTGTGAACTGATAACGTTCAAGGCCACAGGAAACCCGTTGAGGTGCCCCCCAGAGGAGGTCTGCGATGGAGGGGTCACCGACATCCAGAGCTACTTCCTTGAAATAGAGGAGAACCCTGACACACACAGTGCTTGGACAGTCAAGACGATGTTTTTGGGCTCCTCCATGGCAGGGAAGTCCACGCTCTGCCGCAGCCTGAGGGAGGGGAAGCCCATTGCTGTAGCAGTGGAAGACCGGACTGTGGGAATTGAGATCAGTCAACTTTACACCCAGGAAGTCCGTTTCCTTTTCTGGGACTTTGCAGGGCAGGAGGAGTACTACCTGACCCACCATGTCTTCATCACTCCACGAGCCCTTGTGATCCTTACGATTGATTTAGCCAGGTGAGAAAGTCTGTGTTGATGATGTTTTTTCCATCTTTTAATAATGCAGTGGTTCTTAAAAGGTCGGTTTGAGCACAGGTTTAGTTTATAGTCAAAACTCTACTGTCTCTGCTGTGCCCTGTTCTCTGGAAATGGTCCAGAGAACAGGGTATGACATACAGGAATCAACCTGCCGACATTAATATTTAGCTCAGCTAGCCACACTAGCATGGTTGTAGCTCACAGCTTTGTAGCTTTGTAATGGGCCCATAATGAAATTGATTTCGTTTATCAATCAGCTACAGCATTGAGGACCCAAATTCCTTCAAAGAGCAACTGTGGTTCTGGATAAACAACATACAGTTGCGTGTGCCGGACTCAGTGATCCTCCCAGTGGGAACACACTGTGACCAGTGCAGAGACCAGGAGGAGGTGATGGAGAAAAAGAAAGACATCGAGGAGAAGGTCAATAACATGCTAGCAAACAGAAAGATTGTTTTAAAATACCAGAAGAAGAATCTGGAGGAAAACATGGACCCTTCTCTCTTTACAGACCAGCTGGCTGAGCTGGATTGTCTATTGGGATACAATTTAAAGGTACAGTATGGCATTTAATTAATCTCAAAACCTGTGAAAATAAAAAATGCAAAGACAAATACAACAAAATGAGAGCCTTTCACAGCTGTTCTTAACCCTTTGTTCAGGTTCTGGATCTTGTAAGTATCAACTGCACAAGTTATGAGGATATTTCCAATCTCAAAAGTCACATTCTGATGTGCATCCAATCAGAAAGTATGTTTCCATGCGCTGAGAGCATCTTACCGAAAAGCTATGAAGAAGTGGAGCAAGCCATCCATAGGCTTGTTGCACTACAAGAAATTCCCCAACACGGTAAGTCGATTTTAAACTCAAGGTACTGCGTTCTGTTAGAATGTGTTGACTTAATGTGTTTCTGTTTGATATCAGGTATTATTCTCCTCCAAGAACTCAGTGATCTAATTCTGAGACAAGTCAAATTGAGCAGAGAGAGCCTCCACTCCATCCTGCAATTCCTCTTACGATATTTACACCGGATCGGGCTGATCATTTGGTATGAAAACATCGATGCATTGAGTCAACGAGTGTTTATCCAGCCTTCATTTCTCATTTCAATATTCAAGGTCAGTAGTTGTGTTATACTTCCATGAAAATAATACTCAACAGCAATTGTTTGGCCAAGCTTCCTTCAGATATTAACCAGTGTACCGGCATCACGTACTTGGACCTTTCCAAGAACTGCCTGCAAAGCATCCGACCACTAGTTGGTCTCCAAAAGCTAAAGGAGCTTTTGGTTGAAAGGAATGAACTGGCTGAGCTTCCGTCTGAGCTCTTCCAGAACAAAAGCAGACTCTAACGATACCAGCCACAAAGTGATAGTGGGTATAGTGGTGCATGTCATGGATATAGACACAGGGGCATTTTCTAAGTAGTGACTAATATGACTTGCAGTTAAAATGGGAACCAAACAACAAATGGTCTCCTGTGGGTTATTGTGTGCTCCACTGTTGAGTTAATGCCTCTATTCACTCCTCCTCTTTGGAAGGAGGAACATAGTCAACATGTAAATTTATATATGAATGATGAACGTGTAAATACTACAGCGACTAGATAAGATATGGAAATCATTATTTACATTGCGCCCATCAGAATGAGATTAAGAGTAGTGCACCTTTCCCATGTTTTTATGGCTGTTATTTCTCAGTTCTCAATTATTGCACACTTCCTCCACTTTCAGTTCCCAGTCCTGTGGTTTGGTGCGGCCAACACTAGCAGAGATTATTCCTTTTATGTGTCTAGTATACTCCACCTGTCTCCTTTGGTTAACATAGAGCATTGTGAGACAGGACCTGGTGCAGCAGCTGGAAGGAATCTCCAGAGAGCTCCTCTTGCAGGAGGGGGCTCTGGTGAAGCAGAAGATCACCTGGGTGCATGACTTGAGGGACAAAGGTGTCCTGCAGAACGCCGCTATGCGCATCTTGGTCCGCAGGGAGATGGAGAAACTGGTCGTGGATGACGAGGACCTGGTCAAAGAGGTGGTGGGATCCAAGAGGGAGGAAGGCATCATACTCACGCTACTGCAGCATTTCGAGGTGTGCCTCCCCATTCTTGTTGGAAGCCCCATGAACCCCCTGGCGTCAGAGTTCATTCCCGGTGAGAAGCAGTGGGCGTCGGCATGGGAGACAAAGAGAGACCCAGACGGAGCCTGTCTCTTCCCCGTCTACCTCAAGGACAACCTCACAGTGTGCCACAAGTGGGGTGAAGACAAGCAAGATGACCTCAGCGTCCATGTGTACTTCCTTCCTGAGATTCCACATGGTTTCTTCCACAGGTAGCACAACGTAGAACGAATCACTTGATGAATAATATATTCATTACAGCATGGCTAATGGGCGACATTGTGGAGCAGTGGTTAGTGCTGTTGCCTCTGTCTAAAGTTAGCATGTTCTCCCTTTTGTCTGCATGGGTTTTTCATGTTCCTCCTGCAGTCCAACAACATGCTGAGGTTAATTGGAGACTCTAAATCAGGGGTCAGTCCTGGAGGGCCGGTGAGGGTCCAGGTTTTTGTTGCAACCAAGCAGTAACACACCTGATTCATGGCTCTAGTGGTTGATTAATAGAATCAGATGTGTTACTGCTTGGTTGGAACAAAAACCTGCACCCACACCGGCCTTTCTGGACCAGGATTGGTGACCCCTCCTCTAAATTGCCTATAGGTGTATGTGAAAGGTGTGTGTTCCCCACGATAGACTGGCAACCTGTCTGGGGTGTATCCCTGTCTCTCGCCTGTAATGCACTAAGAAATAAGTGGGCATAGAAAATGTCTGACTGAAACATGGATATTTAGTCACCTGTATGTATCGTGTCTAACCCCCAGAGTGATCATCAAGACGTGCTTCCTATATCCGAGTCACTGGGTCGGGAAAGAGCAGTGTCTCCTCTGCTGCGGAAACAGACTGGCTCTGGTGAGACAGAGGGACAGCGATGGAGATCCTTTCATAGAGATCCGCGGTAGGAGACCTGAGAAGGACAATGGTAAATATTTGCAATCACACTTTCATAAGGAGCCTTAACTTTACGCTTCCAGGACATCTAGTCTACATCAGGGGTCTCCAACCCTGGTCCTGGAGATCTACTGTGGGTGCAACACACCTGATTCTACTAATCAACTACTAGGGCCCCAGGTGTGGAGCTTCATTAGTAGAATCAGGTGTGTTCCTGCACCCACAGTAGATCTCCAGGGTTGGAGACCCCTGGTATAGACTTATACTGTTTCTCAAATATACTTCTGTACTCAACAATTCCTATTTCTAATGCATAACTATGGAAAGCTGGACACTTCTCATCTTTAATAGTCACCATCTTCCCTACGTAGAGTAAGGGGAAGGAGGTTTTAAAGTAAGGCTGTTTATTTTGCTGTAGGACCGTTGGCATTTTACTGTATTGGGAATCGAAATGGTCACTTTATCACTTAAAAACATCTAAACCAGGGGTGGGCAACCCTGGTCCTGGAGAGCTACTGTGGGTGCAGGTTTTTGTTCCAATCAGGCAGGAACACACCTGATTCTACTAATCAAGTACTAGGGCCCCAGCTATGGAGCTTCATTAGTAGAATCACGTGCGTTCCTGCTTGGTTGGAACAAAAACCTGCACCCACAGTAGATCTCCAGGACCAGGGTTGGAGACCCTTGGTCTACAAGCCTTTAGTTAGCCTCACTTTCCAAACTGAACTTAAAATGGCCGAACTAGTTCCATTTGGATCTTTCCGTTCCATTTAACTGAACAGAAAAATTAGTCAGACGTGTGACGTGTGCTGCTGACCTCTTGGCCAGGTCACCCTGAGATCTTCATCTTAATGTGTTTATTAAATAAAAAGGTTTAAATAAAGGTTATGGATGCAACGATACAGAACGGCTGTTTTCTTTCCTCAGTTTCGACAGCTGTGGGATCTGATCTTGGCGGTGATGTCCAAGCTGTTTGTGTTGTCCAGGCAGTGGCCGGGACTGACCCAGCAGGTGCACACACCCTGTCCAGAAAGAGACTGTCCGCACTACTTCACCTGGATGGACTGGCAGGAGCTCAGCAACACTGACTTCTATAACCTGTAGGTGTTCGGGTCAGGGAAACCGCTGCTTGTGCCTCTAATGTATAAGTATTACATTTGTGATATTTCTTTTTTAAACAGTGTAAAGGAAGAGAAATTAGTTTGCCAGGGAGGCCATACACGACGGACGGAACTGATCTTTCCAAAAGGTAAATTAAATATATCTCTGTTTACTTTAAGTTTAATTTTTAATTAATTAACAATGTGTTTTGCTGCAGTTCCCCTTCCATGATGAGGAGATTTATGAAAATAAACATCAAAAGAGAGAAATCCGGCATCGACCTCATTAAGGTGACGTTATTTGCTGAGATGTCACATCAACGAGTATTGTCATTTTATCAGTGTCATCACTGACATGTATGGACTCTTATTGTGGAGAGTTGATGATTGGTAGCTGCTAAATACAAACCTACCACCTAACGAGGCCTGAGAGGCCTCTAAAGATCATCATACAATAATATTGAAACTTCCAGGAAGTTATGCTCCTCACATCTGTCTAGGTATATGGTCACTGTCACTCTGAGTTGTTGAAATAATATTTAATATGTATGAAATGTGCTTTAAATCACTGTATTCATAGTTTTAAGTGAACCATTAATGAACAAATAAATAAATAGATTTTTCTACTTGGGGAAAAAGTCTCTTAAGAGTCTATTTACAGTAGAAATGTGTGAACCTGGATTGTGTTTCTGTCACGTTTTTAAAATTATTTTATAGAGACAATAATAAAAAGAAGAGATGGACCTGAAAAGGAGGAAGAGAAGAAGATTAGGAGGAATTCAGAGTTCATTGCCCTCTGCTGGTTTCTCTGTATCATGCTCCCTGATTTCATTGATTTGTTTGTTATATTCAACAATGTGAAAACTAGAATCTAACACCTTTAATTCTCCACACTGTAACAGACTGGTTGTTCTGCATTAATGTGCTAAGCTAATGACTTGTTACACACAGAATACATGAATACACTCAACTGAACCAGTCTGATCTGCAGCTGCTTCCATCCACCACTACTTTCTTTCATGTGTTTTTCAGCCCTATCTCTCCTCTCTGTAGGAGCTCCTGCTGCATTCATGGTCTCCTCGTAAACCTCAGTTTCTTAAAGTATATGGATGGTGTGCTTTTCTAGGTTGTTTTCATCACATGAAGTGACAAAATACATGCAGTTTCTGATCACAGCTCAACAGTAAGTGAGGTATTTTATTTATTTGCTCGTTTGTTGTTCACTTCCTGCAGCATTCCAGGGCATTTCTTGACTTAAAACACTTGAACCTCTTAGTTTTCTACGGTTTTAAAATGATTTGCCTTTTTCTTAGCAGCCATATTGACATGCAGTGATAGATAAACAGGTGTTACTAATGATATTGATTAGGTTGCAGCACAAACTCTGTTTGACCTCAATGCAACAGAACTTTAGGAAAATTCATTTCTATATGATAGTTGCAATGTGTTAATTAATGAGATTTTACAAGTGTTAGTAGAAATATCTATATATGATGGTGAACTATCTAAAATTAACAGCTACAATAAAGCTAAAAATATCCATCAATAGACTTTATCAACCTTTACTTGTACAGGACCTTCCCCATGATGATAGATAACAAATGTAGACCATAAACGAGAACGTTTAAATTATGTAATGAAATAGATTTGAAATATACAGCACTGGAAAATAAAATAAGAGACCACTGCAAAATGATCAGTTCTGAACCACTGTTCTCATGTTTGTCTTTCTGTGCTTTATGCATGTTTTTCTTGTTTTATCGCTGCCATATCGGTCAGGATTTGTTCGAAAAAAAAGAAATCTGATCCCAAGCAACATGCTTGGTTAAATAACGGTGAAAAAACAATAATGCAACACATATATACACACACACACACACATATATATATATATACACACACACACACACACATACATATACACACATATATATACACACACACACACACACACATACACATATACACACACACACACACACATATACACACACACACACACATATATACACACACACAACTTAAATAGGACTTAATTTTTTAGCATAAACACAATAAAAAGAGAGTAAACTATCGCCTATGCAGAGTTTCTTGTACAGTTTCCATTTTTCCCACAGCCCTTGAAGGCAGCAGCCTATCGCAGCATCGCCGGACCTCTCAGGTGTCTCCTCTGCACAGGAGCCAATGGAGGAATGAGCAGGGACCTGCATGGCGGACAGAGAGCAGAGGGAAGCCAGCCCGCCGCCTGGCCGCAGCATCCAGGTCAACTCTCCGGCCAGCTTCAGGTAAGAGCCCCGGGGGGATGGAGGCGCGGCGGGGAGTCCCCCATCCCCGGGGGGAGGGAGGGAGGACCGAGGAGCCGCCGCCTGTCTGGCCGCTCCGCCCGCGGGGCTCGGAGGCTGTGGTCGGTGGTGATGGAGCTGCTGATGCTGCGCGGATTTCTGCGTTTTGGCTCCGCTGAGCTTTGCGGATTGTTGTTTTTTCGTGTTCGGGCGTGGCTCCGCGCTCCGCTGGAAACCTGCAGCTTATTATTCCCGCTGCACAGGACGTGTGTCTGGATGTCACCTGTAAGTTTGTCATGTTGCGTCTGGAGGCGCTGACGCGTGGATTCAGCAAACTTATGACTGCTGCTGTAGGGATGGGCAATGGATCGATTTCAAATCGATATAAATCATTTGAGACGAGCTGTGGTGCGTTTTTGTCCTGGTTTTAAAGGCGCATTACAGTGAATAGTCATTTTCTGAAGTTAAAATGTAAATTAAAGGCAACAATATGCATCCCAACAATAATAATATCAGCCATTCTCAGCTCAAATCTGGAGGCTTGTAAAGTTTACACCAACATACATGGTAATAAATCTCCTATAGAAATCTATCTATATATAATAGATATTATATTATATTATATTATATTAATTAGATATAATTGTTTTAAACAGCAACCAAAGCAAAACAAATATAAATAATCACAAGTAATTGGTCCATATTATGAAATAACGTTTAGAGTTTGTTACTCTTCAGTCTAATTAGCAGAAAGAACCTGGTGATTTATTGCACAGAGACAATTAAGAGCCAGTTGCATAAAAACATAATTGACTTGTTAATTGATGTAAATCATGATTAAATAATCCATATTCATCAGGTCTTCAGGTTATTTAAGCTACTGCACGCTTCAAGTCAACATGCTGGAGGGATTAGCTGCATGAAGTATTAGCTGCATGGTTTTATCATGTGCATGCACACACACACACACACACACACACACACTCACACTAAAGAGGAGAAGCTGTGATCCTTCAGTGGATGACTGGATGGAGGCCTGTGATCGATATTCCCCAATGGGACAGTGACGTCTCACACACACACGCATGTACACTACAGTACACACACACACACACACACACACACACACACACACACACACACACCCTCCAGGCTCAGTCTGTCCCTGCCTCATTAGCGGAGCCTGAAAACTGGCAGATCCACAACCATCTTTCTTCAGATTTTCATCACAGTGATGCTGAAGCTGCTTCAGCAGCGTTTGATCTGTCAAACAGAAATGTACAAATTAAATCTAAAAAGGGAGGTGTGTGTGTGTGTGTGTGTGTGTGTGTGTGTGTGTGTGTGTGTGTGCAGGGGCTGAATTCAATAGTAAAGACACCAATATGAACAAAAAAGCTGGATCCTCTTTGCTTCAAATCAGAAGCAAACATGTTTGCTGGAGTTCTAGGAGTCGGTTTTTGGAGGGCACTGATGAATATTTCAGGTTAGTTCACCAGGGAAGAGAGAACCAGCAACCCTGAAATTGGCCTCGGCCCCAGCGCAGCCATATGTTGGCATGTTTTCCTCCGTCACCTCCCCTGCCCCCTCACACTCTGCTGCAATCCTGTCAACGTCCACCTGCTGCCATGTGTGTGTGCAGATATCCGGTTGCTGAGGTATCGTACAGGAGCAGCTCACTTTATGATTCACTACAGTTTTTGTCAGCGTGACCTCGTTTTGAAGTCCCTAAAATTTTCATGAATCCAATCAGAGTTTGAGTTTGTCTCCAACATTTTACAGAAATGATCATAGATTTCAGAAAGTTAAGTGTCTTTGCGATGCCTTTATGGGCCAAGTCTCAGATAATTAACTAATTAATTCATATCTGACTGGAAACTTATTTCCCACGTCACTACCTTCATGTTTAACATCAAATGTTAATGTTTGTTGAGCAGGTGTGTGTGCATTCGTTGATGCATGCATGCATGTGTGTGTGTGTGTGTGTGTGTGTGTGTGTGGAGGCAGAGCTCAGCGCTGACACACTGCTGAGTGAGCAGAACAGATGAGAGGCTGCAGTGGTGGAATGATACACGTGTAGTGTTCTAACCCAATCTCAGTGTCTTTAAAACTTCGCCGAACTCTTAAAAACACTCAAACTCCTGTTTCACAGCGTCGCTACAACATGAAGACACCAACAAACCAGAGGATTATTGACAGCAGAGTTAAAAATACTACCTTTGTGATATTTGGGTGAACTGTTCCTTTAAATGCTTCCATGCTGCAGTGATCATCTGTAGCACAAGAGGGCACACTATTTCTGTCACATTAGGAACATATGTGTGATGCATCATGCGTAGGATTGTGGTCCACACTGTGGTGCATTATGGGAAAAATGTGGAACACATGTAACTGAATACGTTATGGTTTTAATTGTCCTTTACACTCGTTAATCTTCCTGTTGTATCAGAAGTCATAATGTTCCATGATTTTGTCCACACATACACACACATACACAGTATTTCTTCTACTCAACATAATTCATACAGTCCTGTAATATTCACCAGAACTTAAGTTGATGAAAAGATCTAACATTAGGTGATAAAACAGGTTTTATGATGAGCTGTAATGGGGCCATGGAATTCATTTAAATAGATGAACATAAGAGGAGGTTAATTGGCCTCCTGATTAAAACAATAACTTTTGAGCTGTAGCTGTTAGAGAGACGGGAGCAATTTTAAATGTAAACTGCAGTTAGAATGAATTGTGTCATTAAATATTCAGAAATATTAAGATAATATTAAGACGCGGTGCAGCAGGGGTTAGCGCTGTTGCCTCACAGCAAGAAGGTCGAACATTCAAGACCTCCTGGGTCCTGGTCCTGGGTCTGGGACCTTTCTGGCTTCCTCCCACAGTCCAAAAACATGCTGAGGGTAATTGGAGACTCTAAATTGCCCATAGGGGTGAATGGTGTGTGTATCCCTGCCTCTCACCTGTTGGGATTGACCCCCGTGACCCTAACGAGGACCAAGCGGCTATAGAAGACGTACAGATCAGAAAATAATCGATATAAAAGCCTGTAAATGTCCTTGTTTTCCCGCTCATACGTCTGAGACAGAGAGTTTTTCTTTTCCCTGATTCACTGCACCTTTCATGTTTTGTTGAGAAAATACAAGTAGTAAATGATTTTAGTGGTTTTCAACAGGATTATTTATCCCCGGAGAGAGAATTTAAATTGAGCTGATTTGAATTTCAACCCCAGTAGAAGCTGACAGAGTGAACAGTAATTGCTCTGGTTGCTGTTCGCCTCCTGCAACCACATTTATTTACTGCTGTCACTCAATTCTGCTGAGTCGGCACGTTCCACATGATCGCATCTACCCTCGTACCTCCCTTCACCTCCTTCTCTTTCTTTTACTCACTCGTTTCCATCTATTTTTAAAGCCGTCAAACGATCGGAGAGATCTTATATTTAGCCGTTTCCATCAGTGATACTTCAAAATGCATAAAAACTAACTTCATTAAACCTACATGTTGAATTTATCAGATGTTACATAGTGTTTTGTTTGCTATCTGATATTATGAATAAAGGCTGGTTCAGTCATAGTGAACCTCTTCTAATAGAAGGCTTTCATGGCAGCGTATTGACATGAACTAGTAGGTAAACAGATGTTCTATCAGTTCACAGACTCAATGGGGGAAGTGTGTGAACCTCCGGTGTGTGTGTGTTGCATGCTGGTGGCTCAGAGTTGAGTAAAAATAAGGAGTTTGTGATTGATGCCAGGGGAAAATACCGAGGGAAACGCTTTTTACTTTCAAGCTGTAAGTCATTTCTGTCCTGCGAATCATAAATCAGGTTTACCGACACCCTGATATGTTATCAGGGTTTATTATAGCTCACATGTGAGGTGCTGCTGTCTGCTGGTGTTCAGTGTGTTACAGCTGAAATAAAGATGTTAAAATGTGCTGAAGTCTCTGTGGATTCGTGACGGCAAGAGACCACTTTGACACCAATGATAATTAATAAAAAAGAAAGGCTTGGAGCTTTTACTGTTTTCCACAGCAGTGAAATTAGGGTTTTATATCATGCTACAACAACTTTCATGTTTTTTTGTTTCATTTTTTACTGCAGATAAGGTCTGAGGGTTTTATAAAAACCTGCCTCTGCCTGTAGACTTTTATCAGAATGAATATTAATGTTATGTTTGGTGCTTGACTCCAAGCGCGACTACCAGGGACCTAAAACTCAACCGAAGTTAACCACAGAGGAATAACATGCTCTACACTCCTAGCCCGAGTTGCAAACACTGCGTTTTCAGCTGCTTTTGCAACCCAGAACATAGGAAGTAGGACACCAGAGCCTCAAAGAAAAAACAAAACCATAAACTGGCAAAAAACAATAAGGATTCTTCTTCGTTTCAGGCCTTCACAAGCTAGAACCAGCTCTGTGTTTAGGCAACACCTCTCTCTATATACTCTCCATCCAGGTGCAATCAATTACCAATTACCTGGTGCTACTCACACCTGTGCCTGGGCTTAGGCTTCCCTCAACTAATTACCAAAGCCCCAGCAATGTGAAAGAGGAACATGAGAAAAGAACTAATGCCCAAAAAGTGGTTTTGCAATGAAATTCACTTTAAACCACAACAATTTATGAAAAAAAACTTCCAATAAAACCCAGAAAGTGTAGATATGGGACCTTTAAAGCTCGTCAGATTTGTTTATGTTGAAGTTCAAAATCTTTCTGGATTAGAATGTATAAAAAACTAGATCTGTTAAATATTTACACCACTTCTTAGTGTATATTGAAGCCTTTATTGGCTGCTGTGTGACAGTATTACTGCAAACATCCAGGAGACGTTTGCGCCGGTTAGAAGCTTTAAGGTCAGAGATGTTAACAGGATTAATGAGCTGCTCATTTCCATTCACATATTGATTTTGGAGAAGCAGTGTAGCCACCTGCAGGACACATGTCGATCATATCGTGACCTATATTTACTTTACATAGGGAACAAATAGGTGAATTCAAAGCCTTTATTTTACCTGAAAAGCATTTTAAGATCTCTGACCCACATAAGATTTTTTTCCTGACCTGTAGATTAATCGCCTTTTTCTTTTTTTACAACCTGTCTGATGTCTGTTCTTTGCTCCATCAGACTTATTTTTATCACTTCCCCCCAATCTACATCAAGATGATTGATAGGAATGATGGTCAAAACCTCAATTATCAGACCCGTGTCGTAATAAAGCAGAAACCTCCTTGAAGAGGATGAATGGAGACGGAAGGCAAAATTAGAGGGAATCTTGCGATCAATGGGGCCTCATGAATAATTGAGCGTGCAGTGTTTTGTGGGGAGAGGGAGAGTGAGGAGTGTCCTGATGTTTGTCTCCTCTTCTTCTCTTGTGTGGGCTGGACGTTGTGCCGACACCAGCGTTTTCCTGCAGTGCCATAGTAAATCTGATAGAGTAAACATCGGAGGGAGCGACAGAGAGAGAGAGAGGAGTAGATTATATAACGCTACTCCTCTCTGGCAGCTCCTCTCCGCTTTAAATAATTCCTCCTCTCGTCTCTCCCCTCCGGATGAGCGGTAGCAGCGGTAGCTCTGAATCGGACGCCTCTCCCATCGACCCGGAGGAGCTGCACCCCTCCTCCCTCCTCTCTTCTAGCTCGCTCCTCCCTCTCATCCCTCCCTCCTTCACTTTCCAACCTCGTTGCTCCTTCTCCTCTTCCTCCTCCTCCTCCTCCTCCTCTCAGCTTTGGATGCCCTCCTCACTTTCAGTATGGACTCGGGAGGGGAAGGAGGAGAGGGTTGGATGGAGGACCAGTGGGAGAAATGGTAGGGCATCTCTCTCATTCCCTCTGTGTATGTGTGTGTGTTTTTACCGGCATGCAGCAAGCAACATGGCTGTGTGTGACCTTGTGTGTGCGTCTAACTGCTTACACGCTCCTTTCTTTCCTTGCAATATGTCGTCTCTTTGCATCTTAAAGCTCATGTCCTTGAAGGAGAGAGGATGCATGTGTTTGAGTGTGTGTAAGAAAAGAGGCAGAGCGTGCAGCTGCTTTATTTTGAATAGAAAATACGTCGGTGTAGGGATGGATTTGTGTTTCCCAGAGTTTGTTTTCCTACAGCGGTTGATGAAGGGAGGGGGGATCCGGGTGTCAGGACTGTCCTGGTCCAGGATGGGTACCGTCCTAGCAGATAGGAGAAGCTGATGAATGACCCTCAGTGTGCAGCCTTGAAGCTGCTCAGCTGGGACATAAGCGTGTGAATGATGGGGAAGAAGAGAGGCTGTTTAAGGCTGAACTCACATCTGCCGTGACGACTAAACGCTGCCTTTAATGTGCATATGTCGCGTGAGGTAATTGCTTCATGACAGCACAACACTCGCAAAAATATAAATAAGAAAATGCAAAAAACCTTTTTAATTTTCCCTGCTCTTTTTATTATTTAGGTATTTTACTAATACTAATGCATTGTTTGCATTTTCCCCACATTTTTCTCTTCACTTTCAATCACTCGAGGAATTTGCGTGACCCCTGCTTATCACAACATGACCTTTTCCCACTGTGAACTGCAAGGAAACAGTTATTTTTCCAGGGTCTTTAGAGACATGTAAATATCATAGCATTGATCCTGGTCCATATAAACTAAAAGCGCAGTCAGCTTTTGCAAGTCAGCGGTAGGTAAATACAGTGCTACTGGTATCAGGGTTATACCTCAAGCCGTATAAGCACTAATGAGCCGGCTGGGTCCATCATGGCCCGAGCGTGAGGTCATGCTGTCCTTCATTAACACAAGCAGAGATACAGGATGAGGAGGCACGAACACACTGCATCCCCCACTGTCACCGTTTAGCCCTAAACCTCGTTGAAACATCCACACTGCAGTGTCATTAACCTCTGATGCAGTGATTTATCTAATTTTTAGCAACAGCTGAGAACTGAACCTGTTAGTCCACTCTTAGACCTCTGTTAAAAACACAGAGACCATTTAAAAATCTCATTTATTGTGATGATCACTGGCCTAAAGGGAGAGAGATCACACATTCTGGGAAAATGGGATCAAAATCACTGAAAAGCACATAAAATATTAAATCAACCCCCGGGAGAGAGCTCAAGGCTTAAGACTAGGAAATTAGCTAATGGGACTTTGACATTGTGTTGAAACTGTTCTTCTCAGATGACTTAAATATTTTTCTGAGGTTTTATTTAGAGAGAAACTACACGACAAATTCCATCTGCAGTGGCCTCAACATTCAGCGGTCAGGGTCACCTCCTGCTCCAGTGGAAACCTTTGCCAAATAATGATAAAACATAGATTGATTGATAGAAAATAAGATATTAGTTCCCACACAGCAACAGCGAGCACAGTAATGATTTTATAAGTTAATACTTGTGGCAACTAAAGCTTGTTTAACCTTATTTATGGTACCAAAAAGTCATTTTCTATTGTTAAAGAGTCTCTCAATCAAAACATCAACTAAAGACAGGGTTGATGATGATGAAGTGTGGAATTAAAACAGTATAAACACTGAATAAAGCAGTTTCTTCTTCTTATGACAGGGCAGCGAGATGAGCTCAGCTTGTTTCTCTAATAATCTACGATCCAGACGTTTGATGATTAAAATCCTTCACCCAGTTAAATAAGGTAAAAAACGACCAAGATCTAAATTAATATGTTGTAAAAATGTGGCTTAAAACTGGATAAGAAGTAAATTCATTCCATCTTCCGGGTGACAAACCACCGTGTACCCGATTTTAAAATGTTAAAATCATGAATTTCTCAGGCTTCACATGAGCTTCTATACCAAAACTATATTTCCCTAAACTTTTCCCAAGTGTTTTAATGTTTTATCCCTGTCAACATGTCACTGGATATGTCTGGATGCAAATGCATCAAAGTCCTGAGCTTTATGCACTTAAACATCCACCCGGACCTCGTCCCTGTGGTTTTTGTTATGCAGAATTTCACACTTAATGGACTTGAAAAATAAGCAACAACTAAGTTTCCTCTAAAAGCTGTTTGACAAAGAAATGTATAAATAATACATGCATCTTTATTTGAGGAAACCATAATCTCTTCTCTACATATCCAGCAGTCATAAACAATAATAGCTGCAATAGAATAATAGATGGTCTTTGGGGACGTTTGAGGTAATGGTTGCCAAAGTGATGATGTTAGGATCAGCCTGTTATTATTATGGTCCAGCTGCATCTCACTTCCAGCCATGACACAGTAGATGTAGTGTGGGTCTCTGACCTGCCAGTCTGCTGAGTCGGCCTGTATTGATCACTGATTATGCTGCGAGTGTATGAGCTGATGGGTGGATGTAGTACACAGATACGATCCCAGAGGATACTGAAGAGGATATTTATGGTGCCGGGTGTCCCAGGTTGTTGGTAGGCCGTGCAGTGTCCAGGATGTGGTCAAGTCTCAACTGATATTTTGGAATAATGTGATTAATTTGAAGTGATCTATTCATTTCAACAGTATTCTGATACAGAGTTTTAGGAAAGGACTTGACTTCCATGAGTTGTAAAATGACAAGTTTAGAAATAATAATTTGTTGTGTTTGTTGTTGTGTTTGAAGTAATAAACTTTGCCTTTTTCAAAAAAAGGTCAGTTTTCTAGCTTCTCTAAAGCAGCTAAACTGTTTCCGCTGTGCTAACATGTTAGCATCAAGGGTTTTCTAATCATCCATTAACCTTCTGATGCAATGAGCAAACTCATTGTTCCATTAGAACATTAGAGTGATAGTTGCTGGAATTGGGCCTCTATACACCTATGTAGATATTGCATTGCAGCTAGAATATTTACCACATTAGCAATGTTAAAGTAAACTTCACCAGTGTTAAAGTAAAGTAAACGTCATTAAAAAGTGCTTTTCTAAAGTGACCCCAAACTTTTGAATGATAATGTATGCACATACTGCTTCAGTCATTAATATTCGGTTCATAATCCTGATGTCAGTGATTTCTGATCACTTACATCAATCAATAACAGAATATCATCAGTATTTGTGCTTGGAGTTTTCCACCCAGCAGCCGTGATGCATCTGTGCAGCCTGTCCCATGTGAGCATGCTCGACATCATGCGCCCTGCATGCGATCCGGTGATCTCTGAGGCTCTCTGTGTGTGAAAATGTCATTTGCTCTGCTTTGTGCACTCTGTTGGTTTTCTCTCGGCGTCTGCCTCCCTCCTTACCCACAGTTCACTGCGGCAAAGGGGTCACCCTGTCCTAGCCCTGTTCAGGTGGTTTATCTCCTGGCACATAAATTTCTGCCCGCTCTCCCTCCCTTCGTTCACTTTTGTCCTGATGACTCTCTCCATCCTTTCACTGTCCGCTGCCCTTATTTGCACTTTCCTCAGGGTTTGATCTACAGTCACGATACCTTTTCCTCCCCTCTCCACTTCTCCCTCATCCTCTTCTCCCCTGATGCAGATAAAGGGGGTCACTCAGGACCATATTGGCTGTGGCTCCTTTCACTGGCATTTTCTGCAAACACAATCAGCCTGTAAAAACAAAACCCAGTTTTCAAACTCTATCCACAAATTGCATAATTGCATAAATGTTGACCTGCTGGGTCAGTTCACAAGCCTTCATTCACATCATAGACCATATTCTCACTGACCAGGCAACGTTGAAATAACTCCGGATCAATGGAAGGCAAATATTCATGAACTCTTGGTCGATATTGAACCACTCTGAGTTGGATGGCTGCTGAAAACTCCCATTGTCCCACACAACGACAGAGACAGGATGTCTGTTCATGACCCTGCTGCTCACTACATTATGATATTATCACCAAAAATGTCAGCGAAGTCGAGTATTATATGATCCCAAGGTGGTATGATAGTGGAGAACCCCATGATGCTGATGGCAGCACATAACTAACATTTCCACCATGCTGGACAATCACTTTTTGGCCTCTCCTCATCCTTTTGGTCATATTGAACCATACATTCACAATTCACATGCCTTTCTGCTGTTTTCATGCAGTTTAATTGCATTGTTCTGACAGACAGTGTCTACAATGAGGGTCTCATGGTGTGAGGAAAAGTCTACACACCCCTGTTAAAAACGACACCTAGATTAATAATTTACCACCTTTTATGTGACCTATAACCTGTACAATGGAATTGAAAAAAGAACTGAATCCTTTAAAGGAGAAAAATAAAAAATCTTTAAGGAGGTTCTTTAAATAGTGACAGACGTGTGCTGCCTCCAATTTAACATGAGTTTGATTGTAATTGATTAAATCTGAACACAGTCGCATCCAAAGTTATAAAGGGGTGTGCACGCTTGTGCAACTTCACTTCCCTGAATGATTTCAGTTTTTTTTCAGTTGCATTGTATAATTTATAGATCACAATAAAGGTGGAAAAAGTGGTGTCATGTCTTTTTTTTACATCACTGAAACGGTATTTTACCAGGGGTGTGTAGACTTTTTATGTCCACTGTACAGATGTAGGACTATGCTTACAAGTATTTTGGCAAATTGATGCACTAAAATATCTTTTCACAGCTCTGTATAGAACATTTATGTAATGAAAAATCATCAGAAAAACTCTTTTTACTCTTACTCTGCTTCTCAGGATGTTTCTGTCCATAGTTAAAATTGGTTTACTCACATATTTAGCCACAGGTGTGACCAATTTTGAGTTGCTGTGTTAAACTTGTGCTTTAATTGAGGTTCACTTTTGCATCACAGTGCGAAATGTGTTCTAGCGGGTGACAATATGTTTGCAAGTTGTGTCTAAGCAGGTGAAAAGTGCTTCAGGTTTTGCCAAAAGGGACCAATTCATTAAATGGTTTCAGGGCACTGAGCATTTGGTCCAGACAATAGGGTTTAGAGTTTTAGCAATTTAGATATTCTGTAATAATCTCTTTGACCCGTTTAAACGTCATTTAGTGATATTTTTGACTTAAAGGGATCAAAATTACTACTTCTGCCTGTCAGGATTTTAAGAAACCCAAACCAAACTAGGCGTTAATATTAAGGAAACAGCAGGGGGCTGATGGGAGCTCTCCAGGTTCACCAGGACTCCGACAGATCACTGTTCGGCTCCTTGCGATCGCTGTCGGCTTGGCTTTCCTCCCTCTAATAACATTTCCCTGCTCTGCCTCTGTCTGTTCCACCCAGGAGGCTGCGGGGTAAAGAGATAAGGCAGACATAATTACAGATTGGAAAAACCCAAGCATTGTTTACTGGAAGCTTATCGAATCCTGCCACAGACAGCAGCACAAATACATTCGCGTACTTGACACTGAAGACACACAGCAGGAGTTTAACAAGACCTTTTATTTTCTCTGCAAAATGTTTTCTTCCTGTTCCTGTAGATGTTGATGTCAATAGACATTGGGATTTATCTGTATTGGTGTGCATATATAGTAAATATTGTTCCTGAGTCGGCCTTTAGATCAAAAAATACAATTTCTGTGATTTCATGCATATATCAATTGAGTCATATTATGTATTATTTCCATTTTATACTTTTTTTCTTTGCAGAAAATAGCATTTTAATGGTTATTATAGTTGACACTTGCACAAATATGCCCATGAACAAAAGTCCCATGAACAAAATTCATAGGCTCATAGGCTTCAATGGGTTAAGCTAAGACATAGATCTTGTAGCCTATGTATAGCATGTTGGTGTAGCTTTAACCAGGCTGTTAATGTTTAATCAGCAGCCGGACAGTCAGTCAGTAACAGCCGATAAAAGCATGTGCTGTTTCTCATCACACACATCTGTCAGTAGCAGAGACAGTGTGTCTGGTCTCCATCACAAATGCAACCCGGCTCCTTCCATCATCCCAACAAGACAATCACGTTAGCGACTCAGGCACAGTAAGACTGTGAGCTAAATGCTAATGTGAGAATGCTGATATGTCCATATGATGCAGGTATAATGTTTACAATGTTTACCATCAGTGGTGTGCACTGATTGGAGGGCAGGGGCGAAAAGGAAGGTGTCTTTGCCACTGAAAAGGGCACTTTAGCATGTGTATGGCTGCCAAGAGGGATTTTAGCATGTGTTTTGGATCCTAGAGGGCAATTGAGCACATGTTTTGGTTCCTAGAGGGCACTTTAGCATGTGTGTGGCTCCCAAAAGGGATTTTAGGATATGTTTTGGACCCTAGAGAGCACTTTAGCACGAATTAGCACGCATTTTGGATGCTAGAGGGAAATTAAGCATATGTTTTGGCTGCCATGAGAGCAGTTTAACACGTTTTGGCTACAAAGAGGGCACTTTAGCACGTGTGGCTCCCAAGAGGGATTTTAGCATGTATTTGGATCCTAGAGGGCAATTAAGCAGATGTTTTGGCTGCCATGAGATGCCATGGATACATAGCCTTCATCTTTAATTTAAACGACATGCAGGTATAGTAATGTTGACAGCTGTGACCTGAGAAGACGTCAGACTGATTATTCAGTCAACAAGAGATTTGGAGATGTACCCTGACTGCTGATGAGTGCTTAAAGATTAAAAGATTCTTTTTTCCCCCTCTTTCCTCTTCCCTCATTCTTCCCTTCTTCATCCCCTTCACCCAGGTTGACCCATGACATCAGCCTGGATGAGTTTGAAGATGACGACCTGTCAGAGATTACAGAGATCACAGACGAGTGCGGGATGAGCCTCAACTGCAACGGCCCCGATATAAAGGTAAGCCGTCTCCAAATAGAGCTCGCTCTCTTCCTCAAATGAGCCTGATGTCATAACAAAAAAAACCTGCCATCTTTAAAACCGACTGATGTAATGAACGAATGGATTATTTCAGATGTTCTTCTCCTAGAGGTTCAGTGGTTGAAAAACGTTCCTAGCCATAAACCAGGTTTTGATTCTTGAGTGATGCTGTACAACTCTGAGTTTCAGCTGCCTCAGAAGGTGTTTGCACATCGAAAGGTCAGTGAGAAAACATGTCAAAGTTTATACAGACTCAACACTAGCCGCATTAATGAGATGTAAAATCAGAGGTGCACAGTATCAAAGACAAGACATGGTGTCCTCTTTACATGAATAGAAAGCGAATTTGGCCGGATTTGGTAGATTGTAGGTCCCCTGTGAAAAAGCTTCTCCTTCCCCTTTTCACTAGGCCCTGTTCCTCAGTGTTATGTGGTATAGCATCAGGTTTTTAAGAACAGAATTGGTGGTTTTATGTGGTTTATGTTGTGTTTATGTGTTTGGCAGCAGATCAGCTGCTCAATCAGAGAGAGGGGAAGCATGTTTGCATCGTTAGCTCGTTAGCATTGGTAGGACGTTGGTAAAACTGGCCTGTAATAAATGATGTGGTTGAGTTTTGTGCATTAGGAATAATTTGTGCATTACAAGTAGAATGCCTGAAAGCCTGTTACCCCTATACTTACCTAAGTTTCAGTACCACATGCAAGAGAGGACACCATCTACTGCAGTTTAGACTTAATGAGGTCCTTCTGCGACTTTGACGGTTCAGAAAATACTTGGGTAATAGAAAGTGAGAGAAAAGGGACAATAAAAATGAAATGCTTCTAATTATGCACCAAAGTCTCTGCATATTTAAAGCCAGATGTTGCTGCTGGGGTTATTAAAATTGATCAAATCTGGTGGATAAATATAGACCAATACATGTGGAATGAGCTGTGCAATCTCTAATCTCCATTCTTAATGTTCCTGCTCATCTTATCAGATTCCATGAGTGTGTTCTCCTGCAGTTCAACAAGTCTCGGTTCAAGTTTGAGCAGCAAAGGGTGGAACTCTCCTCATGTTCTGTCTTTAACAGCTGCTGCATCCGACTTCCTGCCGATTGCATAAGATTACAACGCTGCATCTTTTAAATTATTTACTTTTTTGTTCAAATCAACCAAAACTACCACAGGTAGTACCCACCGGCAGCCTGGTTTCCCCCCAATATCACTGGCATAGAAGTGAGTGGTTCAATAATGGAAACTGGAGCGAGTGTGAAGTGGAACTATAAGAGATGTGGAATGGTTCAGGGGGCGGGAATAAGAAGATGTTAATGTATTATTCTGTCAGATCTCTCCGGCTCTGCTCCCACTGAAACCATAATCACCTCCTCCTCCGCTCTTGTAACCAAGGCAACAGGAGGGTCAAGTTTTTTTTTTTTTTTAATCTGAGCAGATGAGAGATTTCGTCTTCTCTTACTCATATTTCATTGTGTTAGTGAGATGTTGACCTGACAGGTTATTTTTAGGCTGAAAAGCTGTTTCACTCTCTCTCTATGCTTTTATTTTTTATTTCTTCCTATCCAGGCAACTAATTTTAGGCTTCATTATTTAAAGTGAGAGTTCACTGCTGGAGGGGGGGTATTGATGACTCATCCCGTTGCAGGAGCCTCGAGGAGATCAGAATCCAAACTGACTGGTAAAGATGAGCCAGGTCTGACAACAACAGAACACACATGTCAGTGACCATCATCGCTGTGTGTGTGTGTGTGTGAAGCTTGCATCTGTGTTTAGTGAAGGTTTGTCGCATGGTTTTTCAGGGAAACAGCAGGCTCTGCTGGTTGGTCCCTATAATTTAATTACCCTCAATTACTCAAGTCTGATTCTTGTCGTTGTGTTTGATTCTGCATCGTCTCCCTCGGGTTGTTCAGATGTAATCGTTATATAAAAATTCTCCAGCTGTGCCTATGTAGATTATACCTTAGCTGTGTTTGAGGGAGCTGCTGAGGGGAGACCTGTAGTTCCAGATAATCCTTAGATGTACAATCTGGCTGAGTCCAGCTGGACCTGTGGTGTATATTATACTGTGTCCGGCTGCGTCTCAGCGGTAAAGCCGGTCGTCCACTAATTGGAAGATCAGTGGTTTGTGTCCCAGCTCCTCCAGTTTGTATGTCAAAGTGTCTTTAGGCAAGATAACTCAACCCCCCCATGGTGGATCCTCCTGTATGAGCTGCAGCACCTTACACAGCAGCCTCCAGCATCAGTGTAATAATCTGTGTCAATGGGGGGAATGTCAGCATGTAATAAAAAGTGCTATAAATTACAGACATTTACAGTTTACCGTCTTCTCAAAAGCCGTGGGACATTATTGCTGAAAGCAAATGGCAGTTTCAGTGAGTGGCATTTACTCAACATGATAATCTTATAATGTGCATAAGACAAAGACGGAGCTATGGCTTGTAAATAATATAAATTAATGGTTTTAATTTCTAGTGGCTGTGGCGTCAGCGGGATAATACACAACAAGGTGTCACAGAGGCAAAGTTCACACCTCCCGTTGATCTATTAATACCTGATTATGGGTACCTTGTTTGGCATTATCCCAAACATATTTAATTAACATGGTGTCAAATTATTCCCCACGATATGAAAGTGTGAATTGCAGCTTTAAATCCACTGTGCAGCGTTGGTTCTCGCGTTGAATACAGCTGGTGCAGTCATCAACGTCCCCATATAAAACTGTAGGTAGGTGGTTTTAGTGCTGAAAATAACCTAAAGCAGGGATTAGCAACACTTCTCCTGTAGAGCTACTGTCCTCCTGCTGGTTTTAGGGATCTCCCCAGTCCAACACAACTGATTCTAATTGTTAACAAGCTTCAGCTACTAGCGTTTCAATACCGATCTTGTCTTCAAGCTAACTCGAGCCTAGCTACTAGAAGTTAGCTCCAGATTCCGGTGATCCTCCTGGCAGACAAGCTTTACGTCTGGTCTGCTCATATCTGGACTTGTTCTCCACCCAATGGTGAACCCGCTATGATACACAACATGGAGATTCATTCATCATGGGTCTCACAGGAACTTCATTCATGACAGCTCCACCACAGCAATAAAATCCTTCCGGTCCACCACTCGCCGTTCTCTCAGAAACTCCGGCAGCGCTGCAGATAGCCGAACATTAGCTCAGATCAGCTAAAGCTAACGCTACTGTCAGGCATGATAACACCACAGTTTGCTTTGGTATGCCCAAGGATCCTTTCCTTCAGGAACTCCTCGCTGCAAGCTTGATTTTCTTAGCTTACAGCTAGTGTTGAGCGGAAGGACACGTTCCCTTCGGTAATTTGGTTTTCTCTGTTGCATGTAAACTGGGACAAGGACAAAAGTCTGACGCCAAAACTGAATTTTTAGCTGTGCATATTATTGCATTGACAGATACACCGCTTCATCTCTGATTTCTGTTTAAAAGTGCACAGTGGCCGACGGAGGCCCGGCCTTTTAAAACATGTATGAGGGCGTGGAACAGAACATCAGGGGGGTTGTAAACTGTGAGCACCGTCTGCAGAGTCCTCATGGTGAGCTCATCAGTGAGCTCACCGTCCCCGGGGAGTTCAGGGTGCATATCTTGTCTTATCAATAATGGACTGTCACATGGAAAGAGCATCAGACAGGCGTGGTGTCTGCCTCACTGAGAGTTGTGTGTGTGTGTGTGTGTCCACATATTGCAGATAGACTTTATTTGTCATTGTGTTGGTATAAGAAACCTGCACCACTGTGCTTCATACTGTAATGACTGCACAAAGTTTACGTTGCATTACCTTTGTTTTAGTTGTGGATCGGTATCAAAGCGTTAAAGTTAGAATTGGCTCAGTTTCCTCATCTCTGCTCTCGCTCCTCTCATTCATATTTTAGGTGATTATCAGGAAAGTCTGTTAAACAACAGGGAACTTGCAGGTGTTTTGTGTTCATGTGGCTTTGTAAGTGTCACCATCTGCTGCAAACTCACAACTACAATGGCTGTTAGTTCAGGGAGACACTGAGCTACTCACTCTGAAACTGTGGGGACACACAATCATTCTGTGAACTCTCATAGAAAACAGGTTAAGAATTAGCAGGAATAACTAGGAAATAAATATGGCCGATAAAGCTCGAAGTTGCTGCAAATTTGCTGCTGATTTTTCATCTATAATTTAAGAATTTATGGTTGAGGCACCTTTTAGACTTCAGGCTTTCACCTTCTTCTTATGTAAAACCATTCATGTCATTATTAAAACACATTTTCCATCTTTACAAATCACTGAATTATTATTCTCTCTTGCTTTGCACACTCTTGGCATTCTCTTTATGAGCTTCAAGAGGTTTCACTTCCTTATCAGGGTTAATTAGTGGAATTTCTTGCTTTATCAATCAGAGCACAGGGTGGTTATGTTGAAGAAACTAGAATATAAAACATGTTTTCAGTTATTTTTCGTTAAGTACATATCTCCACGTGTTCATGCATAGTTTAGATGCTTTTAGTGAGAATCTACAATGTAAATAGTCATGAAAATAAAGGAAAATTGAATGAGAAGGTGTATATATATATATATATATATATATTACTATATTTTAAATGTTGCAGGACTTTTAAAGCTCTGGGATTACCCTGCACATGGAAAAATGACACTAAGAGGTACTAAGAGGTGTGGAAAAGTGATGCTGAGTGCAGGGTTTGACAAATAAAGAAAATGGATTTCCATGGCTGCAGCCATGAAGTGTTAATGTGCAGCCGCTCAAGTCCAGAATGAAACATAAAGAGATTTGATGTCGCTCAGAGACGTGAAATAACATAATTTATCACGTCCATGTTCTGTGTGTGACCGAGAGGCGAGTCCATGCATGTATGCAGGGCTGGAAGGATTTCATTATCAGTGGTTTGGAGCAGATGATGGAAAAGTCATGCGTTGGTGTGGGATTAAATAGAATGGGGCAATTACATTAAGTGGCCGTAGATACACACACACACACACACAGTTCAGTATCTACTCAGAAGAATTCAAGGCTTGTTATAGGCTGCCCTCTATTGTCACACTGTGCTAAGAGTCACAGAGAAAGATGTTAGCTTTACTTAAAATATATAGAAATATATTAAAGCACAATCCAGCCTGGATTTTTAAGCTTTTTGTTGACAGTCAGGCATCAAAATGAACTGTTCTCCTCTATACGCTGCTGTTTTCCCCCAAAGATTATAATTTAGTAATTTAATTATTTATGTCTATTAAATAATTTAGATCTTCAAACAAACAACGCTGCTGTCATCTTGTGTGGTTCGAACCTTGTCCAGATATATTGATATCTGGTCAGTAAATATGAGATTTATTACAGTAAACATGTTGTAATCCACAAAATCAATGTGTGTAATGTCTTTTTTAATGCGTAAATCCTTCAGATAATTAAAAAAATTAATTGTTTTTATTGAATTAAACAGATCCAGCAGCAAAAGGTCCAACAAAAACACAGTACAGGAGTAGAAGGAGGCCTATTTCCATGGCAACAGCATTTCTCTCATCTACTGCACATGTCAGAGCTGAAAATAAATTCACTCTCTCTCTCGCTCACACACACACACACACACACACACGCTGCCTCCATGGATACTGCTCACGTCATCTCATCCACACATAACAACAGAGAGGAAGCTGCTCCATCAGTGCAAACACAGCCGTGTTGTGTGTTTAGAGCAGCATCAGCTGACAGCGACGTTGTTGTTTGCTGACAGTCAAACATTTACATGCTCACCAGCAGCTCCGTTCACTGACAGTATTAGACGCTTAGTACGGTTAATAAATAACCCCTGGTTCCAAATACACCCTCTGGTGCAGCAAAAAAATAAAGTACAACATGAAATTCAAACAGGAAAAGTCAGGAGCAGCAGATGTTTAACTACAGTAATCTATTGTCTATTGTCCCAAATTACCACTTGATGTGATCATGATCTAAATGTTTAATAATGATTTTTAAAATCTAAATCAGCAGGAAAATTCTGTTTATCCTCAAAGTTGTAGATAAAACAAGACGTGACGGTTAAAGCTTAGTGTATGAAACACTATGAAAGGCTTTTAATGTGTATGTTGCTGCTAGAGTCCCCCTCCATGCATTGGTCAACTACTACTAACTATTGGTCAGTACTCACTGAGGTTCTAATCCCTTTTCTCCTGCATTTGGCCAAATATTCAGGGAACGTGGCTCTTATCAGATCAGAAGTATTGATCTGGTAAATGTTTATTGTATAACTTCTGCTTCCCCAATTAATTAATGCAAATGTCAGATGAATCCATGGTTTGCATTGATTGTGTTAATTCTTCGTTTTATCACCAAATCGCTCCCAGCAGCAGGTGTTCCATGCTGTGTGATTCCCCTGCTCTGATCGGACAAGAGCCGAGCATCACGGCATCTTCAGGGCAGCAGCGTCTCATTGGCCTCCCTCATCATTACCGAGCTGCTGATCGCTTTGTCTCCTAGCAACAGAGCCGAGGCTCCCTTAAAGGGGCCGGTCGTAAACCAAGGTCATGAATCAGGAGAGGATGAGGAGAACCCTGTTGCATTAGCAGCTATTGGTCTTGGGGAAGGTGAAAAGGTGAATGAAAGAAGGAAGAGGGGAATGAAATGGACGTGTCGACGGAGGAGGAGGAGAAAGAGCAGAGTATTGATTGGTGGGTGGAGAGATAATAATATAGTGGGCTTTTCATCGATGCACATCATTTGATTGATTTAATAATAACCTGAGGACGATCATCTTGAGCAACAACAACATGTGATTTGACTGCCTGGGTGCGTCATGCATGTCAGCATCACTCGATTATTCGTTAATAATTTGAGACACTTTCTGGGCATAAATAGAGATTCCTTGTCTTAAATTACAGCAGATTCACCGTCTTTGGGTTGTGGTCTGTTGATCAGATAAAAACACATTTGATGACGTCAACTGGAGCTTTTCTTTAGTTTTTTATCTGGTGTGATGTACTCACTGCTACACACACACACACACACACACACACACACACACACTCCCTCTCTGAAATGCACAGAGGCCTCTTTCTTCCTGCATATCTGTGATCGGTGTTTCACTGCATACTAATATGCTTGAAGGCAACACTATGGAATTGGATTAACCTCCATTCCATTCATCCACTGTGAGTTAGCTCACTGTCTAGAGCTGTGGACACATATTTATAAGAAAAAAAAACACTGATACTTATCATTCTAACATTTATAAGGGAGAGTTTGCATGTTCTCCCTGTGTCTGTGTGGGTTTTCTCCAGCTTCTTTCCACCAAACACATGCTGAGGTTAATTGGACTCTAAATCGCCCATAGGTGAGTGTGAGTGATGATTGGCTGGCGACCATCTGGGGTGTATCCCGCTCTGGGATTGGCTCCAGCAGACCATGTGACCCTAATGAGGAATAAGCAGGTATAGAAGATGACTGACTGTAATAATAGCAACAATAATAATGTCATATTTTATAGGGACTAGAATATGTCCCTGTGTGACTGTCGTGTCAAAGCATCTCCAGCAACAGACGGGAGGAATTACAGTGTGTGTGTGTGTGTGTGGCTGCAGGGATAGTGATGGTAAGTAAAGCAGACTGTGCTGCTGCCCCACTGACCTCTGACTTACGCATGTCTCTTGGACAACGCTTGTGAATCTCATCACTAGATTAAACCACGGCTCAGTCGAGCACGTTGCAGCGTTGTGTTAAGTAGCATTAATGGAAATTCAGGGTTAGTTACTTAAACACATGTACGGTTCTGTCCTATTCAAAACCTCAGTTCTTGCACCAGGACTGGAATAAAGCATGCAAAGACACATAAAAGCTGATTAAAAATATAAGGTATTGCACTAAATATTGATTTGAATTCTTTATAAGTGTAAACATCAGTATTATGTTTGAATTTGAGGGATTTTTATGCAGCGTTACAGTGTGTGTTGAACAGCGGATCATTGCTCAGAGACAGGATATGAAGTTCACAACATACTTAAAGCTCCTCTTGTTATTTAGTCACCACTGGCTTTTTTGCAGATGAACAACTTCAGCGTGTGCTGTCGTCTGTCGGGATGTTTGCTCTGCACTGAGAGTTTAGATCTGTCAACATGACGGTAACCGTGCTTCCTCCAGCGCCGACCAATAGTGACGTTTGCTCACTCAATCACAGCCTGCAAAACTAAAGTTAGGAATTCAAAATCAACATATTTACATGTTTAAATGCTGCAACTCTACACTGTTTTCCTCTATTCTATGGATAATTTAGGTAGAATTTGTTTTCTCATCTTCTATACTCGCTTATTCCTCATTAGGGTCGCAGGGGTCTACCAGGGAAGTTAACCACTAGAAGTCAAAAATGCTTAAAAAAGGAAATAAGACAGAGGAATAATGTGCTCTACACTCCTAGCCCGAGTTGCAAACGCTGCGTGTTCAGCTCCTTTTGCAACCCAAAACATAGGAAGTAGGACACCAGAGCCTCAAAGAAAAAAAACAAAGTGCACACTCACGGTGCAAACTGGTAAAAAAACAATAAAGATTCTTTTTCTTTTCAGGCCTTCCCAAGCTAGAACCACCACTAGCTACTGGCTCTGTGTATAGGTGACACCTCTCTATATATACTCTCCATCCAGGTGCAATCAATTACCAATCCCTCCACTAATTACCAAAGCCCCTGCAATGTGAAAGAGGAACATGAGAAAAGAACTAATGCCCAAAAAGTGGTTTTGCAATAAATTCCTTTTTTTGCAGGATTTCTCTCTTGTTCTTTTTAACTGACAGACATTGATTACCTGTGTCACTACTGGTTTCTTTTAACCTGCCTGTCTCCCAGTTCCTTCCTCTCTCTACTCTGCCCAACCAGAAGTTGCTCCTTGCAGGACTTCACCCCAGGAGTGTCTGTGCATGTTGAACTGAATAAAACAGCAGTCCCTGTCAAAAGATTACAAAGAAAGAAAAGCTGTGGAACTGAGCAATGACCAGCAAGAGCAGAGGGAGTTTTCATTGACTCATTTTACGACTTAAGGTAAACTCTGCTGTGGAGAGTGTGATGCTGTAAGCAGCTAAACATCAGCAGTGACAGTGTTACAGGCTGAAGACAGAGCAGCTTCTAATTGGCTGGCTCAATCTCCTCATCCCATCCGCACATTCTCTCTCTCCTTCTCTCTCTCTCTCTGTCTGTTTCGGTTTCTCTGCCTGGACTGACAGGATGTCTCCTCCAATCCCTGCAGGGCCACGTGAGGCGAGCGGCCAATAGCATGTCAGGGAGGGCCGAGCTGGGTGCTGTTGGCCAGCTCCAGGCAGAGATGCTGCATTTGGAACTTATAGACGGTGCTGACGGTTACCGTGGTGACAAAGAGTCCTCGAAGGCGTCCGCCATCGCACCTCTGCCAGTCACCAAAGACCCTGCGGCACCTGTTACCATGGATACCTACCGGCCCAAGAGACCCACGACCCTTAACCTCATCTCGATCGTGCCACGCACACAGGTAGAGCCTGAATTAACCTTATCCACACACACACACACAGCTGTGTGTGACAGCTTATTGATCAATCTGTCTGGATTCTTCCTCACACGCAAATATGAGATTTAACGATGGAAACTGTGTGACATCACCGCTGGATTCACGATAATTGATTCTGTGATGTGTTCACTGGACTGAACAATAGCCTCAATTGTCAAGGCGGATTTGTTTTCGCTTGGGGCCATCTCTGTTTGTCTTTGACTGCTGCTCCAGCTTGTGACCGTGTGTGTGTGTGTGGTTTTCCGGGTTTTGTGAGGACAAATTCAAGCTCCGAACCGTTTTGTATTGTATGATTAAGGTCATGTGTGTTAGGTGTGTGTGTGTGACATTGTGTAGGTGTGTGTGACTGTCTGTTGATCTCATGTGAGTCACTACGCCTCCTGTTCATAGGATGCTCATGTCACTAAACTGCAAATCTGTTTTCCTGTAAAATGTGTCAATATAAGGATCACAATTCTTTACTGTCAGTTATAATAACATGGTCAGTATAGCATCAAACCTCTGTGAGACACTGACACTGCATATTAACACATTAGAACTGTGTTATACAGTAGATAACACACTGAAAAAGCATGCTGCTTTATAACTAATGTCCCATTTCAATGCACTGAGCCAGTATTCAGGAATAATAATGTCACATCAGGTTTAATTGGCTCTTTTGCAGATGTTCAAAGATACTTTACAAGAGATTCTACCACATAGAGAAAGGCTGAGCGTAAGAAAACAAAACAAAAAACAAATTATAGAAAATTCAGTGAAGTTTTGATGTTACATCTAGACCAGAAAGAAGCTTGTGAGAGTTTTTTTGAATATTAAAAGCCAGAACAAATGGACAATAAGGGACTTAATGCATTATTTTGAATGCGTAGTATTTCAGGGTTTCACTAACCAGCTTCTCTGTTTCTGCTGTGTGACTGACGCTAAGCCAACGTGGGCTTGTTTATTACCTGTTCCTGCTGGATATGTTCTTGTTGGACTTCCCTTTAGTCCAAACACACTTTCCTGAATCGTCCCTGTGTCGTAGGAGATGATATCCTGACTCACTGCGGTCATTAAAGATCCCGTTACACTTATCGCAAAGACGAGGGGATTCCCTGGGTCCTGGAATAATTCCAGACCCGGATCTCTCCATCTGGCCACCTAATCATCCTCCAGGGTAATTGGCTCAATGATTTCCTCCCACTCCACCTCAAAAACGATGTAGTGTGGTGCAAAATGGCTGCGGTGCATCAGGTGCTACATATCACTAATGTATCTTGATACCCTTCACTGGTGGATATCAAGATAAAATGCTATTTAAACATAATCCATTTAAAGCTAACTGTTTGGTCTGATGCTGCTGGGCATATATTTTATGCAGCAAGTTTATTACAGCTTGTTTTGAAAATGTCTGCCTGTTGCTAATGGAAAATAGTCAATGCAAAACCAAAAGTGTATTTAAAAAGACAACAACTGATCAAACCAGCCACAACAACCTGACTTCAGCTATTAGTCTGGTCTGCATTTGATGTAATTAATTAATTGAAAGGCTCAGTAATTAGTGAACACAACTAATTAATTAATTTACCTCATCAACTCATACCTGATTTTCTAAAAATTGTCTCTTTGATACCTGCATGATAATACTTCTTTACTTCTTACACAACATATACAGTAGTGTGTGTGTGTGTGTGTGTGTGTGTGTGTGTGTGTGTGTGTGTGTGTGTGTGTGTGTGCCCCCCACAGTGCAAGCTGTCAACATGATCAACCAAGCAGCACTATATTTGTCTGTGCTTTATTCTTTGCCCAGTTTCCACGAAGCGGGAGAAAGACTAGATGCTGCTGTGCCTTTGTTATCAGTGTGTGTGTGTGTGTGTGTGTGCGTGTGCGTGTGTTCTTTTTTGAGCTGTCGGGACAGGAAAGCATAAAGGAAATAATTGCTCTGAAGCTGTTTGTTCTTGGGAAGTCTTCCCGTCTCCCGAGACGTTGGTTGTCGTCTTTAGTAGATAGAAAGAAATAGGACGTACTATAAGATGAAAAAGTCTAAATTGTTGCAAAACAGCTGGAAAACTGGGACATCAAATGAGTTTTGGTATTGTGGAGATGAAAAGTGAAGTCATAATGCAACAAACCTCATTATAATAATGACGATCGGCAGCAGATCAGTTTATTTTCTGGAGTTTAAATCTTCATATTCGCAGACGATGTTATAGTGTTTTTACCATAAATGTGTTTAATTAACCCATTCAAGCCTATAAGCCTTCATTTCAGCTCATACAGCTTTCTTTTCCGACAACTTTTTTACATTTTAAGCATCAAAATTAAGTTTCCAAGTGCTTCCTGTCACATGACATCATCAACTTCCTGCCACTCTCCCAGAAAGAGGTCATTTTATTTCGATAATTAGAATTTTCAACCCTTACATGTAAATATCTATTTAATCCTTCAAGCCTCTAGAACAGTGATATTCAACAGGGGGTCCGCGACCCCTAGGGGGTCCGCGGAGGTGCTGCAGGGGGTCCTCCAAATGAAAAGTTAAAAAATATATATATATTTATAATAGGATTGAGAAAAAAAGCTAGTTAGCTACTAAGCTAGTTAGCTACCAAGCTAGTTAGCCACCAAGCTAGTTAGCTACTATAGCTGTTGTTGGCTAAAGACACATATAGTTGTTTTAAAGACCTGATGGATAAAAAATGCTCTTTAAAATGCTATTTTAATGGCCTTGGTTTACCCTACTTCATTCCATTTCATTGTTTAAGCCATCTGAAGATGTTATGGTGATATATCAAACATCTAAAACGATTTATTTTTATTAGGCCTAAAGCAACGTGTATTTCCTGCTGCACAACTATGAACTGAGACACTATTACAGCTCTACCAGCTCCAGCAGAGTGAAAACTGAGGTTTAGTCAGGCGGTGTAGATAAAACTCAAATGAGATGAGATAGAAGAGTGCTGATGAGCTCCAGGCAGTCTTCCTGAGATAGAGCACTGGAAGAGGAGCGTTTCCAGGTCAGTGGATCGGTAAAAATGCTAAATGTACGTTTAATTCTGTATCATTTGGCAGAAAGTAAAAGAAAGCTGAATGGGGTCAGAGCAATGGCTTTATTTTTGCTGTGTCTTTAAATTAAATTGCTCTCAGGTTGAAAAGGTGAAATATCCCTTTATCATGAAACACAATAGTTAGACCCTTACAAAACTACATTCCTAGGTTTAAAAATAAAAATATATAATTCTTTTTATTTCACACACTGTTTCCACTGCGGCTGCTTGAGTTAGACGTCTATATCAGGAAGGTTCCTCCTTTTAAATCCAAACCTGACTCATCTGGCTATGATGCAGTCTGGTCTTTTTAACTTTGTGCATTATTACTGTATTGGACAGAAATATTTAAATAATCCCATGAAATACATAATAGGATGTTTCCTGATTTTATTAGCTATAGCCAACATTGCACAAAGTTATGCAAAAGGTAAGAACTATGGTGAGAAACACAGAATAATTCAATTTATTTCAAAGATATAATGAAGGTGCACTATAAATTCATCACTCAAACTGTGCTGTAAACAACATTTATCTATGTGCAATTTCATCATAACTGATTGAAGTGTTGGAAATAATAAACCAATAAAGTGGAGTGAATAAAGGAGGAATCACCAGAGCGTTGGTGCATGAAGGACAGAACAATCTCCTGCACAAAACAGCATGATTGTGATTTGACATTTTGCTGATGTAACGAAACGTCTAGTCACATTCTATTAGAGTCCCTTCCACGTAGATCTGTCTGATTAACACACACACACACACACACGCTATGAGTCACGGCACTGAGTGCTGATTTTTTTTTTGTCTGTATTTTTTGCACAAAAAAACACATCGCTCCTCGGATCAACGCTGTGTCTCCCACCTGCTGATTCACCCGTTACTACGGCAACGGCCCTGTCTCCGTCTGGTATGATGCACGTAAATGGGGAAAGTGCGTCAGCCATGTTGGTGGGTGGCAGGTGGACGGGAGGAGGATGTGGTCTTATTATGGACGACACGTCAGCGTCACAGGAGTTTCCACAAAATAAAAAAATCCCTCTTGACCATCTGTGTCCTCCTCCAGTCCGGGAATCGAACCTCAACACCGTATTACCACTGCCTATCTAAAAGGGCATTTCTTCTTCTGCACTTCCTTATGTAGTAGACACAGACAGGGGTCTCCAACCCTGGTCCTGGAGATCTACTGTGCTGCAGGTTTTTGTTCCAATCAAGCAGGAACACGCCTGATTCTACTAATCAACCATTAGGACCCCAGTTATGGAGCTTCATTAGTAGAATCAGGTGTGTTCCTGCACCCACAGTAGATCTCCAGGGTTGGAATAGACTCATACTGTTTCTCAAATATACTTCTGTACTCAACAATTGCTATTTCTAATGCATAATTATGGAAAGCTGGACACGAGAGTAAGGGGAAGGACCACCAACCTAGTAGAGGTTTTAAATTTTGCTATAGGACTGTTGGTATTTTATTATATTGTGAATCTAAATGGTCACTTTATCACTTTAAAACAATGACAAATGTCTGTTTTTAGCCTCTGCAACTGCTGCTGGTTGGCACAAAAGTCAATGTGAATGCCTTGCTGATAATGGCGCACCAGTTAGCCATTTGACAGCATTAGACCCCCATTACAACGGAACTCATAAGGTGCTGCAGTACATCAACCACGAGGCTGCAAACCCATACAATCATCCATTTAGACCCCCCTCCAGAGAATGTCAGAGGTTCTGGGTTATTACAAATCCAGTGAAAGTTATACAGCAATTAAAAATACCATATTTAGAAAAGATATTGGGTAGTATGTAGAGGTGGGAGGCAGGGTTGGGTATTTGTTGATGTCTTCTGGACAGGCCTAGACTGCTGCTCTCTTTTCTTGGAAACCTGTTTTAATTATTTGTATCCATCAAATGTTGAAGGGGAATTCAGTGACTTGGATGAACTGCTCCTTTAGAATTGTAAAGACAGAAAATAATGGTGTCATGGTGTCTAGAAAGACTCCGTCCAACCTATCAACAACTCTCCGACAACAGCCTAAAGAGACCCCTACTGTTTTTGGGTGAGTGTGCGTTCCCAGTTGGGGGAAGAGGTTTGGTTCCCTTTAAATGCACACCACGGAGCACGGACAAAAGATTCCCTGCTCATTCAACAGAATAAAAGCTTTGTGTGTGTGTGTGTGACGGAGAGAGAGAGAGAGACAAAAAGTTGTGTACATTGAGCTGTAGGATCCAGTAACTCAGTGACTCTTTCTCACCACCATCTCTTCTTCCCTGTTTTTTGTATTTTCACAGGACACATTAAACAATAACTCCTTTGGGAAGAAATACAGTTGGCAGGAGAAGGTTTCGGGCTCGTCCTCGCCTCTTAAAACAGGTTTGTTTTTCTTTCCCACGGTTATTTGACCCATGAAACTCAAATTCATGTTTAAATGTCTGAATTTGCTCATTTATTTGATGCAAACTGGCTTCCTCCTGACATTAATCCCTCTTGTACTAACACTCCAGATGAAATGTGTGTGTGATTTGTATTAAGCTGGCAAGGCTCTCTCTCTCTCTCTCTCTCTCTCTCTCTAGCTTGGATTATGCTAAGCTAAGTGTAGCTAGCTGAGGTAATGCTGTAGTTCTGTGTGTGTGAGTGTGTATTAGCCATTTTGAGGCTTAGCTAGCCGGCAGCTGTCACAAGCCATTGCTACAACTCTTTTCAGAGCATCATGTGAGGCAGGACAAGCCGAACCCGCTGCCAGCAGCTAAATACTGTCGCTAAAAGTGAAATATTGTTTTGATGAAGACAAATGTTCAAATGTTAGTAAAAATGTCAAAAGTCATACGATAAAAGTAAGTCAATTTGCATGAAATAGCATCTGTAATGATGCATTAATGAGTGACAAAAATACAGACTGAAATTCCTTTAAAGGAGACGAGCATCATCCTGAATGTCTCTATAAGTGAACCCACCTGTAGTTTCCTGTCCCGTGGCTTCGGTCATCGATGCTGCATCATCACCCGCAGTGAAACATCATGACTGGATTTCCTGCTGATGGATTATGACATAACACGACAATCACCTTCTCTTAGCTGCACTTGATTTTGATGAGTAATGGGGATTTATCTAATCCTGACGTTACCTAACCGTTTCTACTTTTCTGTCGTCCTGTGCTTTTTCTGTCTGTGCATTTGCTGCCGTATCTGCCTTCATGCCTGTGCGTGCGTCCGTCTGTCGTCATGTCTGCATCATGTATGTTTACCCCGTCTGCTTGTGTGGCCTCTGTGCGTGTTTGTGTATGTGTGGCGGCGTTTGCGTGGCCGTGTGCGTGCTGTTCTGCCTGTCCACCCTCCCTCCAGGCGAGCTCACCCCTCCGCGCGAGCACAGCTGCCTGAGCGACGAGGACAAGGTCCAGGGCGGCGGGGCGCAGACCAAAGACCGCGGTACGTCCACCGACGCCCCCTGCAGGCACGGCCACACATCCGGACACTCCCACAGCTCGTCCGTAGCAGCGGCGACGCGTTCCAAGCTTCAGGAGAAGCCTCCGGCGCCGCCGCCTCCGCAGAACTACACGCCGGCTCCTCTGTACCCGGCGGGGAAGGCGGATGGAGGCGGGCACCACCGGGAGAGGATACGCTACCACACAGACGTGCATCTAGAGCCCACGGAGGAGATTTATCTGACTCCCGTGCAGCGTTCCGCAGACCCCCTGGAACCGCCCGGCGTGCAGGACCGGCCTTTCCTCTCGCAGCAGACTGAGCAGGGCCGCATGTCCATCAGCTCAGATACAGAGGGCCCACCTCCGTACCAGCCCCTCCCAGACCGGACCAACGCCTCCATCTACGAGGAGGACGAGGTCTACATCCCGCCGCCGTCTTATGCTTCCTGCATGGAAGCCCTCATCACGCCGCCCAGCATGGCTCTCTCGGCTCGCTCCTCCCTCGCGTTGGACCTCAGTCTAAAGGGGGCAGGGACGGGCGCGGGGGTCATGCTGAGAACCGGATCATCTGTGGAATACGTGGACGCCACGGATGAAAGCTACTGTGGGGAGGACGAGGACGTGGACAGGGTAATAATGGACGGGAGGATGAGAAAGGGGGAAGAAAAGGGGGATGGCGGCGGGGGCAGCAGGGCCGTCCCACACAGGACTTCCATGAGCTCGGACGCCAGCGGCCTTTCGTACGACTCGGTCAAATACACGCTGGTGGTGGACGAGCACGCTCAGCTGGAGCTGGTCAGCCTCCGGCAGTGTTACCAAGGCTACAGCGACGACAGCGACTCGGCCACCGTCTACGACAACTGCGTCTCCTCCCCCTACGAGTCGGCCATCGGCGAGGAGTACGAGGAGGACGATGACGAGGAGGAAGACGGCGCCCGGTTGGGAGGGGTGAGGAGAGAGGCGACGGCCTGTCTGTCTGAAGACTCCACTCCAGAGGCAGACATGCACTTCTCCAAGAAGTTCCTCAACGTCTTCATGAACGGCCGCTCCCGCTCCTCCAGTAAGTCTCCGCCATGATTCCGTGATCCCTGTTTGCCCTTGTTTCTGCTATGCAGTACGGTACAGGAAGGAACAAAATGGTACCTATGGTTCCATGGTACCTATTAACATTTTAGTCATCTTTTTGGTTGGGGACCCCCTTACACATTAGAACCAAACCACACCTGTACCATACCGTACTGACAGTGGAAATGAGGCTTTTGATTCAACAAGTTTAGTACACACTAAAGTTAGAAATTCCTTATTTTTGAAAGAAAAGCACTGACTTTAAACTAATCAGAAATACACTCTATACAATGTGGTAAATGACTATTCTACCTGCAAATGTCTGGTTTTTGGTGCAATATCGAGGCCCATTTCCAGCAACTATCACTCCAGTGTTAGGCTAATGGATGATTAGAAAACCCTTGATGCTAACACGTTAGCACAGCTGAAAACAGTTTAGCTGCTTAGAGAAGCTAGAAAACTGAAAGCAAAGTTTGAAGGAGGATTTTCTATTAATTGAAAGTGATGGGAGTGGGACTGTTAAGGATTAGTCAGGCTTTTGATCTAGAGATAGCGAGATATTGATTGATTACGATGAGATAGAGGAGCATCAACTGTACAGACTAAAGAAAAAGTCTCTTAGCTTTTGTTGCTAAAACTTGCTGACATACCCATAGTCAGTAGGGGGTATATCTGGAATAAACACGGAGATGTTGGTCGACACAAAACGACCATTTATTGATCTCAAATAAACATTTTATCCCAAAACAGCAACAAAAAACACATTTTATGTTCGTCGCTTCAAACAAGCGACTTTTTACTTTAGTGTGTTTTGGCTGGTAGTTTACTGAGTTTTTATCATAAAGCTACACTGATGGTACCGTTGGACTCGTCACAGTCTCAGCTTTCATATGAGATGTCATATGTTTGTGTAGCATCAAGTATCAGAGCGCTAGCCATCAAAATGTAGCCAGTGGGTTGGCTTTATGATCGTATACAGATTTTCATATTTGTTAATTAATTAGCTTGGTGTTGGAGTTGTATTTGGTGTGTGTAAATATGACTTATATGTGCTTGTAGTGGAGTTTCTCCTGTTTAATTTGAGGTATAGCTTGACTATATTTGTACATGATTAGTGGAGCAGTGGACCCTGGAGTGATAAGATATTGATATTTAAATTTATTATTTATTCATTCATTTATATGGATAGATAGCTATCTTCATCCAGTTATCACCATTTATCACCCCCATACCTTCCAGAATCAAAACAGAAATGAAGTGCATCAGCACCGCAGCCTGTTGTTCTGTGTAATTCCCTCTAAACATGCACTAACACAGCAGTGAATGATGTCTAGCCGAATTGGCAGCGTGGTGGAAAAGGCTTAAAAGCGTCGCGGCACAGAGAATCAGGGGCTGGAATATTCTCGCCGAGCACAGATCATCATCCACGTGACTGGTTTTAACTGGATATTGTGACTTTCTGTAGGATAACTGAGTCAGATTTAACCTCTTTGTGATTCTAACAATGGAGGAAATCACGATTATGAGTAAAGGTTTTGAAAATGGTGCAGAGACTGGAATATGTCAACTACTGCTGGACACTGATGATGTCTGACTTTTCCTTAATGGCAAGATGAGTTTGACATTTATAATATCATGTAATGTTATGTAATATTGACTTTATCTGATGCTGTAAACCATAAATATCGTGATATACAATATTATCGAAGCTCTGACAGCAGGACAGACGATGCAAAACTGAAGTTTGATTTTGCAGCGCGTCAAAATCACGTGACAGGTTTCGGCCGTCGTAGCCGGAAAACGCAGCCTCGCAGAGTCTCCGTTTCAACTCTTGTTGAAAGTGCAGACCTCAAATTTTACATCGGTCCATAAATTGTGTTGATAGGCCAAGGAAAACCAGAGCTGTGAGAAGTTATTTACGCCATATTTTCGTGCATATTTTCTGCACCGATCGGTATGATATGCCATGACAACCCAAGCAGTTTTTAATGTGAAATATAGTCAAAAAATGGCCAATTTGACCCTTGACTCCAGAGGGTTAATATTAAAGAAACCAGCTAAAGTGTTGAATATGGAACCTTTTAGGCTCTTGGTGCTGCAGGAATACATCACAAAGTCAACAGTAAACCCTCTCAATCATCACTTATGACCCAATAGAATTGTGTTTATGTGCTGCTCTGTGTGTGTTTTCTACTATTCTTATTGTTTTTGGTGGACAGGCAAGTGTAAAGAACTAGTCCACGAGTCCAGGAAGTAAACACAGAGAAGGACAGATTGTATTCGTGGTGATTTCCTCTTGGACGGCGTCCAGATTTTTTAGAGACTCATTAGAAAGTCCACAGCAGCGACGGTGGGGCGTGCAGGAGAAGGTAAAGGATGTCTCAGGGGAGAGTAGGTAGGAATACACAATGCCCATCTGTTTCATGCCTAATTAAAGTGTGATTTATCGCGTCTTTAGCATGCACGTGTGCTTTAGAGCAAACACAATGTGTTTTAATGGTGTTTTTTATTTCTCAATGATAGACTTTTGAAGCGACTGGAGTGGGCGGCATTAATCTTTTTGATGCAGCGGCTGCTTTCTTTCCTGTTTATTTCTCTCGTCTCTTTTCTTATTTGTCTTCGTCCAAGGTGCCGAGTCGTTCGGTTTATACACCTGCATCATCAACGGAGAGGAGAAGGATCAGAGCCACAGAGCCGTCTACAGGTGAGGACGAACAACAGCAGCAATAACTACACTGAATACATACATCACATACAGATATTTGCACACAGCAACACATGCACTATCCCCTTTTTGCACAGTGAAAATAGTGCATATGTACACGATTGATCCAGGAGGTTTTTGTTCATATTCTTGCTGAAATCAGCACATTTTTATGCTATTTTAGAGTCACACCCTGCCAAAATTATAATATAAAAATGAAGAGTTCCTTTAACATCTAAAATGTCTGAGGTTATCATCAGTGCTGCAGCTGTTGGAGCGGAAGACTCTCTCTGCTCCTGCATGTTTCCTCAGTCACACTCCAGTTGGCAGCGTTTGGAGTTCCAGCTGCTGTTGACAACTTCAGGCTGACATATGCACAGGGGAGGGGATGCAGTCATGTGAAAAGCAGCATCTCACTTACTGATCATGTGACCACGATGCACATGATGCACGAGTAGCAGAGAGTTTATGTCTGTGCTGCACGTGTAGCTGATGGTATGACATCTGACCTGCCAACATTAGGATAGCATTGAACTCCAGCCCTTTTTTTTAGGTTTCTGATCGATATTAACATACCCATAGTCAGCAGGGTACATCTCTGGACTCATCACAGTCTCAGCTTTCATATGAGATGTCATTTGTTTGTGTAGCATCAAGTATCAGAGCACTAGCCATCAAAATGTGGGGAGTGGGTTGGCTTTATGATCGTATACAGATTTTCATATTTGTTAATTCATTTGCTTGGTGTTGGAGTTGTGTTTGGTGTGTGTAAATATGACTTATATGTGCTTGTAGTGGAGTTTCTCCTGTTTAATTTGATGTATAGCTTCACTATATTTGTACATGATTAGTGGAGCAGGGTCCACCGCCCACAACTCCAACACCAAGCAAATTAATTAACAAATATGAAAATCTGTATAAGATCATAAAGCCAACCCACTCTCCACATTTTGATGGCTAGCGCTCTGATACTTCATGCTATACAAACAAATGACATCTCATATGAAAGCTGAGACTGTGACGAGTCCAACGGTACCATCAGTGTAGCTTTATGACAAAGACTCAGTAAACTAGCAGCCAAAACACACTAAAGGAAAAAGTCGCTTGTTCAAGGAGTTCAAGGGGTTAAGTTTCTCTCTAGAGCTCTAGAAAGGGGACCTTTAACCCATGTACTCTAAGGTAAACCCTTTGACATCCCTGCATATTCTAATGCATAACTCCATTTGTTTCTGCAGATTCGTCCCTCGACACGACGATGAGTTGGAGCTGGAGGTGGACGACCCGCTGCTGGTGGAGGTCCAGGCAGAGGATTACTGGTACGAGGGCTACAACATGAGAACCGGCGCCCGCGGGATCTTCCCGGCTTATTACGCTATAGAGGTGACGAAGGAGACAGAGGAGAGCTACAAAGGTACCATTGTTTACACTATTACACCAGGTTAGAACAAATTAAGAAGTCGTTTAGCGCTATGCTAAATGCTAACACGTCCACAAATGGTCTTTTACACTATTACACCAGGTTTTAAGAAGTCATTACATTTAATTTCACCCTTTTTTTGCGGTGGGACCAACTTCTTTTGTCCGTTTATCAGAGTCGCTACGACCTCAGCCAGGTTTTAGTACTTCTAATGAATTGACTCACCTTTCTGTGTTGTGTTTGCTGTCTCTCATGCTCGTTGTGCAGTGAAGAGCAGTGAATGGATGGACAGATACCGTCTAAAGTTCCTGGGCTCAGTCCAAGTTCCCTACCACAAAGGCAACGATGTTCTGTGTGCAGCTATGCAGAAGGTATGGGAGCGCTGCTTTGTAGACTTTACAAGGTGCATTATCCTCTAATACGCTGCACGTAGAGTTATGCTGCAGGTTAAAAGTCTCAGGTCTTTTTTTCTCAGATCGCCACTAACAGAAGGATGACGGTCAAGTACAACCCGCCGTCTTCGTGCATCCTGGAGATCAGTGTGAAAGGCATCAAGCTGGCGGTGCAGGAGGATTACTACGCCTGTGACAGGGTAAGAACGCTGGACTTTTATCTATCACAACTTCATGAGGTTCATCCTGGACGGTTGATGCATGTCGCCCCCATCAGGCCGATCCCAGGTACTGCAGGCGTGGATGCAGTCAAAGCAGCAGGAAGCGCTGAAACTAAACTTAAACGTTTTCTGCAGTTTTTACAAATTGTGCAACTTTTTTAAAGACAGATGGAGTTGACTTTTAGATTGAATATATGATAAACTTAAATATGATATTAATTTGAATCACATTCCTGCTCCACGTAGGTGCAGTAACAAAAAAATACACATGTTTTGTTTGTAGCTTCAACAAGCGACTTTTTCCTTTAATGTCTTTTGGCTGCTAATTTACTGAGTTTTTGTCATAAAGCTACACTGATGGTACCATTGGACTCGTCACAGTCTCAGCTTTCATATGAGATGTCATTTGTTTATGTAGCATGAAGTATCGGAGCACTAGCCATCAAAATGTGGGGAGTGGGTTGGCTTTATGATCGTATACAGATTTTCATATTTGTTAATTAATTAGCTTGGTGTTGGAGTTGTGTTTGCTGTGTGTAAATATGACTTATATGTGCTTGTAGGGGAGTTTCTCCTGTTTAATTTGATGTATAGAACCTATTTAATATGAATGCGACGTATATTCTGCTTGTGTTCACAGAGTAACGAGTGCAGCCACTTCTTCCAGTTAAAGAACGTCTCCTTCTGCGGTTATCACCCCAAAAACAGCAAGTAGGTTTAACCCTTCGATGCACGGAGGTCACTGCAGTTCACAGCTGTTTAAAACCTTGTATTTCAGCTTCTATCTCCTATAATCACAGGTAAAATAATATATAATCACATCGAGTAATATTGAAGGTGATGTATTAAGATTTTTGATTTGCATTTTGACTATAAATCAAAAACGTTGTATAAAGTTGTATAAAATAGAAATGTAGTAAAAAGATCAATATAAATAAGTAATTATATTATTTATAAATCTCCTAAATCTCCTTATCTGACTCTCTGCAGGTATTTCGGTTTCATTACTAAACATCCAGCGGACCAGAGATTCGCCTGCCACGTCTTTGTGTCTGAGAACCCGACCAAGCCGATCGCCGAGTCAGTCGGGTGAGTTTGGACTTTTGATTCTCGTGTGAATAAACTCCGGTTATTCCCATAACTACAGCATCAATAACATGCTAAGAAGTTCACCAAAACCATCCGTGTCACTAAAACCCAATGAAATCTTCATCCTCGGTGTCACTTTTCATCAACTCCTCTAACTCCGGAGGTAGAAGATGCGGCGCTTCCTCTTCTACGTCGATGACGTCATGTTTTACTACTATGATTTTATGTTCGCTGCCGTTTTTATTCAACTCTTCTCAGTTGTTTTTAAAAGTTACTGCTAATGTTGAAGTTATTAACACAAGCCTAGAGCGCCCTCTGGTGGTTTAGTGTGGATATACAGGTAATAATGCATTGATAATTCCACACATAACTCGCTGCAGAGTATAAGAAACTATGAAAACTATGGAAAAAATGCAACTTATAGTCCAGAAAATACGGTAATTTATCTTTATCTTATAGTCTTCAATAGAGTCCTATAAATTAATACATGCTCAAGTTCTAATGCAGCAGAAGAATTTAACATAAATACATATATATATATATTATCATAAGAGGATTTGCTGTGTCCTACTTTTCATTAATGAGTGATGTGCATGCGTTGTCTTGCAGGAAAGCCTTCCAGTTGTACTATAAGGAGTTCGTGGAGGTCTCGTGTCCTACAGAAGACATCTACCTGGAATAGTCTGACGACAGCCCTGTACAGTCCACTGTATCATAACATAACGTTGCATGAAGGACATTTATCCAGACAAAAAAATAATAAACCAGTAACACATCTGACAGACGAGCAGGATGAAAGCAGCGACAAGAAATGAGCCAAAGGAGTTTTAAAGAAAAGGAAATATGCAAAGTGGCGTCGGGGATGAGGTGGTGATCACATGCTGTCCATGGAAAGCACAAACCAGCTGTTAGCGCTAGTTAGCGCTAGTTAGCCCGTAGCATCGCCTCAGTAGTTGGACACTGGACTGGACTGGACTTGCACTAGACAAAAGAGAAGCAGCAGCTTCTTTCTGGAGGTCTGGGAAAACAAAAATTAACACATCCTGAGGTTGTTGTGACCTGAAATAGTCGGCGGCAAGAGAGAGAAGGAGCATATGTACAAAATAACACCCTCACTAACCGGAACGATTGATGTGAAGCAGGAATATCCACCTCATTCAGTGGTGCTGAACCTAAAACGCTGTTAGAAAACCGGCTGTCGGTGAGGTTCTTTGTCTTTTTGGGGCCTTTTTTTTAGGTGTTTGGTTCAAACCGGAACGACAGCAGCGATTAGATAAGGGTTTAGATTAAGGGAGGGCAGCAGTTCACCTGATTCTACTAATCTTTATTAGTAGAATCAGGTGTGCAGGAACAAAAACCCTCCACCCACACCTGGTCCTCCAGGACCAGGACCAGGACCGATAGCAGATCAAACTTGATGGTGTATAATATCCACATATGTTTTAATTAGTATAAGAGTTACTGTATTTTTATTACCTTAGATGCAGACATTTTTAGAGCCTGCCATGTGACATCAAAGGCTCTGCAGGCCTTTGATGTTTCCGGCCGCCGTAGGTTCTCCTGCTCACTCGGGGTAAATCAGTCGGATCCGAAACCTCGAAAAAATCAGTGTTTGGGTTTGTGTGAGCGGGTATTTTCCTCCCAAACCCTCGTAGCGTTTTCCCAGGAAAGCCTTAGTCCTTAATGACTCCAGAAATCAGTGACCAAGATGTTTAATACCAGGAAAAAACTAATAAAACACCCGTGTTCCTTTGACGTTCTAGAAACTGCAGCGGCTGCAGCTGCAACGTGGTGTCTTCAGATCTTTACTAGTAGTGCCTCTTCTTCATCAGATCATTTCCTCGGTGAACATCACGACATTTTAAGGGATTTCCATTGAGTGTGTGTTGAGTTTTAAGGTTTTGAATGCAAGTTGTGATTTTCCCCAGTGCATTAAACGTGCTGTACTGTACCTGCTGCTGCAACTTGTTGCAGAACGAGTAGGAAATCATGCTCTAAAATTCCAAATTCAGTGACGTTTCTACGGTAACCCAGAAAGGACAAACCAAACTAATCCCCCCCTCTGCTCAAAACACACCTGATTCTAATTATTAACTCGTTAATAAACAAGTAGATGATTAGAATCAGGTGTGTTTGACCAGTGCTGTACCTTTAAACGACGTCTGTTTTAATTATCCAGGTACAGGCACAGTTCTGCAGTGATTAAAAAGACAAAAACGACAAAAAAAGACGTCTTCCTTCATCATTTATCGCTAACACTCATTTGTAACAGATAGTTTTATGTGATCTATATTTAACAGATGTTTATACAAGACTGACCCCCCTTCACACACACACACACACACACACACACACACACGTGCCGCAGTGGGACCTCTACAAAGGGTGTACAGACATGCCATATATAAATAAAGAAATAATTTAATATCTGTAATTATAGATATGACGTATTGATTCAACATGTAGTATGTGAGATTTTTCTTTATTATGGATTTTTTTTTTTTTTTGTGTGTGAATTATTCTTTATTTAAAAACTTTAATGCGTAACCGCCCGGTGTCCTGTCGTTATTCTGTCGTCTTCTGGGTTCAAAGAAAGACTCGTCCTTCAATCCCAACTTTATTTAAATAAACAGTATGAATTGCACATTTACAACAGTGGATCTGAAGTGTCTGAAAAGTAGAAAAAGAGAGAGAAGACGTTTCATTACCGTAAAATCCAGCGTCTGAGTGTTTTTTCTCGTGTTTTCACGCGTGTTCATTATGAACCAGTAGGAACGTCAGTCACTAACGAGCTGAGGCCTCGTTACCACAATAAAAGTCATGTCTCGAACTTAAAGTTTAGATATTTCTGGCATAGATGAGGAAAAACTGGGATTTTTGTCCTTTAACTCAGCAGGAAGCTCTGTCCACCCATCAGCACCTCTAAAAACAACAAGATTTAAGATGTTAATGAGACTAATGAGATATAAGGTGTTAATTTAGAGCTGCTGCTGCTGCTTATTGGACAGAAACGAGTGGAATCTTCTCTCGCGTTTACACGTTAAATCACTTCTCACTTGTTCATTTATTGCACGACAGATAAGCCGACAGCTTCCTGTGGTGTAACACTGTCCTGATTGTTTCCCAGGAGGAAAAAACTGCTCCAGGCGTCGTTTGTGGTGATCCGGTCATAGCGAAGCTGCACCTCGACTGTTTTTCCAGCTTAATCCTTCACTCAGTTTGCGAGGCACTAGAGTCAAATACTAAAAAAAATGGATAAAAAGTTCTATTAAAAGTTATCTTTGAGTTCATATTTTGTTCCTTGGGAGAAACGGTAAGACGTGGGGGTCAGATAAGTCTAGATTTAATTAAATGATGCATAAATCTGCACGTCGGTGTTACTAAGTTCGGACTAACAGCTGGTAAACGTGGTGGTGAGCCTCATAGAAGATGTTAATTAGCTCGTCAGACAGTCACGGATCAAACAGGAAACGCTCTCCTTCTGATCCCGGTGCAGTTTTTCGCCGCTCCCTCGCTGTGACGCCGTGTCAGACAAAGTGCAGGAATGTTTCTCTGGGGCTCAGACGTGTGTGCGTGTGTTGTTCAGAGTCACAGCGAGTCGTCCAGCGGCGCCATGAGCAGCTGCAGCTCTTTGAAGGCGCTGCCATGGCGACCGACCTGCGCCGCCTTGTTCTTCACGATGTTGCTCAGGTTCTTCAGCTGCTTGCAGCAAACTCTGCATTTGTGGTGCCTGAAAGAACAAAGCATGTCTGAATCAACTGAATTCTTTTCCTTCCGTTTGCCTGGCCGGTGACCTCTCACCTCTCCTCTCGCGTGATGTCGACTCCGACCGACGGCGTCGCCTTCAGCGTGTCCGAGATCAGAATCCAGAAATGTTTCATGATGAGCTTCAGAGACGTGCAGCCGGTCTGCATGTAGCTAAGAAAACATGTTTTATACAAAAAGAGCTCAACCATCAAATTACAGCCATCCCTACAGTAATTATATATATATAAATATATATTAATAATAAGGATGGTACAGTAGGTCTCACCTCTCGGCAAAAAATGTGGACAAACTCATTTTTCTTGCAGAAGAAAATGAAACTGAAGTGAAGCAATGAGTGTTTTTAAGATAAATGGATATAAAGTGTGTTCTAAAAGAACCGTGATACCTCTAATTAATAATTAATAAATAAATAAAATAGTCACCTCTCATATTTACTCTGCAGCAGTTTGTCTATCTGAGGAAGAATCGTCATACACAGATCCAGTTTCCACAGCGACCTGAAACACAACAGGGACGTGAATTATAAGGAATTATCGTCCTGAACCGGGTGTTTTAACGTGTGGTCGGTCTGGACGTGTCCCACTCACGGCTGGAGGTTGATGATGTTGAGGATGTCCACCACAATGGACAGGTCATTCATGGAGACCGCTGTGTCCAGAGCGCTCTGCAGACAGGAGGAACACAGGAAGAGGTTTTATTCGTCGTAGAAATATCTGCCGGTCAGACGGCGACGTGACGAATCCCCACCTTGATGTCGTCCCTGGCCCAAACGGCTCGGACCGTCTGCAGGTTCTTGTGGCGGCTGCTCAGCATCACGCACATGGTGTCGTGACCCTTCTTGATCTGGGACAGAGCCTCCTCGTCGCTCAGGGCTCCGGCTCTGTTGTTGGGTGAAGCCTGAGGGCGACACCACAGATTTTATTAAGGTGCTGCCGTTTCTGTGGTTTTAGATTTCAGTTTCACGTGTTCGAGGTCTCACAGGCAGGAAGTCGGCGACGTTCAGGCCGATGGGCTCGTTCCTGGTGCTGAGGATGATTTTGGGCTGTGGTTTGGTCTTGGCGGCTGTGACGGGAGGCTGAGGGGGGTCGGAGGTCGGGGGGTCAGGGAAAGCCGGGGCCACGGACGAGGGGGCGGGGCGCTTCACGCAGCAGACCACGGTCGGTTCCACCCTCTGGACGGGGGTGGACGAGGCCAGTGGAGAAGACTATCACACACACACACACACACACACACATTAGAAACCTGCACTGCTGCACAATCACGGTGCATTCGCTGCATTCGCTGCATTCACTGACCACCTGCTTGTCGGGAAAAGGAGACATCATGTCCTTCAGCTGACGGCCAATCGCCAAAACTGTTTCTGAAAAGAAGAAGTATGATTCAGACAATGAGTCTCCACCGGTTCCTCTGTTACTGAATCGTGATGTAAATGAGGTTTTAAGGACTCACCGTCCTCTGGAGGAGCAGGAAAAGGCTCCGAGATCTTGGGAGGAGTGCGAGCTGTGAGAGAAATGATTCATTATCACTTCATCCAACAATGATTTAGTCAATTAATTGATTATTCTTTGTCGGACAGTTTTACAGTAAAATGAAATCCTCACATTTAAGGAGCGAGGAGTGATTCATGGCTAATCGCTTCTATCAGACAGTCGAGCTACAGATAACCTGTGTGTTAAACCTACAAATGTGTGTGTGATGCTGAGCGTCCACCTACAGATGGCGTTCTTCGGCTGGAAAATCGCCTTGAAGTCTTCTGCGTTGTGGATCTCGGCTGAAGACACATTCTTCTCGTCTGCCTCGTCCTCGCTGGGGCTCCGCCTCTCTCCTTCGGGGCTCCGCCTATCGGCGTCGGAGCTCTGCTTCACCCTGATAACAGACAATTCAACACATGTTAATCAGAAGTAGAAGTGAAGCCAAACGCCTTCAGGTTGTTTTAATACATTTCTGTGCAGAGCTCTCGTACCTCTGTGAGCTGCAGGTGGTCGTGGGTCGCTCGTAGTTCCTGCGCAGTGCAGCTCCTTTGGGATCCTTTGGCTCCGTGAGCGGCTGGTTGTCCTGAATAATCCCTTGGATCACGGAGCTGCCGCTCCTCTTCACCCTCTTCAGATCCACCACGTAGGACGACACGCTGGACATCTGGTGAGACACGCCGATCTGGCAGGCAGCGACAGATTTCATGGTGTGAGAGGGACTATTTTACGGGGTTAAAGTCAAATTCCAGCCTTTTTCAGGTATTATTTCCACCCACCAGCTGCTGGTTGCAGATGGCCAGGTCGGACACTTTGCCCCAGCCCACCGGCACCGTATCGAAGCAGCGGTCGGGCTCCCAGCCGTAAACCCGCAGGGAGTCCGTGGCCCCGCTGAACAGACAGCTGCCGTCCGGGCTGAAAGTTACGCACCTGCAGCCACAGAAGCCAGGGATGAGGGTCATAGGTCAAGGGTCAGAGTGTTTAGACTGACAGAACACTCACCTGACAGGACTTGTCGTGTCTCCCTCTAGCGACGCGATCATGGAAAACTTCTCCAGATCCCACAGCTTGGTGGTCCTGCAAACACACAGGCGAATGCTAAATAAAGGCTGTAATATTCTCTCCTCTAATATCTCTGTGAGGAAAATGTTCGTGCGACCGATTAATCGGTTTGATTAAACTCACCTGTCAGAGCTGCCCGACGCCAGCAGGTACTCGTTGGGGTGGAACTGGACAATGTTGACGGCTGCAGTGTGAGACTTGAACTCCGTGATGGTTTTCCCCTGAGTCAGATCCCACAGCTGGAAACGGAGACGAGAAACGATGAGACACAGACGAAAACCAGGACGTGAGACAACGAGACGGTGCTAAAACTGCAGCAGCACATAAAGGCAAGGTCCGCGTTTCATTGTGCTTGTTGTGGTGATATAAAACTTTATGGAAAGCAAAGTTCTGTTTTTATGTTCCAACAAAATATCAGAAAACTGCAGTTATACTTTTAGTACTTGTTCGTATATCAGATTGATCCTTGTTGGTTTGGATTCACTAACAAGAAGATCCTTTAAATGTTGTCCAATCACAAGCAGCAGCAGCACATGAACTTTGATTTTAAATCAGGATATGACCGATCAATAAGTCAACATGACTTGAGCAGACATTGGCTTCGACTTCAGTACAAACTCAGTGCTGCAGACTGTTTGTTTGTTTGCTGTGGAGGACGAGTGTCATTAATCAGTGGACGTTGTACCTTCACTGTGCAGTCATCGCTGGCTGAGGCCAACCACTTCCCATCGGGGCTGAAGGCCAGACTCCTCACTGCCTGAGTGTGACCCTGGGAGACAAATACCCACCAGAACAACAGTGAATTAACATTAAACATTCCCAAAAGTAAACTACACATGTATACACGGAGAACAGAAACATATCTTACCTTATACCTGAACACGTATCCTTTCCTCCGCACATCCCAAAGCTGATGGAGAGAAAACAAGCGTCAATTAAGAAGGAAAAGGGAAGTGTTTACTGTGAAAAGACAGACAGACGTGTGCAGTACCTTGATGTTTGTGTCCATGGAGCTTGAGGCCAGAAAGTCTCCAAATGGATGGAAGCCCAGACTGGTGATGTTGGCTTTGTGTCCCATCAGAGTCCGTAAAACTGGAGAAAACAGAAAACAGCAGCGTCAGCAACGCAGAGGTTTAAGCTTAAGCTGCAGTCAAACACCTTTTCAACTACACACACACACTTACTCTTGGCAGCTTCCAGGTCCCAGACTCGTATTGATCCAGACTGTGAACCAGCAACGACCTGCTCCTCTCTCGTGTTGAACTGGACACACTCCACTGGGTTCTTGTGACCAGTCAAACTCTGAGACAACACACACACACGTTCAGGATGATTGCATTAAACAATAACAGCAGCAACAGTGTGAACGTCTCACCATGATGGAGTTGGCCTTGCTGATGGACCAGATGTTGACCCGGCAGTCCTCTCCTCCTGTGGCCAGCAGACGGCCGGAGCTTTTCCCCAGAGCCAGACAGGAAACGGAGCTGGAGTGAGCCTCAAACTCCTCTGTGGGGAAACACAAGTACAACAATTCCACTGCTTTATTAGTTTATCTTTCAAGCTTCGCATCAAAGTTAAACAGGATCTTTTAAATAAAGGTTCAACTCACGCAGACGCCATGAGATCTTGGTGCTGTTGGCGGCAGCCATGCTGGTCACGCTGGGAGACGGAGGCGAACTACACAACCACTGCTCAGGTTAGTTCATGAAGTCAGTCAGGGTCACTGAGGTCAGACATCACACGTCATTTAGTCTGATCACTGAGCTGCTACCATCTGCAGGGACAACAAAAAATAATCACATGGGAGTTTTGCTCTTTATATTTGTCCGTTTTACTCTGTTGCTGTAAACCTGACTGATTTAAAAGTTTTAAATAAACAACTAGAAATTATCATCACTTTATACAGTCTGAAAACCAACTCTTAAACTTACTTGAATTGAATTATTATTACTATCAGTGGTGTAATGAAAACAGTAATAATACTTAGTTACATACTTAGTATTTTGGGGGAATATCTGTGTTTTTATATTTCTATCTTTCGCTTTTACTCCACTACATTTCCCCAGAGCCTCCCTTTCAACACATTTATTATCAGAAAACTGTTTTTTGGATGTTTAACTACAATAAATAATATTTACTTTAAGACTTTTACTCGAGTTATATTCTAGTAAGTAACGTTAACTTCTACCAAGGTAATTTTCTAGTCCTTTTAGTAGCTAGTACTTTTACTCAGGTACTTCCCACACTAATTAGTAATATTATTTATAGAAACATAGTAGTTCATATAGAAATCTACCCAGAAAAACACAGAATTCTACAAGTTTAAGATGAACTATAGTTCTAAAAGCTAACGTAATGGTGAGTCACTGTTTAATAAGCTAATTAAGCAACTCAAGCGTCACAGAACAGGTTATCTTAATAACTTTTATCCACCTCCGTTAATTAAATGTTAACTGATAGTAAATGATCTGACAGCCGCTAACGAGCTAACAGCTAACAGCTAACAAATGTGTTAACTGCTGATTAACCACTTAACTCGCCGTTACGTAACAAACACAAACTCGTCCCGGTGTGTTTACCTTCGTCTGTTGGCCGTTAATCACGTGACTGACCGGGAGGATGAAGTTTAAACGTTAAACCGTCAGATAATCTGATGAATGTTGTTGTCAGTCTGGTTGTTCTGCTGCTGCAGCTTAGCAACTGAGCGACTTCCGCCGACGTCACAGCCCTTTCTTTGAAATAACTTTATTGACCACAACTTTTACAAAGAGAAAAGAACTATCACGTTGCTGCTTATTTTAGTGCCTTGTTAGGAAAACTCTTTAACTTCATCAAAAGTGGTACTGGTTTACATTTATACTATTTTTGAAATAGACGATTGGAATATTATAACACGATAACTAACCTCTTTAACACATCACATTTGCTATCAAACTAATTTCGGGTGATCATATTATTTTAATGTTCCTTATTATGTTTTTACTCTTAATATTTTATTAGTTGGTATCTGATGAAGCATGTTAAGATGCATTTCTGTGATTATGGTAATTCCCTCTTCATCCTGCTGGGGGCAGTAAAGTTGTGATTCGTTGCCAACAACAGAAGAAGAAGAAGAAGCTGTCAGCGGTTCCCGGAAGTGGTTGTCAACACTGACTCCAGGCTGCGTTCTCTCATTTATTACTGACTTTATCTCATACTAACATGAGATTTTAGCGATAATAATACGTAATGCGGTTTTTCCGGTAACCCCGTTACATCGCGGTCCGTTTCAGCGACAAACAGCAGCGTTATTTTGAAGCGGAGGCTCCAACATGGCGACGGTGGACGTGGAGGATGAGAGCATCCTCGCCTCCATCTTCAAGGACAGCTTCTCGGACACCTTCCCGGGCAGCTGGAGGGGGAACCCGGACTTCACCGCCTACCTGTCCGAGCTCAGCTCCTTCGGCCTGGAGAAGCTGAGCCGGGAGCCGGAGCGGCTGGCGGAGGAGCGGGCTCTCATCCTGCAGCAGACCCGGGAGTTGGCCTTCTCCAACTACCGGACCTTCATCCGCACCGCCGACTGCACCGAGCACAGCCACCGGGACTTCAGCCGGGTGGAGGCCAGCGTGTCCCGGCTGCTGGACAAGCTGCCCGGCTTCACGGAGAGATGCAGGTCGGTGGAAATACTTTTGACAACCAGGGCCGTTAATAACTTCCACTCCTGTTGTGACATCACAAAATGAGACTTTTCTAAATGGCTTGTGTTCAGTCACGTTTCAGTGATACTACAGTATTACACAGTACACACAAACATGTCTATTTCATAATAGGCCCTTTTATTTAAAAAAACACATCGTGTTCAGGGTCTTCATGAAAGAGGCGGAGGAGATCGGAGCCAGTCGCCGAATGAACAGCCTGACGCTGAACCGCCACACGGAGATCCTGGAGATCCTGGAAATCCCGCAGCTCATGGACACCTGCGTCCGCAACGGCTACTACGAGGAGGCTCTGGAGCTGGCGGCGTACGTCAAGAGGCTGGAGAAGAAGCATTCCTCACTTCCGGTCATCCAGGTGTGGAAGTAGTGTGTCGTTGACCGGCGTCAACTAGTAGACCAGGGGTCTTCAACCTTTTTTAGCCCGGAAGAACAGAGGAGGGACCCCCACTTAAAATAAATTTTATTATTATAATTAGTAGCAGTAAAGGTAGTAGTAATAGTATGGTGATAGCTAACTAGCTTGGTAGCTAACTAGCTTGTTTTTCGGCTCTGAAGGATGATGGGAATCATGTCGATGTTAATAGACTAAAATAGTTTTTGCCAAAAGTAGCTTGGTAGCTAACTAGCTTGGTAGCTAACTAGCTTGTTTTTCGGCTCTGAAGGATGATGGGATTCATGTCTATGTTAATAGACTAAAATAGTTTTTGCCAAAAGTAGATTATGCCTGTTAATGAAGTTTTCTCAATCATATAAATATAGATATTTTTTAACTCACAAATAATTTCTTTTTCATTTGGAGGACCCCCTGTAGTACCTCCATGGACCCCCTAGGGGTTGCGGACCCCCTGTTGAATATCACTGTTGTAGACTCAGAATGAAAAGCATGAGACACAAACAGATTCTGCCTCTTTTCTTTTTTTTTCTAATACGATTCTTTATCTGGGCGACGCGGTGGAACAGGGGTTAACGCTGTTGCCTCACAGCAAGAAGGTCACAGGTTCAATACCTCCTTGGTCCTGGGTCTGGGACCTTTCTGTGTGGAGTTTGCATGTTCTCCCCGTGTCTGCGTGGGTTTAACCAGGTTCTCCAGCTTCTTCCCACAGTCCAAAAACATGCTGAGGTTAATTGGTGACTCTAAATTGCCGGTAGGTGTGAGTGATATCCTTACATCGAATATCCTTTTGTTTTCCAGGGAATAGTTCGTGAGGTGCGTCAGTCGACTCAGCTGATGCTCAACCAGCTGCTGCAGCAGCTGCGCAGCAACTCCCAGCTGCCCGTCTGCCTCCGCGTCATCGGCTACCTGCGGCGGATGGACGTCTTCACGGAGGCGGAGCTGCGGGTCAAGTTCCTGCAGGCCCGCGGCACCTGGCTGAACTCCATCCTCGCCGCCGTCCCCGACGACGACCCCTACTTCCACATCACCAAGACCATCGAGGCCTGCAGGGTCCACCTCTTTGACATCATCACGCAGTACCGCGCCATCTTCTCCGACGAGGACCCGCTGGTGCCGCCGGCGCCCGGGCAGGTGAACGAGGGCGCCATCTTCCACGGCTGGGTGGTGCAGAAAGTGGCGGAGTTCCTGGAGATGCTGCGGAGGGACCTGCGGCGGGGCGCGGGGGGTCGGCTGGACTCCCTGCTGGGCCAGTGCATGTACTTCGGCCTGTCCTTCAGCCGGGTGGGGGCGGACTTCCGCGGGCAGCTGGCGCCCATGTTCCAGACGGTGGCGGCGGACACGTTCCGCGCCGCGGCGCAGGAGGCGGTGGACAAGTTCCAGGAGGACATGAACCTGTACACGCTCATCGCGCTGCCCGCCGTTCTGGGAGGGACCATCCCCCCCGCGGCCCCCGGCGTCCAGCCCGGCACCCTGCAGCCCCCCATGTCCCTGCTGGACTTCCAGCCGCTCGCCTGCTTCCTCAACAACGTCCTGACGGCCTTCAACGACCTGCGGCTCTGCTGCCCCGTGGGACTCGCCCAGGACGTCACCCGATGCCTCGAGGACGCCCTCAAGATGGTAATGGCAACACGACAAAAGCACCACGCTCACTCATGCTGAATATGACCGCATTAAATGACTTTGCTTCCTGTCAGGTGACCCGTCAGGTGGTGGCGTTCCACAGGGCGGAGGAGTCGGCCTTCAGCAGCAGGGAGAAGGAGCTGTTCGTCCAGTTCTGCTGCGCCTACGCCGACGACCTGCTGCCGTTTCTGAACCGGTGCCTGCGCGTCCTGTTTCCTCCGGCTCAGCTCGCGCTAACTCTGGGTGAGGACGACTCCAGGAAACACAGAAACTTGCAGAAATGCATCTTGGGAGATGAAGTTCTCTGAACCAGGATCAGGAAATCTTGTAGCTTCATCTATCTATGGATCTGTAACACTGTCTCGTTTGTCCGCAGGTGTTCCGGTGACTCACCTGCACAGGTACGACAGTTTGGGCTGCATCGATGTGGCCGCGGTGCTGGAGCCGCTGGCCTTCATTCTCCCACAGAGAGAAACGACGCCGCCACCGCCTGAGGTCGACATCGACGCTGCTCTGAGCAGCCTGACGTTTGACTCACAGCTCAAAGAAGCAGCAGACCAGAACCCCTCTGGACCCACAGACTCTGAACCAGAACCCAGACCTGAACCTGCAGAGACCACGTCTGAGGAGCAGGACGAGGAGTTTTCTTTAGGATAAAAAGACGATTCATCAGAGAATCTGTAGGTTTTGCAGAATAGTTTCCAATAAAATTCAGCTGCTTCATCAATCGAAACCAGAACATATTTAATTTCTGAATTAATAGAATCAAAACCTGTTTATAGGGACACGTTTCTGCATTTAATTGACATTTAAATGAAATGATTCAACCATTAAAAATGTGATTTTTCAGGTTTATTCGGGAATTAATAAAGACAAACATCCACAGGAGGATTTTATTATGTTTTAACAGCAAAAGGTGTTTGTTTTTTTATTTAAAAAAGACCAAACTGTCACTATTGGAATTATATTGATCATCAATTAGTTTATGATGCACATCTATGGATAAAGAAGAGATAATACCCCTTATACCTGCCATACACATCTTTATATTAAAGAAAAAAGGATAATTTAATTATAAAACTGTTTTTTTTAGATGTAACAGCAGTTTCCTGGTTGTTCTGTCCCTTATTTCTATCAGGAATAATGATCTCATGTTGTGACATCACAGAAAAATGGATTATTTATTGTATATTACAATAAGTTTAGATACAGTTTCAGTCTTTTTCCTTGTGCGATCGTTCCTCTTCCTGGAAAACAAAGAGAGGTTCAGTTTATATGAAGCTCCAGCTCTTCACTTCTTTTTGACGAACTTCTTGCGGGCGGCGTTGGGGTTCGCTCGTCTCCGGCCGCCGCCGCAGCGGTCGTCCCGGATGTGGAGGTTGGCGGAGCGGCTGTAGACGTCGTTCTCGCAGAACGGCGAGGCCCCGGCCACGTAGTCCGGGTTGAAGACGTCCGTCTTCTGGCGAGCTTTACGGGAGAGTCTCTGCTGCGGGAAGCTCTGGTCCTCCACCAGGTGAGGGTTGTTGCCGTGTTTCCCTCCCTGAGGCAGCGGCAGCGCGTGCTGCAACACACACACACACACACACATTAAAAACAGCATTCTATGGCGCAGCACCACAGAACGAAAACCAAGTGCCATGAATTAATTCCACCTGTTTTTTTTTTCTAGCTACTTGCAATAAACAGTTTGTCCACAAGGGGGCAGCTATTAGTGTATGTGTGTGTCCAAATAATGGACGTAGACTCATGTTTCCTACCCTCAGTCCTCACGGACAGACACACACAGGTGGACACAGACACAGGCGGACGGACACACACACAGGCGGACAGACACAGGCGGACGGACACACACACAGGCGGACGGACACACACACAGGCGGACACACACACACACAGGCGGACACACACACACACAGGCGGACACACACACACACAGGCGGACACACACACACACAGGCGGACACACACACACAGGCGGGCACACACACACACAGGCGGGCACACACACACACAGGCGGACACACACACACACAGGCGGACACACACACACACAGGCGGACACACACACACACAGGCGGACACACACACACACAGGCGGACACACACACACAGGCGGACACACACACACAGGCGGACACACACACACACACACACAGGCAGACACACACACACACACACACAGGCAGACACACACACACACACAGGCAGACACACACACACACACAGGCAGACACACACACACAGGCAGACACACACACACAGGCAGACACACACACACAGGCAGACACACACACAGGCAGACACACACACACAGGCAGACACACACACACAGGCGGACACACACACGAAAACCAAGTGCCACAAATTAATTCCACCTGCTTTTTTTTCTAGCTACTTGCAATAAACAGTTTGTCCACAAGGGGGCAGCTATTACCAACAAATCAAAGTCCATTGTAGTAACTTTATGATTGAAACGCATTGTTTCTAATACTTTTCAGTGTGTGTGTGTGTGTGTGTGTGTGTGTGTGTGTGTCCAAATAACAGACATAGACTCATGTTTCCTACCCTCAGTCCTCGTGGGTTCAGCACTTTGGGGTTTTTGGAGAAATGCATCTGGACGCTGCCGTCCTCGTTGACCGTCACCGCCAGCTTCTTCAGCGTCTTGTTGCCGCAGTGAGGACAGAAAACCTTGTTCATGTTGCTCGTCGTCCTGGGAAACGCAAAAAAAAAAAACGTTGGTTTCTACGGCGATTATTTCTTTTACCGCTCGGATCGCACGTTACTCACTTGAAGCAGGCGTGGCACCGCAGGATGTAGTTCCTGGCCTGTCTGATGACCATCCCGTTAACGGACAGGACGTGGAGTCCGATCTGAATCAGAACGTTCTGCAGGGAAAACAAACGCCCTCAGTCCTTGTTTTATACAGTAAAATTAAAAAGAGGAAGGCGTCTGTTACCTGCATGGCGAAGTCGGTGGTCAGACATCCCACCTTGACGTCGGCTGGAGCCGTCCAATCAGCCGTGTCCATCTTTATACGTTGGATGTTGCTGGGAGTGATCCAGCCGCCGCCGTCCTCCTCCTCCTCCTCCTCTTCAGGCTCGTTCTCTTTGTCCTCATCTGATTGGTCCTCCTCCTCCGTATGCCCCGCCCTGTTATCCGACACAGAGATGCCTTCCTGCAACGTCAAAAATCCAAGGACTCAACTGTTTGACACACTCCAATAATAATAATCACATCGGCGTTTAAAACTGACCAGTAAGTCCAGCAGCTCGTCGTCGATGGTCGGCAGCGGCTCTCTCCAGAACTGGAAGCTGTTGAACTCCTCGTCGCCGGCGGCAACCGCAGACGGCGTCCGATTCTGGTTGTTTAAATTCAAAACCTCGACCGGATCCTAAAAGAGCGGCGACCGTGAGACAGAAAGAAGGACGGATACGTCTCGGTCTGGCTCATTAAACTCACCAGTAAGTCCAGCAGCTCGTCGTCGATGGTCAGCAGCGGCTCTCTCCAGAACTGGAAGCTGTTGAACTCTTCGCCGTCGGCCGACTTCGACGGTTCCGGCTGTCGGACGCTTGAAGTCTCGGCCGCCTTCTGGAAAAAGACCAGATGTTTAACAGTTCATAAACACCGGGTCTAGATTAGCGAGACCAGCACCCGTGGTTTTACCTTGGAAGGGAAGTGGAAACCGGCCACGTTAACCGGAGTCTCCGGGTGTCGCTTGGTGCTCTGAATATTAACCTGAAACACAAGATGTTCAAACGTTGTTACTCCGCTGAGTTGAAGCGGTTATCAGCGTTTCCTCTGAGGTCGGGTACCTTGACCTCCGGCTCTTTCCTCAGGTTCTGGACGCCGGCGTGCTCCAGCTGCAGCTGGTAGGTCAGAGCCATGACTTTGATGTCGGTGGCGGACAGGCTCGGGTAGTCGCCCGTCTTCTTAGAGAATTCTGTCACTAAGCAGGAAAAAGCAAATTAATTTAGTGTTCTTTAATACGTTTATATCCAAGGTGTAATTTAATCGAGTTTAGCTTAGTTTACCCATCCTGATGTGTTCAGGATGAGGTTCTTTGAAGGTCAGCTGGTACGGCAGGAAGGCCAGACTCCTCCTGGTGGGTTTGTCTCTGATCTCATCCACCACATCTCTCAGGGTGTAGATGTTCCTGCCGATGTCCTGCAAACACACATCAACAGAATGTGACTTACTACTGTACCTCATTTATCTGACAGCTGTAGTGGACTCAGTGGATAATATAATAAGCTTTAAAAACAAACACATGGTTAAAGATGAAACCAGTGGACTGAACTAGCTAGTAACTAGTGTGTACAGTATATTAGCATGCTGCTTTATTAATAATCTGATGTTATATAACACTACTAGATCAGCTCGTGTTGTTTTAAGTCAGATATGACATATTACATACAGAAACGCTATATTAGTTAACGTGACTGTGGGCCTCACACAGCTCCTCTCTCTCTACAGCTTCACCACCGCAGCGGCCTCCACGCGCTCTCTGACGGGGCACGCGCATTCACACAAAAGTCATTTTCAGGTGCAAACACGCGTCGAATCTCACCTGGAGAGGAGCTTTCTTTAAAAACGCTCCGGCATCCGCGACAACATGCTCCACCAGGGTGAGCGCCATCTTGGATCGATGAGGAGGAACCACGCGGCCAATCAGAGAAGGCGAAGAGAGAACACGTGAATGCTTCAAACGTGTCGGAAACTTGATAAATACTTAAATATTTTCGCTAAAAACGATTCTTATATTAATTTCAGGGATTTAACGAGCTATTACTTTCTTTATCGATAATTTCCGTGTTTAATCGATCAATATTTTCTCTGTAATGTTCTTTGTTGTGGTTTTATTTTTGTTTATCCGCAGATCCCTGAACGCAGCGTTACGTCATCCAGGTCACGTGATGTTTTGTTGACGGTAGAAGGCAGAAGAAGGAAGATGGCGGCTCGCTGGAGCAGCGAGAATGTGGTGGTGGAGTTTCGGGATGCTCAGGTACTTCTGTCCGGGGAATAAACTGGACAACTGGACTAACACTGTGGAAATAAACGACTTTAAAACACAACTTCAGCTCAGTCGGAGTTTATATGGTTTCACAATAGTCCAATTAATCAAAGCAAAAGTTAATATCGATCAATCAATTAAATTATTAATGTGTGCTGGCTACAGCTCAGTACTGACAATACGGTAGGAAAGGTAATCACAGTATAAATAGTTTGGCTGCAGCCTGTAAGAAGTTAAATATAAGTTTTATTATCAATAAAAAAAATAAGTGTACAACTTAAATCATCAATCAACGCCACCAGTTAACCACATTCTGCCTGAAGTGTCTTCAATGAATAATTCTCCGGTTTCTCTGTTTCATATAATCGATCTTATAGATAATTGTTCAATCATTAATCATATTGATATCATATTATTATAATTCTCAGGCCACCGCCATGTCAGTGGACTGCCTGGGTTCACACGCTGTGCTGTCTGGGTAAGTTCACTTCACCTTAAACACACAAAGTATGTCATTAAAACATGGTTCAGGTATTCCTGTTGCCATGGTGATGGACCTGTTGCCTTGGTGACCCTGTGACCTTACCTGCAGCGCCTCAAGATGGTCAAGTTTTCACTTCTGCTGTGAAATAATAATATGACAAGACCAGACTTGTTGTTTTTTTATTTTCAGAATCTTTATCTTTTCTCCTGTTTTTTATTTTTTTTCAGCCGGCGGTTCCTGTACATGGTGAACCTGGAGGCTCCGTCCGAACCTCCGCGCAAAATCGGCCGCCAGAGTAAGTGGGACGTGGGGACGGTGCAGTGGAATCCTCACAGGTCAGAGTCGCATGTCTTCGCCGCCTCGGTGAGTTCTGACGTTTAGAACCATCAGTCCTGTGTAACGATGAGTAGAATAAACGCCTCTGATCTGTGTGTGTGTGTGTGTGTGTGTGTGTGTGTGTGTGTGTGTGTGTGTGTGTGTGTGTGTGTGTGTGTGTGTGTGTGCAGAGTAACCAGCGTGTGGATCTGTACTCGTGGAGAGAGGGCTGCGGAGACGTCCACACCTCCCTGCAGGGACACACCCGGGTCATCAGGTGACAGCACGGTTAAATCAAACGCACCCGCCTGCAGCTGGTTCTGGACTCATCTGTGATGTGTTTCATGTCCTCAGTGATCTGGACTGGTCCTGGTTCGAACCCGAGTTCCTGGTCACCAGCTCGGTGGACACATACATCTACATCTGGGACACCAGGTCAGTTCCATCGACCATTATTGGTCAAACTCATCGTCGTCATTGATTAATTGTCCAGTTTTCTGCGTCTTTGTCTCCACACAGAGACACTCGGAAACCCACGGTGGCTCTGTCTGCAGTCGGTGAGTATTTAAAGGACCGGACGCTAAATTATACGTAGCACGACAAGCTAATCTAACAACGTTTCCCGTCAGCCGGAGCGTCGCAGGTGAAGTGGAACAGGAAGAACCAGTACCTGCTGGCATCCAGCCACGACGGAGACGTACGGATCTGGGATAAAAGAGTGAGCAGACTCGTTCTTTTCCATGAGTTTCTTGGTGCTTGGACGTTTTTTTTCCCTCACCTGCGTGTTTCTCCCTCTCTGAGCAGAAACCGAACACGGCGGCGGAGTACGTGGCGGCTCACCTGTCCAAGATCCACGGCCTGGACTGGCACCCGGACAACGAGTTCATCCTGGCCACGTCGAGCCAGGACAACTCAGTGAGGGTGAGATCTTCAAACCTACCGCCTCCCGCACGGTATCACCTGAACATGGACTCAGTTTCTGCCCTCTCTTTGTGCGTCTCTGTGTAGTTTTGGGATTACAGACAACCCAGGAAGTACCTGAACATCCTGTCCTGCCAGGTACCGGTGTGGAAGGCCAGGTACACGGTGAGTAATGGTGACGAAACACAGGATTACTATACAAACCCCCCTTTGAAATTAAAATAAAATAACCATGTGTGTGTCCTCAGCCCTTCTCCAACGGTCTGGTCACGGTGATGGTTCCTCAGCTGAGGAGAGAGAACAGTCTGCTGCTGTGGAGCACGCTCGACCTCAACAGCCCCGTCCACGCCTTCGTCGGCCACGACGACGTGGTGCTGGAGTTCCAGTGGAGGCCGCAGAAAGAAGGTGACCGACCGGACACTGCGATTCAGCGGACAATTCTCAAAAAACAAAAACAACGCCACTAAAAAGCTGAGATTTGAAAGGTGTATTTTATAGCGCCATTTTTCCCTAGTGGCCACTCGTGGTACTGCAACTCCCAAAAATCACTAGTGGCAGCTATAAACCCTGTTAATTACTACACTTTATATTCCATATTTTTAAGCCACAGACTTTTTTTTCAGTCCACTTTCCAGTTTCTTTAAAACATCCATGCTTCATGTTAACTAGCTGTTGTTGCCTGCAGGTTCTAAAGATTACCAGCTCGTCACCTGGTCCAGAGATCAGACTCTGAGGATATGGAGGGTGGATCCTCAGCTGCAGAAGGTCAGTGTTTCCTCTGTGATCGATTTGTTGTCTTGACTCTGATTTCCTAACCTGTTTCCTTGTGGTGATGGTGCAGCTGTGTGTCAGTGATGTGGTGGAGGACCTGATGGAGGGGATGACTCTGACCGTGGAGGCAGAGAAGGCCCTGTCGTCTCAGGAGCCTGACGGTCAGCTCTCCGTCGGCCTGGCCGCCGACAGCCTGCAGGGTGAGCGTCAACAGGTATAAATAAGTTTCTAGATTTAAAGAAGTCACCTGATGATCCTGCGTCGGCTCTGTACAGATCAGGACGGCCGGCAGGACTCGGTGGTCGGTTCAGGTGTCCCTCAGACGCTGCAGCAGGAGTTCTCTCTGGTCAACCTGCAGATCAGGAACGTTAACGTGGAGGTGAGACTGTTTTATTACCACACTTAAAAGCTCCCCTTTCAAAATAAAACCAGCGTCACGGCATAAAAACCCCTTCCCTGTATGGGAGTGTTTAAACATGTGCACCAGGTGTTTGTTTATGAAGCTTAACGAGCTGTGGCCTGAGGTTACCACGGCAACCTGAGCTCGTTTCCATCTTCAATGGCTTTCACTACATCTCTACTACTACTGAGCTCCGGCTGTAGCTCCGATCAAGGAAAAGTAGAGGCTACCCACTCGAATTCAGTCAATATGTCAGATATTTTGAGCATCAGAACAAGTTTCTCCACAAAATTGGAAAAAAAATAACTGTGTATGTTTTATAAATTGTGGCCAGGAGGAGAGTGGAAAGAGATTTTAATTACCTGAGCACATTCTCTATGAAGACGCACATTTTGAGCTGATGTGAGGACAAGAAAAGTGGAAGTGGAGACGCGGTAAAACAGCGAAACATGACCGACCGTCCTTTATTTGTCGCAGATGGACGCGGTGAACCGCAGCTGCGTGGTGTCGGCCCACTTCGGCAGCCACCAGGTTCACCTGGTGGTGAAGTTCCCCGCCCAGTACCCCAACAACGCCGCTCCCACCTTCCAGTTCGTCTCCCCGACGACCATCCCCTCCGCCATGAGGACCAAGATCCAGAAGGTACCGACGCTCCTGGGACGCGGCGTCGTGCCGCTTCAGTCGACGTCTGAGCTGAGTGTGTGTTTTGTGTTCAGACGCTGACAGACACGTCGCTGCAGAAGGTGAAGAGGAACCAGAACTGTCTGGAGCCGTGTGTCCGGCAGCTGGTGTCCTGTCTGGAGTCGGACATGGTGAGAACCTTATTAAACCAATTAAACCGTTAAACTCCAGGGTCCCCCCCCTTAATCAAATATAGTCAAGCTATACATCAAATTAAACAGGAGAAACTCCACTACAAGCACATATAAGTCATATTTACACACATCAAACACAACTCCAACACCAAGCAAATGAATTAACAAATAGGAAAATCTGTATACGATCATAAAACCAACCCACTCGCCACATTTTGATGGCTAGCGCTCCGATACTTCATGCTACACAAACGAATGACGTCTCATATGAAAGTTGAGACTGTGACGAGTCCAGAGATGTACCCTACTGACTATGGGTATGTTAATATCGAGCAGAAACCTAAAAAAGGGCTGGAGTTCAAAGGCAGAAACAGCCGTACAGTACTGTAGTATTACTTCTGAAAAGTGTCATTTTCACGCTGGTCGTACCGGTTTAATAAAAGAATTCATAGTAAACTTCCTTCCTCCCATTTCCCAACTTTTCTCCATGTCTCTGAATGTCTCCGTCTCATTGGTCAGACGCAGGAGGACGGCCCGGCCTCCGGCCCCTTTGTCCTGTCCAACCCGGTCACTCCGGTGCTGCAGGCGTTCCCTCGGGTCACCAACACCTACGGCTCGTATCAGGTAACGCTTCAGCCCTGCAGCAGCAGCATCTTAAAACGTCCTTTTCCCTCTCTGACTGGTCAGTTTTTTAATTTCCAGGACGCGAACATCCCGTTCCCTCGGACGTCTGGAGCCCGTTTCTGTGGCGCCGGCTGTCTTGTCCACTTCACCCGACCAATCACCATGCACCGCTCTGTCCCGCCCACCGAGCCTACCCCCAGGTAACACAGCGGTTTAATAGCCCCCCAGCCCCAAAAAGTTGTTAGAAGTAGGATTTTAAAGCCAAATACTAATAGTCTTCTATTAGTTCCTGTTAGTAAACGAGCCGCTGCATTTTGAACCAGCTGAAAACTTCTTAGGGAACTTTTAGGACACGCTACGAGTAGGAAGTTACAGTAATCAGCGTCATTTTTAGACAGGATATTTCTAATTGAGGCTTTGATTGATAAATCCTCACATTATCCAGACTATCTGCTCAGATAGGGACTCTCTAACACTTTTAGGGCCTAATATAATAACTTCTGATTTATCAGGGTTGAGTAACAGATAATTAACAGGTCTTTATGTCTCTGATCGGGTTGAATTGATAAGTAGAGCTGTGTGTCGTCTGCGTAGAAGTGGAGTGAACAATGGTTTTAGCCATTTTTTAAAGCACTTTTTGTCAACATGTCAGCTGTAAGTACGTGTGTGTGTGTGTGTGTGTGTGTGTGTGTGTGTTCAGGTCGCTGTCGGCCCTGTCGGCCTATCACAGCGGAGTGCTGACGCCCATGAAGATGCGTTCGGAGCCTCAGAGCACCCTGCGGCTGTACAGCGGCAGCCCCACTCGCTCTGACAAAGACACCGTCTCCATCTCCTCCTTCTACTATAAAGAACGGGTATGACACACACACACACACACACACACATTTTACAGGGGCCTGTGAATCTGTCAGTAAAAACAAGGTGAGCGATTTGGGATGAAAAAAGGCAGATTGGATTGTTTTACTTTTTTTTTTTGTTGTTTTTGTGTGTTATTTTTTTCTGGCCATTTGCCTGTCCTCACGCTGCTGTGGGCCACTCCTCCTTCATATTCTCCTCCAATCAGAAGCTCCCAATCTCTGCCTCCCGCCGCTGGTCTGTCCAAACCCTCCATGATTGGCCGGTACTGAGCTCTCTCTCTCCCCTCCGTTCATCAGCATCACCTCCATCCTCCCCCTCCTCTTTTCCAGCTTTCCTCCTCTTCCTCTTTGGGGTTTTTCCTTCATCGCAGCCTTTTGGGATTTCACCCTTTGGTCTCTGAACGGCTGCAGTTTAAATATGTGTTCTGATTTAAACAGAAAATTATTTCATACAAAAATATGCACTAAATTGTGTTTTATCTTGAATAAAACATAAAAGCAAAGAGAAATTTCATGAATAGAGAGGACCAATTAGAGTTCTTTCTGTCTCCATGACAACACCGTGCTCTCTACGAAGCAGATTCCTGATTGGCTGGCTCGTTATAAATCAATCAGAACACATAATTAGAGTTGTTCTTTTTATTTTCCAGTGGTAAGGACTAATAACTAATTCCTGTGGCCTCACCAACATTAACGGGTAACATCACCACAGCAGAACTCACTGTGTTTTTTTTGTTTTTATTCCATTTGTAAACTATGTTTGATGTAATTTGGCTGCTCGGGCTACGCGTCAGGTCGTTAATAAGTTGATAACTAACCGTGTGTTCATGCTGCGAACAGCTCGACGTTGCGACGGAGTCCTTGGAGACATAAATGGGGACATAAACCAGTAAATGCAGCATTGTTACAGCTCGTTTTCCTCCTGGAGCAACAAAGAAAAACCTCTTTGCTCCTTAGCTCCTGGTCCCGCTCGTCTCGCAGCGTGAACGCTTCCTGTCAGTAATTTGTCGTCCAAGCCACTTTTAATCAGGTGGTTCTCCCGTGTACCCGCTGTCTCCCTCGTCTCTGTCCGTCCGTCTCCTTCCTCCCGTCCGTCTTTCAGAAATCCCGTCGGTTTAAGACCAAGCGAGAAGGAACGGACTACGGCAACCGTCCCATCAAACTGGCCGGTAAAGTCATCATCCAGGAGATCTCCTGCCTGCTGGCTGTCCACAAATCTCTGGGAGAGAGCTACATGTGAGGTCACACAGACAGACAAGCCGCTAGAATTCGGTCCTACAGGTGCTGTGTGTATTTATCGTATTCCCTTGTGATTTGTGCTCAGTCTGAACATGAACGACATCCAGGAAACGTGTCAGAAGAACGCAGCAGCGGCGCTGACAGTCGGACGCAGGGACGTGGCCAAGGTGACCGTAAAACTCAAAAGGGACATATTCATCTTTGTGATTTCAGATATTTAGACACTGAGTAAAGAAGCAGAGACAGTAGTAAGTAGTAGTTGTGTGTGTGTGTGTGTGTGTGTGTGTGTGTGTGTAGGTGTGGGCTCTGGCCTCTTCAGCAACCAGTCAGGACCTGAGTCCAGATTCAGACCCGGACACAGAGACGCCCTGGGCCAGACACCCGTTTGGACGCCACCTGCTGGAGACTCTGTGAGTTCTAATTGACCGATGAGCCTTAAAGTCGATGAAGAATTGAAATGTGACTCAGCTTCTTTTATCTTTTCTAATGACATGATAGTAGACGACTTAGACATGTATATATCTATTTAATCATTCAGGTCTCTAGAATAATCCCCCCAAAAAGACATTTTTACATGGGATAAATAGGTTTTTGTGGCATTAAAATGCTATTTTCTGCAAAGAAAAGAGGAAAAAAGGAAAGGAATGGTTAAATCTGTTAACTTCCTCCCTCTCAGGACATTTGGAGAGTGTTGATCTGTCGTTCTAATGTGTTGTTTGTCTCAGTCTGGATCACTACAGTCAGATGAGTGACGTTCAGACTCTGGCGATGCTGTGCAGCGTGTTCAGAGCTCAGGCTCTGCCTCCGGACTGTTACTCTCTGTACGGACAACATCCGTCACGCTTCCCCCCTCACCACTCGAGATACGTAAGTCCTGACGTGTTTTTAAATCATATCTTTGCTTAGGGATGGGAATCGAGAACCGTTTGGCAGTTTATCTAACGAGCACGAATCTACGTCACCTAATTTACGCTCGATTCTGTGTCTTTGTGTTGTCTCAGCCCAGCTACACGTCCAGCTCCGTCACCTCGGGCTCCTGCTCCAGTACGTCCGACTCCATCACCACGACCACCTGGAACGCAGGTGAGACTCCACATCGCCCGTCACCGGGGCAACAACGCGTCTTCCCGCCTCCCGCCGTGTCACTGATCCACCTAAACGGCTGATTTCATTTGTCATTTATAGCAGGTCGAGACTCGGAGCACCCGAACCCCTGGGGTGAATCCTCTCCCGACGACTATCGTTATGGTAACCAGGGTTACACAGACCCGCGGGAACGGGAGCGAGAGCAGCACGACATGAATAAGAGGTGATGTAACGATGCGGGGGGAGGGGGTCACGAGGTCACGAGCTGTGATGTCACACTGACGATGTCACTTCCTGTCCTGCTGCAGGCTGCTGGACCCCGCCAACACGCTGCAGTTTGACGACTTCAAGAAGTGCTACGGCGAGATCCTGCACCGCTGGGGTCTGAGGGAGAAAAGAGCCGACGTGCTCAAGTTCGCCTCCTGCCCTCCTGAACCGCACAAAGGCATCGGTGAGTTTTTGAAGAGCTGCGTTTTTTTTCTTTTTGCAGAATTTAGACCATTTCCTGTCATTTCCTCGTCGTGTCTCCCTAGAGTTCGGCGTGTACTGCTGCCACTGCCGCAGCCAGGCTCGAGGCACGCAGTGCGCCGTCTGCAAGCGTCTGACCTTCCAGTGCGCCATCTGTCACGTGGCCGTACGCGGCTCCTCCAACTTCTGCCTGAGCTGCGGCCACGGGGGACACACCAGCCACATGATGGACTGGTTCCGCCGCCAGGACGAGTGTCCGGCCGGCTGCGGCTGCCACTGTCTGCTGCAGAGCACCTTCTGATGCCGTGAATCCTGAGATTCCCGTGAAAACAGAGGAGCCCGCGGCGACATCGCCATGGAGACGTCAGTCCGTCCAACGCGTCGCTCCAGAGTGAGATGTCTCATCAGCCGATGGACGTGAAATCCGCTCTGGACATCCACGGTCTCCAGAAGGACGGAGACAACACAAAATTCACACGAGACATTAAATGTTGCAGAGCCGGGAGAGAAAAGAAAGTCATGAGTGCAAAGTTAAATATAATATTTGAAGAGTAATTTAACACCTGTCACTACACATCCTGAAGGAGCTGCAGCCAGATAAGTGACTCTTTAACACGTTGAATCAGATGTCAGAGTATATCCATGTATCTCCATCCACTTTAGATCCTAGCAGATCATGAAGACCGTCGTTTTTGAGTGTGAAGAAGGAAAAGGACAAACGTAAAGAATGTGATCACCAGCAATATTAATGGTACAGTATGTAGTTTATTGGGAAACTACGTACTGTTCCTTTAAAGGTCCCATATCACAGGAAGTGAAACGTCTTTAACTGTGCCATAAAACCAGCCCAATCAAAGCCATTAAAATCAACCAATCAGAGGAAAGACTCATTAATATTAATGACAGAGAGGAAGCGACAGGTGTGATATGGGACCTTTAAAGTCTTTAGACACTGAAATACTCCTGGCTGCTGCTTCCTAACTGACCGGAGTAGAAATGGCTTCTCTGTGTAGAAAATGAAGACTTTACAAATGTACTGTATGTCAAATAATAAGAGAAATATGTTTGACCTCATTCCGATTGAGTGTCAATTACACAAATATATGTTATACAGGCTGGATGGGGAAGTAATGTCACAGTAAATTCAGTATAATGTACATTTCTCGACAGAGATGCTGTGTTTTTTTTTAAATTCCATCCAGTCAGATGAGAGGTGGAGGCTGTGGCCGGTATCTGGAAGGCGACCTGAGTCGGCAGAAGACACAGTGACTCAGCAGCTCTGAGTTCTGCAGTCTGGACGTAGGAAACGGCTTCCCACACTCCTCACACTGGAAACGATCGTTCACAGCATTAAAATAACAGCTAATGGAACATTTAACATTAACATGTGATGGAGGGAATGTTTTTTAATGACCTCTTGGATGTGAATTCCTGCTCCTTCAGCCCCCCTGTTCTCCATGACCTCTGGGATCTGCTCCATGTTTTCAATGTTCCATAACCTGACGGTTCCATCCTGCAGAGACAAAACAGACCCTCGACTCTGGTTTAAAGACTTAGTTTTACTTGGTGTAAAGTGCCTTAAATCCCACATGTACACCTTCATCTAGTAGAAGAAATAACAACACAAGCTCCAAATTACACAGAATGTGTCGTATTTATGAAAAAAGGAGGTGATTTCTACCTTACAGGATGAGGACACCAACGTCCCGTCAGTGCTGATGGACACGTCTGTCACCCAATCAGTGTGGCCCTGTGACGAAGAGAGAGAAAATGGAATTAGAGAGAAGAACTGCGAGTATTACAGCCGCCGCTCAGTCGAATCACCTTCAGGATGAGATTCTGGCGGAGGGTAGACACGTCCCAGAGTGCGACGGTCCTGTCGTAGGAGCTGGACAGCAGCAGGTTTGCTGAGGAGACAACAGGACACCATGAAGAGGAGGCTCACGTGGAGTCTCCTCCTCCTCGTTCGGAGGCCTCACCGTCGGCAGAGAAGCAGCAGGAGCTCACGCTGCCTTCGTGGCCTCGCTGCAGCGGCGTCCCACTGTGGGATCGGAACCCTCCCATCTGCAGGTCCCACAGGCTCAGCGTTTTATCCCAGGAGGCCGTGCACAGGAAGTGGCCGTTGCTGGTGAAGCAGCAGTCGGAGACGACGTTGCCGTGGTTACTGAGAACGAAGAACGGAGACAAAAGACAAGAAAGTATGAACGTTTTAGAGATAAGAGGAAGGTCAGAAACACACTCTATACATTGGTAATATGGTAAATGACTGTTCTAGCTGCAAATGTCTGGTTTTTGGTGCATCAATATCTACATAGGTGTCAGAAGGTTAATGGATGAGAACAGTTTAGCTGCTTAGAGAAGCTGTGAGACTCACTTCCCTTTGGCAAAAGCAAAGTTTGAAGGAAAAAAATCCTCATTTCTAACCTCACCAATGCCTTTGCAGTAATTTCTATTCATTTTACAATGCACGGTGGGTATAAATAAGTGAGTTCATCACCTGTCGATGGACACGGTGGTTTTGAGCGACAGCAGGTCCCACAGTTTGACGCAGCGGTCTGCGGACGCCGTGGCGACCCGCTGGCTCTGAGGGTCAAACCGGCAGCGTGTGACGGTGGCGCGGTGGTGACCTGAGGGAGGAGACAAGCGACACCTTCACAGACCGACTCCACCCTTACATGACATCCTGACGCGCCGCTCGTACCGCCGACGTCGTGCAGCGTCTGTCCGCCGGCCGCGTCCACGACGATGATCCCGTTGTGCGGATCCACGGCACAAACCAGCAGGCGGCCGTCAGCGGAGGCGCTGCAGGAGGTCAACAGGCCGGCCTGCCGCGACGTCCACTGCACAACGGACATAATGATGGTCAGTTCATCCTATTATAGAACAGATTCTGGCTTTATTTGATATATTATGATATTATTAAGCTACTTGATTAACTTTTAAGGAATTACCAGAGACTGTCCGGTCTCCATGTCCCACGACACCATCTTCTTATCCCAGGAGACTGTCACCATCCTGATAAATGAGTCCCCACATCATCTGTTTCTTTCATTAATTACCTAAACTGATAATTAAAGAAAACCTCCTGGACGTTAGCTGTTATTTGACTTGAGACTCACCTGTTGCTGTTTGGAATCAGAGCACACTCTGTGACAGCCTTCGAATGGACTCCACTGAAGACCCTCCGCGGCAGGCCGCTCTCCACATCCTGCACAGGTCAAAGGTCAACATACACACTTAAGGTGAGCGTCAGCATCGCAGCAAGCAAGTGGACAAACAATCCGAGCTACAGCAACACAACACAAAGCATTTTATTCTCTGAATATATAAATATAGGGATTGTACCCAGAGGATGGCGGTGGTGTCTGAGGAGCAGCTCAGGAGGAAGTTGTCGTCGCAGCAGAGACGAGCGGCGGTGACGGCCTCTCTGTGAGCTCGCAGCTCCTTCACTGGAACCTGAAACACATAAAACCATATTCAGTTACAGCTATTAACTCGATAATATTATAATTATAACGTTATCCATATTAGAAGTGGTGAAAAGCAACTGAGTCTGCCTTTTGTGTACTTTTGAGGGAAATATTGGTCTTTATTTCTATAATTTTAACAGAATCGGCTGATCATATGTGAGCTGATCAATATTATTGTATAAGTAAAAATAAATATTATTGTATGCCCTTCTTACACTACATATTTTGTTCGCTTTTCATTTAATTGCACATTTAAGGGATCTTTTCTATTGTGTTGGGATGTTATATGTTGGGATAATGATAGTGAGTATGTTTACTCTGTATATGTAAAACAATATTGCTGTTAATTAATTAATGTTCCAAAAAATATACTATATCTTAAAATTTGATTTTCGCTCATAAGAACAACTAATGTCTAAATAAAAAACAAAAACATCAACATTTTATGATTAATTTCACATTGTCATTGATTCATGACTCTGACGTCAATCTGTTAAATTGTCCCTGAACGCACCACTGTCTTACTAGCTGCGGAGCTAACCGCTAGCCGCTAGCTGCTAGCTGCGCTGCTAGCTGCGCGTTTTACCTGATTCTCTCGGTTCCACTCAACTGCTCTCTCCTCCTCCTCTTCCTCATCTTCCTCTTCCTCCTCTTCTGTCGGTTCATCTATTGATAAAGGGTCGATGTTTTTAGACGCCATTTACGAAACTTACGGGTAAAAGTTATTTCCTCCTATTTAAGCTAGCGTTCTGCCTCGGCGGTTACCATGGTAACGAGTGAAATGGTGCTTTCAGGGACGGTAGGGTATAAGAGAGTTTACATAAAAATGACTTTTGATTTTGGCCTTAACCAATTAGTCTTAAGGGTTTCAAATTATCTTAAAATATGCAACGATCCTGTGGGTCTGTAGAATGTTACCTCCGTTTATAGGATTATGAAAACAATGTTTAATCACTGACTGGTTTTACTAGAAGTTCAGAAATACGTTCTTCCTGAGGAGTACGTGAATCCACCACTGCAGAAACTTCCTCACTGCGTTTCTCGGTGGATTTTCTCTTACAGATGTTTGTTGTTCTTCGCTCATTTCCTGAATTTACCGTTTCCGACGTTGATGTAAAACCATCGACATGTTAATTTGTGCAAATGATGCGCTAACCCCCAACATTTTGGCTCAAACTAGCGAACGATAACATATGTTACCCCGATCACGCCTCCTTGTTCAAAGTACAAGGGTTACCGGGTTATTCAGCGGTTTCACTGGACATTGACGGGTTTTCTGCAGACTTAACATTATTTTTACTTAGTGACAGCGCTTTAAAATAAACGTCGCGGTGTTTTTGAGGCGTCATGATTCGTAGAACGGTCACGGATGACGCTGCAGACCAAAGAAACAGGACGAAAATCATTAATGTGGTTTATATCCTCGTCGCTTTGGACACAACGTGGATGTTCCTGCAGTTTTCTGTGACCCCTGTGAGTAACATCAGTAGGTTTGTCATGCTACGAAATGCATATATTACAAGTACAATTTTGCAAAATGCAAAAAAAAAATATTCGGATCCTTGTAAAGTACCAATAAAATGTGTAAAATACTTCATTGCAAGTAAAAATTCTGCATGAAAATCCTACTCATGTAAACGTTACGTTGCATAAGTGGTTTGAGTTGATGTGGCTAAAGTATTGCAGTAATGTAGTTTGTAAACAGGGCCGTAGCACTAATTTCCGGTCCCTGGGCACCACGTGGGCCCCTCTCCATGCCAGCACATGAAGAATGAACAGGCATAAATAGGGTTTAAGCTGCAATCAGATCAGAATATACTGATGACTGGTTCCTTGTTTCATCACCTGAATTCATGCATTTGTCCTATATTACATTATACTTGTCTTTGGGCGGACTAAACCATTTTGCATATCCAAGAGGGGGGTCCAATATAGTGCTGCAACACAAAGTTCATTCTCTCATGATGTTTAAATTAGATTATAACATAAATTAATTGGAGGACTCGTTAATCATTAATCAAAACAAACAAATCTGGATTATAAAGGACCTTATCTCCTTATTAGTAAGGTCCAGTGGTTCCCAACCTAGGGGTCAGGCCCCTTCAAAGGGTCAGCAGATAAATGTGAGGGGTCATGAGATGATGAGGATCATTTGAATATTTTCTCCCATGTTTTTAAAGGGAAATAAACTCTGAAATGTAACACAGCTGTTTGTAAGATGCCAAAGGTTGAATCTTTAACCATGTGATGCATTTTAAAAGCCTTATATATTATCCATTGAGACAAATCTGCATATGAAGGAGATAAAGCTGTCAAATAAAATAGCATCACAAGTATATTACACTTTAAAATGGTCCGTTCATTTAAAGCACTTGGGTAAATCTACTTAATGACCTTTAACTAGTAAAGGAGTATTTTTACATAACTGTTGAGGTACTTTTACTTAAGTAAAGGGTCTCAGTACTTCTCTCCATCACTGATTATATGCATCCGTGTGTTTTTTCGCTGTTTCTCTGATAGTATTTGGCAAAGAAACTTGGCTTTGACACGTTGTGGATCGGATATTTACAAACCATGGTCGGTGTGATGCAGCTGTGCGGGGGTCCCATGTTTGGAAGGTAAGTGGAGAATGTGTTTGGAGACTGTATGTATACATGTGATCCCGTGAACCTTCGCTGTTGTCGGCAGGTTTGCGGATTTGTTCGGGGCCCGAGCAGCTTTATCTCTGGCGAATGCAGCGACGGTCGTTTTCTTTCTGCTGCTGGCTGCAGCGAACCATCCCGCCATTCTGTTTGTCCACAAACTCCCCACAGTCTTCATGCACGTCATCCCTGGTGAGCACCACACTCTTCATGATTGAATAACCTGCTGCTTGCATTTGACATGACGTTCAGACCTAAAGAAATCGCAGGTTTTAATCTAAGGTCAGTGCACTTTGAACAGCTTTTACTGTCCTGCCTGCAGCTTCTCAGATGGTCGTCGCGGATCTTTTAGGACCAGAAACTCGTGCGGCTGCTTTATCCAAACTCGGTCTGTGTTTTGGCGTTGGAATGGTGGCTGGCTCCACGTTAGGAGGCCACCTCAACACACACTATGGGTGAGTGTGTCTGTGCTGTAGCTGTGTGTTCATGTTGGGCCCTGCTATGATTAAAAAAAACACTTTTCAGAGCTTGTGCATGTGTGTGTGTGACATTTCTTCATATCTTCTGCTTTGTCCTCCCCAGGGAGACGTTTGCTGCGTGTTGCGGTGCTGCAGGGAGCAGCTTCAGTTTACTGCTGGTTTTAAAGTTCATCCCTAAAACTACTAAAACTGAAGTTCCCAGAACCAACACAGACAGTAAGACACGTTTCAGTCAACTGAAATGAATCCGTGCAGCTATTTTTCTATGTTTTTAAGCTATAAATAATTCACAGTGGTGTGAAAAAGTGTTTGTCCTCTTCCTGATTTCTTAGTTTGTCGCCCCCCAAACCTAATAACTGGTTGAGCTCTTTGCAGCAATCAAGGAATCATCTTTGCAAACTTCTTGTATTTCAGCCCCATTGGAGGGTTTTGGAGCATGAACCACCCTTTTTAGGTCATGCCACAACATCTCAATAGGATTAACAGCAGGAGTTTGACCAGGCTGGTGGGTTTTGGATCATTTTCCTGCTGCACAAATCAAATTCGTCTCCCCTTAAAGGCAGAAACAGACGGCTAGATATTCTCCTTCAGGATTTTATAGTACACAGCAGAATTCCTGGTTCTGTTTATCATCATCAAGGTGTTTTCTGGCAAATTTGAGACGATCCGTGGTTTTAGTCTTGCAGCCATTTTAGCCCAGTGTCTATCAACACAAGCCTAGAGCGCCCTCTGGTGGTTTAGTGTGAAAATAACGTGAAATGATAAAAAAAACATGACTTATAGTCCGGAAAATACGGTAATTTACACAGGACCATGCGGGTGTGAAATCAGGAAGGGAACAAACACCTTTTCACACCACTGTAAATTAGTTTATAGCCCAGAAACATGTTTATTATCAGATATGAAACTACAGAGGTTGAGTTTGTTGCTGCTGTTGTTGTGTTATGTTTTGTTTTATTTATTTTTAAAAATCCCTGTCCTGTTGGGATGTTCAGTCATTTTAATTAGTTGTGTTTTAAATGTGTTACCAAGGTAGCGAGACACAGGGAACTTTATTCAGACTGAGGGTCAGGCAGCAGGAACATGGAGTGTTTAACTAACGGGACGTTTGACATTAGTGACAAGGCAGGGCCCATGTCAGCGTATCATCACTACGTCCTATCGTCGATCCTCCCTGACGCTAAAAGGGAGTTCATGCTCGTTCAAAAGAAGAACAAGGCCCTGGAGAAGGAAATCGAGTTCCTGAAGAATAAAGTGGACTTCCTGATGACAGACGCTGAACATTTCAAGGCGGAGCGGCAAAAGAGCCACAAGGTGACCAAAACCAGGGACGACCTGAGGAGCCAACTGATGCAGTGCAAGAACGAGCTGTCGGTGTCGAGTAAGAAGATCAGGATCCAGCAGACGGACCTGAAGAGGGAGCGCAAGCAGAGCGAGACCCTCAAGGAGGAGCTGGAGATCGCGAAGAAGGAGCTTCAGTCGGTGAAGAAGAGCGTCGTCGGTCAGAGGACGGAGCAGCAAAACCTGAAGGAACGGCTGGACCAGGCGATCAAGGAGAGAGACGGGCTGAATAACAAGTGGCTGCGCTGCAGGAACGAACGCGCCGAGCTGTGCGACAAGATCGGCGTCCAGCAGTCGAGCCTGAACCGGAAGGAGAATCAGTGCAAAGAGCAGGCGAAGGAGATCAATCTCCTCAAGATGGAGAGCCAGAAACTGGAGAAGGAGAGGGGCATCATGGAGAAGGATGCAGAGGAGCAGAAGCAGAAGCTCCACAGGTGTGAGGAGGAGCTCCGAGCACTCAAGGAGAAGCTCATCGAGAGCAAAAGGTGTCGCCTCATCGAGGGCCAGCTGGGGACGAGGATAGTAATCCTCCAGCAGAGACCTCCGACGCCCAAAAAGCCGGGGCAGGAGGCGTCCGGCCAGAAGATGGAGTCCCTGCAGAAAGAGCTGCGAGCTCAGGTCGAGGAGCTGGAGAAAACACAGAAACTCTGCGAGGAGCTGAAGCTGAAGGTGACGCCGCTGGCCGTGCAGCTGCAGCTGAGCCAGGCCATGATCAGGAAGCAGAAAGAGAAGATCATGGCGTTAACGGCGGAGAAGAACATGTACAAAAGCGTGACCGAAACGATGAGGAAAGAGTTAACGGACATGAAGAAGCGCGAGAGACAGAGGAACATTAGTCTGAGAGCAGCCAAGAGGAAAAGGGTGAAGCTACACCAGTCTCTGCCTTCTTCTCCGTCTCCTCAAAGCTCCAGTTAAACACCAGCAAAACCAGCAAAACCACTTCTGGCTGACCAGTGAGGCCCATTACAGGGACAAATATGTGACCGTGGACCTCAGAGAGGAGATACTGTTAATACATATTGAAACGTATTTATTAAAAGTTTTAAATAATTATCAAATTCTTTTGTGATTTCTCAGGGTAACGATTATAAAGAATTGCATGCAAGAATTGCAAAGTTCACATCTTATTTAATGGAAAAAAAAAGAGTGGAAACTTGTTAATAAAGAGAATTTGAACGATGCAAAGTGGTTAAAAAAGTTATATTTGCTGTAAATATAAAGCAGAGAAAGCTGATTATTCAGTAACAACTACAGTAAAGTTTCAAACTCTAGGTTTTCAGAGCCATTTGAGTCTGTTATCTGTGTAATTCTATTAAATACACTCCATGTCTTCTTTATGTTTGGCTGCAGGCTCCGCAGTAAAAAGCAAGTCAGTATTTAACGTGGGAGAAATCACACGACTGATGACGTTTCCAGGTGTGACGCCCGTTTTTGTTGTGAAGACAGTTGCAGGTTTACCATCAGGTGAGTTTGCATGAAAACACTTTTTGGTTTAAAGACTTTGCTTCATAGATTTAGAAATTTGTCCACACGATCAGATTGAGTCGGTATAAATCCCAATTTATAGACAACTTTAAACTAATCATAAATCAACTCTATACATTGCTAATGTGGTAAATGACTATTCCAGCTGCAAACGTCTGTTTTTTAATGCATCAACATCTACATAGGTGTATAGAAGCCCATTTCCAGCAACTATCAGTCCAATGTTCTAATGGATCAATTGCATCAGAAGGTTAATGGATTATTAGAAAACCCTTGATGCTAACATGTTAGCACATGTTAGCTGGTTAGAGAAGCTATGAAACTAAAGGAAAAACATATGATTTCAAATACAAATCATTATTTCTAACCATGTCAATGTCTTGACTGTATTTTCTATTCATTCTACAACTCATGGTGGGAAATAAGAATGGGACTTTATTGTCTGGGTAATAATAGAAAAAACATGTCTCTTTTCTTCCCTGAAGTCATTTTTCAAGTGATGTTCTCCGTCATCGCGATGGAATTCTTCAAGCTGCAGCCTGAGCAGAACGGCTACGTGTTGGCGTATTTTGGCGTCGTCTCGATGGTAAGACGTCCGTATCGATTTATTATAAAATGTGAGTTAATTATATTTTCACGAGCAGCTCAGGGCGGTAACGGCTGGACGTTTGCTCAGATCGTTCAGGGAGGAGTGATCGGGCAGCTGACGGCAAGATACTCGGAGAGTTCACTGCTGCTTCTGTCCATCGCTGTTTCTGCTTTTGTGGGACTGGCTCAGGTACACACACACACACACACACACACACACACACACACACACACATATTTCATTCCTGCATTCTTCATATCAGCTTTTATTAGCGATGCATTGAAATGAAAATTTGTGGCTGAAGCCGAATTAAATGGAAAACTGTCTGTCTGTCTGTTTGTTAGCAAGATAACACAAAAAGTCTGGGCCTGAATTTCGTCAAATTTTCAGAAAACGTTGATAAAGGCGCCATAAACAGATCATTAAATTTTGGTAATGATCCGGAATAAATCCTGGTTTCTGCATCACTTTGAATTTGAAATAACATCGCAGTAAATGCACCTTCAAACAGGTGCCACCTGGTGGTGAAATCCTGCACCCGCCCTCTACAGACCCGACTTTTGCATTTGTTTCTGGACTGGTTGCATTCAATAAATATAGGAAAACAATGTTAGGTGGTTGTCACAGTATTCCTTGATGTAGATCTGCAACCAGAGGGCTTTTCTAGTTCTAGCTCTGGTAAGAAATACTGCTCAATGTGCTCCATAAGCCTCTGAAAGCAACCAAAGCCATGAACTCCATGACCTTCTTTGTGATTCCTTTTGTTCAGTCGATATCCGTTGCAAACTTTTTAAAGAGTGGTTGTGCTGTTCCGGGTGTTTTTGGCTTTTAAATGACAAATTACCGTATTTTCCGGACTATAAGTCGCAGCAGCCATAAAATGCATAATAAAGAAGGAAAAAAAATATAAGTTGCATTAAATATAAATAGAATATAGTCAACAACAGGCTGAACGGTGCTGACGTTACATGACACCACTGAGAACGTGCCTGGTATGTTAACACAACATATTAAGAGTTATTCCCATAACTACAGCATCAATAACATGCTAAGAAGTTCACCAAAACCATCCGTGTCACTAAAACCCAATGAAATCTTCATCCTCGGTGTCACTTTTCATCAACTCCTCTAACTCCGGAGGTAGAAGATGCGGCGCTTCCTCTTCTACGTCGATGACGTCATGTTTTACTACTATGATTTTATGTTCGCTGCCGTTTTTGTTAAACTCTTCTCAGTTGTTGTTAAAAGTTACTGCCAATGTTAAAACTATCAACACAAGCCTAGAGCGCCCTCTGGTGGTTTAATGTGGAAATAACGGTAATAATTTCACACATAAGTCGCTGCAGAGTATAAGACGCACCCCCGGCTAAACTATGAAAAAAAACGCGACTTATATTCCAGAAAATACGGTAAAGCAGTGCTGAAGTTCTTCCCAGAGGAAACTGAACAAACTGCAAGTCTGTACTGCGGGTGGCTTTTATTTTGAAATGTCCTCCTGTCTGCAGGCTTACATGCAGAATATGTTCCATTTCTGCCTCGTCATCGTCCCGATGGTGTTTTCTCTCAACGTGTTCAACGTCATCACGGACAGCATGCTCACCAAGTCCGTACCGTCCTCCGACACAGGCACGATGCTGGGGCTGTGTGCCTCGGTTCAGTCTCTGCTCCGTACGGTCGGACCGACCGCCGGCGGCTTCCTGTACGTGAACCACGGCGTTTCCTCCATAGGTTTGATCCAGTTTGTGGTGAACGCTGCTGTGTTTGTGATCCTGCTGAGGCGTCCGCTGCAGAACAAACACCAACAAAAAGATCTTTAGAGAGTCCTCAGTGTTTATGAGGCCATTCTTCACTAGATGGCAGTAAATCTTCCGTTTTACCTGATGGTGCTTTTATTTTCTAAGGTTCATCAGTAAATCAATGTCATTAAACTCTGAGGAGTTTGAGGAAGATTTTATTTTGGACACATCTGATGCTTCTAGGGGAAAATCAGCAGCTTTTATCAGGGTCTGGGATAAAAAAATCTAAAACTTTGACGGTTTTTACCCAAATCACCTTTAAATTTGATCCAAATTATATTTTATTTGAACACCTATGAAGTAGAAATGACGTTGGGTGAGAGCAAAGATATGGAAATAATATATTTTGGGGAGATAAACGGACGAGGGAGGTTGTTTTCTTTATTTATTGAACACCAGGTGGATATTTGGCTTGTAAATAAATTAGAAAAAGCTGCTTATATGTTTTATTTTGGTTGTAAATACATTCAGGACAGTTTGTATGCTTTTATTTTGAAAATTGTTTAACCGCACAGTCATTTTTTAGCAAATATGGGTTTAATATGAAATAAGAAAAGACAGAGGTGATGATGTCATAATAATCACTTATTCCTTATTGAAGATGATTTATAATGAAAGATTATTTTCTTACATGTACTTTTACATTAAACCTTTTTTTAATCCGTGTACGTTGATTCATTTAAAGCCTCATTATTTTAAAGAACTGCAGCTTTAAATTCAAACGCAGAATATCCATAATACTACAGCGTTTTCAGCTGAACTCCTGCAGATATAAATCATGTGTTTGACTCAACAAACAGTCATTTAGCAATAATTCCTCTTATTAAATCACTATAAAGCTCAGAAAAACAAATGACGTAGCACTGAAGGGGATAAACAACGAACTGGAGCAGGTGTCCCATTGTTTCCACTAAAATACTCTTGTTTTTGGAATATTGCGTCCAGCGATGCCAGATGATGTGTTATTTTAGAACAGCAGGGGGTCTGTGGTGTTGGTTATTATGGAGCACAGAGCACTAGATTCCCAAACCAGATATGTGCCAATCAGGCCGTGACGGTCACTGATATTTCTGTGTCGTGCTTTAATTAATTGGACGTGTTTCTTTTGCATTACTTTAGATAAATCGCCATTTAATCATTCAGCCATTTACATCAGGTTCCTGCAGCAGGAACATGGCAAAAGAAGCTGTTCCTCTAGGACCACACATGGGTCAGATGGTGCGTTATTGGACGTTGGAATTCTGGGATATCATTGAATACAGAATAAAAGAGAAAGGATATTAATCCCATTGTGTAGATTCTAGATTTCAGTGAACGCACCTCGTTGCAGAAACAGCAGTTTCAGTTTCTCCTTTATTTAACCTGTTAGTCTTATATAGGAACAGTATTGCAGAGGGACATTGGAAGCATGTTACGGCCTATTTAGACAGACTGCACCTTTTAATGTGATCAGCCTGTCTCAGTGGAAATCCCATCATCTGAGGCTGATCCTGCTCATTACTCGCTGTCCTCGGAGTCAAAAACACAATTTACTGTTTCCGTTAATAATAATAGTAGTGCTGTCAGTCGATTAAAGAAACAGGATTTAGTAATTAATCGAATTAATCACATTTTAATGTCATATCTGCTAAAGGTCTCCTGATAAAGAATTAGAATTCTAGGATATTAATAAATTGTAGTGCATGACTAATCGATTGAATACAATAAGAAGAGAAGATATATATTAAATCCACACATTAAACCAGTTAAACCAGGTGCATTATTCAGAAATGTAAAACAAATACAGTAATACAGTTAAATAAATACAATAAAGCTGTCTCAAATAGGCACTTAAGCTCAATATAGTAGTATAACATACCTCTAAATGAGGCAAAATGAAGAAGAAGACGCCAACAGGCATGTTTCTTTATGCCTTTCACTGAGGCCACATCTGCTGCTGACACAGCAGGTGAGTCAGGAGAAATGACATAGTTAACAGAGGTTAAAGGTCAGAGGAAGAACACCTCAACCCCAAAAGAGGATCTGTGGTTTCAGTATCAACCTCTGGAATCAAAAACCCACAGGATCCGGTGGTCAGAGAACTCCTTGTTGTTATTTATCATCCCGTCTCTGTTCTTTTTGTCAATAAAGTTGTCGTTCAGTGACGTAGGAGAAGGCTACGGGTCCTTTAATGGGTCAAAATTCAAATGCACAAGCATCGGCTCGCCCCCGTTGATAGTTAGACAATCATTAATAAAGGGGCCATTTAAGAAGAGGAAGAAGCAGGGGGAAGACAATAAGCTGTATATTTATGGAGAATAATTCCTAGAAAGGACATGAAACAATATATAATAAATACTAATAATAAAAAAATACTAATAATCTGGTTCTATCACCCTCAGCATGTTTAAATGTGTTAAACTCTACTTGTTATATTAGATAATTGCCTCTACACACATAATAATTGTAGCTTATAATTAAGTACGTTTTGTAATAGAATTAACAATATATGCTTTTATGATTTTAGCATGTTTTAATAAAAATGTTGCAGCAAAACACATCAAATTATCTCATTTATCTAAAGATTCAGACAAGAATATGCTGATAATCACCAATAAAAATTGTATTTATTTATTCCAAATATTGGAATCTATGGTTTTGCATTGCTATGCTGAAACATTGAAACCTTCCTGTTTAAAGTTCTAGTTATAGTAATGTTCCATATGTATTTATATTTATATATTAGGTAAATGTGTTGAGGGGGTGGACGACTTTGTGGAAGGGTCATATCTCCAATCTGAATTGTTTGTGACTTTTTAACGATATGAGCCGCTTGCTCTTGAACCTTCTGCCTCCGTGTGACTCCCAGAACCTGCAGCTGCGGATGGATTTGCCGGTGTCACCGTATCCGTGGACCCGGGGGGGGGGCGGCCCTGACCACTGGAGAGGGTGCCTCGTTACACTTGGCCCTTTGAGTCAGGGGGAGCCGGGACAATGCCGCTGTTAACACTCCTGACGGGGACCTTTGGGTTCTCTGAAAGTTTAATGCGACCTGCGCTCGCTGAGGTCAGAGATGAGCGCGGCCCGCCGGCGGGTCTTGTGTTGGCGTACGGGAAACTAAACGCCAGCGGGGGGGCCATCGGGTCTTGGGCTTGTTTTGTCCCCTGCGGAATGAATAATGAGGCATCTGTCTCCACCTGCCGCATGGAGAGATGAGGCTCACTGTCTCCCTTAAAAAGAGCACAGGTTACCTATCTGATTTGTCCCGGGCAGCGCAGGGACATGATCTGAAGCAGAGGAGCCTTCGGTTTAAATGTTTTATACCGGGCTTTTCTTATTTCACCACACGAAGCTTCTATGTCTCGTTCGCTGCATCCAGGCCTGAGCGATATGGACAAAATCAAATATCATGATATGTCTAAGAACTTAAATAGGCTTTACTACACCAGTAAAGCTATTTAACCATATTACGATATTTAAAATCGAACATATCGAAAACTGATGGTGCACAAAAAGTGTTTACCTCTTCCTGATTTCTTATTTTTTGCATGTTTAACATACTTAAATGTTTCAGATCATCAATTATTATTCAAAGACAACACAAGTGAACACAAAATGCAGTTTTTACATTACAAAAACATCCGAACCTACATGTTCCTGTATAAAAACAATGATTTCCCCTTTTAAAACACAACTTAATTGTAGTTCATCGCACCTGAGTTGAATTTTTCAAGGTCTGATTACTGCTACACCTGTTCTCAATCAAGAAATCGGTTAAATAGGAGCTGCCTGACAGATCTATCAGTCTATAAAGCGGTTTCTAAAGCTTTGGGACTCCAGTGAAGGACCCCAGACCCCAGAACAGCAAGGACCCGACACAAAACCTTCATTTAAAACTGCATTTCGTGTTCCCTTGTGTTGCCTTCGATGTCAAACCTTTAAAAAATAAGTGTAAAACTAAGTTCTTTGTATGTGTGAAACCGTCTTTACTGTTTTTATGACACCAACACAGTTTCTTATCCTTCCACAGTTTTATAAATCGTTTAAATAGACAAACAATCAATCGTAGGTTTGATTCATGGCACAAATCAACAGAAGTCCTTTTCTCTCTGTGATGGGTTGCACCAACTGGTCTTTACTGGTTTTAGTGGTTGAAAAAGCTTCAGTTTCCGAGTTCTCTGACCAAACAACCTACTTACACTTCAGTTCCATCACATTTTATCATCCTGAATGTTTTCCATAAACATTAAATACTACTACATTCCTGGATGAGACCTGAAACCACAGTTTGTGATTCTTGTGAATGACTGAATACAAACCTGATGCATATGACAGCAGGTCATCATCTGCCCCCCCCCCCCCCCTGCTGCTCTCCAGCGGACCTCGTGGAGTTGGCCACAGCAACGAAAGGTGATCTTCGAAGGGTTTTGTCTTGGTGTAATCAGACAGCGACATCATCAATCATGAGAGGGGGTATTACAGCGGGGTACAATGGGAGCTAAGATAATGAGTGGGGCCACAGCGAGCTGGTGAGGGACAGCTCGAGTTCCCGTCCTGATTACACGGCAGCGGCCTGACTGGCTGTGAACCAGCTGAGGACGCCGGCTGCTCCAATCCAAGAGGAAGACAAATATGTCTTATGCAATGTTTGATGGAACAAACGTGACTTGTAGCTTCGAGCTACGGTTCCATCCTGGGACCCTCTGGGTTCATTTAGAGGGTTCTAGGGGGTCCCAGATACTGTTGCCTCACAGCAAGAAGGTCGCAGGTTCAAGACCTCCTTGGTCCTGGGTCTGGGGCCTTTCTGTGTGGAGTTTGCATGTTCTCATGTTTTCTCCAGGTTCTCCGGCTTCCTCCAACAGTCCAAAAACATGCTGAGGTTAATTGGCGACTCTAAATTGCCCGTAGGTGTGAATGGTGTGTGTGCCCCATGATTGGCTGGCAACCATCTGGGGTGTATCCCTGCCTCTCGCTGTAATGCGCTGGGATTGGCTCCTGCAACCTTAATGAGGAATAAGTGGATATAGAAGATGAGAAGTGACAGAATGTTTGAATATTTTGTTCCTAAAACCAAACATGTACCCGAACTTATTGGCTTGTGGCCACTTATGAATTAAAAACACAAGCAAAAAAGAAATACAACAAGATAAAGACATTTTCTTTGTAACTTCATATTTGAGGCAAATCTCAAAGCGTGCACGTCAGATTCATCTGAACAAAGTAGTTTAACTTCAGCAGCTACACTCACTATCAATGATGCCCTTCTATCTAATGCATTCAGTAAATTTAGGATTTTGAATGCAGGGCTGCAGCGTTCCTGCTCTACGGCCATCGCTCGCGTGCAGGTGAGCATCACGTGTGCATGAACTTGTGTGATGTCTCTCCTCTGAAGTGTGTTCGGGCCGTGTGTGTCACCAGCTCTGAGCCCCATGACGCTGGGTTTGTCCTGCACGCTCTGCTCCACACTCTCACTCACTGACATGTGCCGCTGCTCGCTAATCCCTCGCTGACGCTCCTCTGCAGCATCGCATCCACAACAGAACAATAAATGACCACTGCACTGACCTCAGAGGGCAACTGGCTCAAAAGCATAGTGCTACACGGAAATTAAAGACAGTTGGAGATTTGACTGTTTGGAGACAATAAGGTCCTAAAAAGAGGATGTGGATATCATTTTAATTATGGCTGAGCCGATTAGATAACAATATGATGCATTAGTAAAAGGCGGGGAAAAAGCATGCCGGGCGAGGCATCTGCTTGAATTAGCGGCTGTAAGCTCTGCGTGTTGTTTGCATGACTCATATGGAGCAGCATCTGCGTGCTGCAAAGACAAATCTCACCATTATTGGCCGTAGGTGACGCAACCAGATTTGCACCAAGTCCAGAGTTAATGCTATCAATTAAATTCCAGTTTGGTTACAGAAGGATTATTAGACAATTCAGTCTGAGATGCTGAACGTCAAATCTTCATGTGGCGTAACTGTGATCTGCTAGTTGTTGCTGGAAATGTTTATATAGAGAACTATATTAAATGTGTGCTTGTATTCTAATAAATTATTCTCACTTTATGGTGGAGGTTGTACTTAAAGACAGTCAAAACTTTCCTGGAGGTTTTTTAGTATACGAAGCACAACTGGAACCAGAGGGAAACCACTGACCTCCACAGGAAGAGGATTCTACCTTCCTAAAGCTCGTAATTTATTTTTGCTTTGATATTACATTCTTAACCATGCAAATAGCACTGAATTGACTCTATTTTCATAGCTGAAACTGGTGTCAACCTCCTCATCTAACAGGGATAAAACTCTCTTAAGACATTTGCATTAATTGGACCCTTTTTTGAGGTTTAATCTCTGGTTTGATCTGCAGCAACAGAAACATAGTTCTGTGTAGAGGTATCTCCTTTCACATCCAGGAACATTGATTTGTGCAGGTTGGAAAAAAAGTGCAATTAGAGATTTGATAACTGTCCTGAAAGTTGAATTTTCTGGTTACCGTTCCGTGCCTTTGATATTTACTGAGGCGATTGATTTCCTCACTCTGAGTATTATTTAGATGGCAGATGGTGGACCGGGGCTAATCCCAGCTGCCCATTGGCCTGACCCTTTGCACTCCACCCACCTCCTCGCGACATGTAACCCCCCGAAAAACCTTAACGAACCGGCTGAGCTGCACGGCCAAAGAGCTGCTTTAAACTGGTGCGTAAAGGCTGTGTCAGCAGTCAGTAGATGAGCCAGAGGGTGAGGGGTTATTAGAGCCACGCCGGAGCTAAGTGGGCTCCATTGTTAAAAAGAGGGTGTATTATAAACACTGAAGCTGCTGTTACTGTACACTCCTGATACCCCCAACACACGCTTTCATTGTGATGAAATAAACTCAATGGTGCAAAGGAAAAGGAAAATGTTTGCTTTAGAAAAAATTAAACTAACTTCGTGCATGAACTAGATCCTAGAGAAGACAAGTAGGGAAATAACCATAAAGAGTCAATTTATTACTTTATCTAAAGCATCACATACAACCAGAACCAAACCTGATAATCACCCAGAATGTTAAGTTTGCAGAAAAAGAATTATTCTTTTGCATTGTGCATGTTCCAAAGACTCAACAGATGACACAAATAATCCTAAATTTCATTAAAATATCAAAATATCAATGAGAACAGGAGGAAAACTGCAGCTTCTCTCATGTCAAAGTATTTAGATTTTGGACAAAGTTGTCATAAGAACAACGGTCCTTGAAGTAAACTTCCCGCCATCCTGTAATAAAGCAGTGACACTGCTGCAGCTTACAGAAATGTAACAGTGGTCATTTCAGTTACCTCATTTGTTATAATCTTCTTGCTTCCTCTGTGTTTCCCTAATCTAAAATCTAATCTAAAGTCATCTCGACTAATCTGCAGCAGCAGAAGCAGCAGTCGAGATGAATTAGGTCTTTGACTGATATCCACCTGCCAGAAGTGTGTCTAACAAGTTTATTTCACTGCTCTAATGCAAACATTAAAGTACAGGGAGGAAAATCTGATTCTCTTATTAAAGGGAAAGTCCGAACCATGCATCCAATATTGAGCTTATGACGATTTATTGCTTTTATTTGTAGAACATGACGATGAACTGAATATCTTTGGGTTTTGGGCTGTTAGACTCACACTGGCTGGGTGCTTGTATTGTTTTTGGTCTATTAGTTGCCTTGAATGCAAACAATATACAGACAAAAATGCGGCCACCAGCAGCAGCAGCTGGCTGCTAAGTGTCTGTGGATCTCCTAAACAAACCGCGGGGCCCTGAGCTGCATCAAGAGGCTCAGCCGAGGCCCAATCTGACATTTATCTCCCCGGGCCGTTTTGCTGATGGCAGCACGACGTCGCTTTAGGAAGCAGCTGGTTACTGTCAGAGATCTAGGTCAGGGCAGAGAGAGCTGGACGCACGTGGCCCAGCCCAGACTCCTGCTAACAAGGTATGCAGATACGTGTGGCCTCTGGAATTTAGAAGCAGCTTGTTCCATACTAACAAATCAAGGGGAACCATGGTTTGTTTCAAGATAATGTTCAGATGTTTATCGACTTAATACTATGCAACCAAAAGGATGGTGTCACCATCTTTTATGATGCTCTGATAAAGGCACTATGGCTAAACCAGCCTAGCCTAGCTAAAAATATGTTGATAAGAGCTTTAAGGTCTTGTTTTCTTGAGTGCTGCTACTTCCATGCCTGTTTCTATCTATTTTACTACTTTATTCCCATTTTGAAGCGGTATATTCATGCATAGGTGACACAGTGGGGCAGTAAGTAGCACTGTTGCCTCATAGCAAGAAGGTCACCGACCTTTCTTTTTGCAGTTTGCACATCTTCTCCAGGTTCTCCAGCTTCCTGCCACAGTCTGAAACCATGCTCAGATTGATTGGAGACTCAGTGCATCATGCAATTGGCTCCAGCAGAAAAGAATAAACAGGAATAGAAAATGGACAGGACAGAAGAAATCATCAACCCTGCTCCAACACACTTATTCTAATTATGAACTCATCATCAACGTATCAAGGGCTTGTTAATAATTAGAATCAGGTGTGTTTGAATGGGCAGCAGGACAGTAGGGTTGTTGATCCCTGTACTAGATGCAACTCGTTGAGAATACTGTGGTTGAATGCTGCTATTGTAACTGGTGTTATTGTCTATGGTTGCCAGCAGGGACTGAATGAGGCAGATGCTGCAATTAGACCAACAGGACAATAGTTTATCACAAAACTTCAATAAGGCTTTTGGTGACATGTTGTGTTAATGAGTTTAACCGGCCAGAAATAAGGGGGAGAGACCAGAAACATCTGGATGAATAGAAATCTGGCTTCAGTTATTTCTTCAACAGTGATGGATCAGAAATGTGTTTTTATTTGCTTGTGTTGACAGACTAATGCATCTGTTGATGTGGAAGATAAAGATCTGCTGCCGGAGCGTTCCACCTGACACACACCTGACACACACCTGACACACACCTGACACACCTGACACAGGTAAGAGGCTCAGCTGTCACAGTCAGATCCCAAAGGCAGATTTATCACCCTGATAACACACGCACACAGTGATGTGAGGATGCAGCCGCACTGCCGTCGTCAGCACTGGCCAGATCAGATTTAACCCCCCCTCACCTTCATCTCCACACTCCTCCTTGAGTTTCCTCCATGATCCATGGTAACACTCTCCTCCTGTGTGTGTGTGTGTGTGTATGTGTGTGTGTGTGTGTGTGTGTTCTTTTATCCGCTTTCATATGGTGGTCTTCTAAGGTCACTGAGCATTAGATGTGATGACAGGTTAGTAGGAGGAAGTAGAAGTAGAGAGAAATATAAAATAAATGAATAAAATGTCAGAGCCTAATGAAACACCTTTTCCCCTGTTCTATAGAAACATAAGGAACAGTCAGGGTGTGTCAAATCTGAGATATGATGGGACCAAACCAATAAAAGTCATCACTATTATAAAAAAATAGGTTTTAAATGTTCAAGGAGTTTGTATAAATGTGGATACAGGGACAAGACGCCAACTACGACTATAAGTCGTGTTTTTTTTCATAGTTTAGCCGAGGGTGCGTCTTATTCTCTGCAGCGACTTATGTGTGAAATTATTACCGTTATTTTCACACTAAACCACCAGAGGGCGCTCTAGGCTGGTGTTGATAGTTTTAACATTGGCTGTAACTTTTAAAAACAACTGAGAAGAGCTGAACAAAAACGGCACCGAACAGAAAATCGTAGTAGTAAAACATGACGTCATCGACGTAGAAGAGGAAGCGCCGCATCTTCTACCTCCGGAGTTAGAGGAGTTGATGAAAAGTGACACCGAGGATGAAGATTTCATTGGGTTTTAGTGACACGGATGGTTTTGGTGAACTTCTTAGCGTGTTATTGATGCTGTAGTTATGGGAATAACTCTTAATATGTTCTAACTCTTAATATATAACTCTTAATATGTAATATGTTAATATGTTGTACCAGACACGTTCTCAGTGGTGTCATGTAACGTCAGCACCGTTTAGCCTGTTGTTGCCTCTATTCTATTCATATTTAATGCAACTTATATATGTTTTTCCCTTCTTTATTATGCATCTTATGGCTGGTGTGACTTATAGTCTGGAAAATACAGTAGTTTGAATCTGATGATGGATTTCTCTCTTTCTTGTTGTTTCTTCACTATCTCTAAACACTGAAATAAAGGCAAAAAATGCTCTGGGAAGCAGTGAATACTCCTACAAATACAACTGGAGTCATGTTTTACTGATGGCAGGACTTCAATCTGAAGAAATAAAGGTTTTCAGGAGGAAAAGGCAAGTTTATTTTAGTGCAAATATTAAAACGTTAAGAGAATAGGTCAGTTTATCAGGACCCTGGAAGTGCGACATAAAGTCATTACATAACAGCAGCTCCTCTAATCATTCTTTGAATCCCAATATTAGGCTGCTCCCACGCTAATCTGTTTGTCTTGGCATAATCTATGGCCTGCTCGTGTAAGCAAGTCTTCACCTAAAACTCACTGTGTGCAGCAGCTTAATATGATAAACTGTCATAAAGCTGCGATTGGCCCGGCCAGCAGCCTGCAGCCGGTCATGTCAGCGGCAGCGGAGTCATCTTCTAAACATAGAGAGCTGATCTGATCTGCAGCTCAACACCTTCACACCTCTACAGCAGAGAAATAAGCCTCTGGAAGGAAGGAAACCAGAGCAGTGGTCATCAAGACTGAAGAAGAATTGCAAGAAAAAATGCTGCAGAAAAAAACGTAATAAAAAGGTTTGTAATTGAGGGTTTGCCTGCAGAACTAACATTATTTGACCGGATAATGCAGGTGATTTCAATAAATAATAAAGCAATAATGCTTTCACTCATGAAGTCCATTTGCTCATAAGATATTAAAAGGCACCATCAGCACATTATAAGTAAATTAAAGCTGCATAATACATGAAGAAGAGACTCGACAGACACGCATCAGTTAGTTGGTTTCGGTGCATATTTCCAAGAAAATTTAATGCCAGATTCTAGCCAAAGGCAATATACATCTGTTCCTGGGGCAAGTTTAAAGCATAGAGGTATTTGAAATGCAGCAGAATTATTTGCAAATCTTGGTGGAAAACAAGCAAATAACAAAAGTTCATTTCAATCCTCAATAATCCTTCGTTGCCCAGGGAGTGTGTTTGAAATCATTGCCTGAAAGACCCAGTCATGATTCACCTTCATCTTCAATGTTCTTGCCCTGAAGCATGATGTTTCCACCCCCAGACATTCTCTCAGTCCTCTTCTGGATCATCCAAATGCTCTCTAGCAAACTTCAGGCGGGTCAGGGGACACATCTGGCTGCAGGATTTGAGTCCCTGCTGGAGTCGTGTGCTACTGATGGCAGCCTCTGCTCCTTGGTCCCAGGTCTCTGCAGCTCTTTCAATAGGTGGAACTTGTGTCTTGTCTTGTGTGGAACCCTCGATCGTCTTCCATTTCCTAATAATTGCTGCCACAGTTAATTTCAAACTGCTCACCTATTGCAGATTGAGTCTTCCCAGCCTGGTGCAGGTCTACAGTTTAGTTAGAAGTTACAGGACTGTGTGAGAGTCAGACATCTTTCTTGTTTGTAGGTGACTAAATACTTATTTTACAGAGGAAAATACGCATTAAATAAAAAATCCTACAATGTGATTCCTGGATTCTCTCTGTCTCTCATAGTTAAAGTGTAAAGTGTAAATTCCATTCTCATCTTTTAAAGTGGGAGAATTTGCAAATTCGGTGGCTGATTAAATACTTAAATACCTACATGTATAGATATAATTGAAGAATATTAATTAACAATATTAACAAACATGAACTGAGACAAGAAAGAGAGGTTAAGAGGTCGATCATACTACTTCTAATTTTTCACAGTTGTTAAATACTCAACTATATCATGGAACATTAGCAAACAGGAGCTACTTTTAGCCGAAAGGTGTTTTGTGACTATGGACCCAGATGACTTAAACGTATTTATGGTAGGACACTCGGGCTGTTCCATAGTTTACAGCAATCTCTGTCCAAAGATGGTGGAAACCTCCCTGTCTGTCTGAGTGAATGTATTATATATTATTATGTATTATCATGCATGCATCATCCATGAATTGCAATGAAACACTGGCAGCGCTGGAGTTTTTATGCCCAATTGGAAGAAGAATGCACAAAAATGATGGTTTGAAAGAAGAAGATCAGTGACTCCATGTCCACATCAGTAATCAGTGTGTGATTGGGTGAATCGATGCATAAGACCTGCACAGCATTGACCTCATCTAACTAATTAACTGGTAAATCTGACAAAGGTCAACAATGCGGTAGCCAGGGATGAAGAGAGTAGCCACCATATGGCTAAAGATGCCCACAAGAAGTGTCTTCGCTGCTCTTTTAATCTTTTGAGCTAATTGTCTTTCTTCCCCCTTGTCTTGTGTTGACGGTGGCAGACAAAACGTGGTTAAACTCTAATCTTCTTAACTGCTTTCCACTTTGTTTTTTTCCAATTATGGTCTGGCCTCGTTATGGTGGAGCTGAAACTCGCTGACATCGACATTAAATTTGCTCCCCAAGCAAATTTCCTACTTAGAATTTGATGAAACGGTTCAGACACGGAGGACGGTCATCATCACACACTCATCCAGGCCTGTCTTTACAGCAGGAAGCGCCTTTTTTTGGCTTCATGCATCAATAAGCAACTTGCAGTGTCCAGATATTCCAGTCGCATCACTAAAGAAAGGTATTTCTCTCAGGAACTACTGGGAAAAAACTAAAATCAGATTAGAAGTTGGATGAGAAACAAAATAAAGATTAATGTGTAATGGCAGAAATAAATAATACGTCATTTAATCAGCCCAACAATAATGAATGAAGCAAACAGATGTGCACAGATGTTCTTCATGTGATGAAGCTGTAGCATTAAACCGTGTTCAACACCTGTTTCTTGAAGGATGCAGTTAAAAAAGGTGTTTTAATGGACACTTTGCTTTGTTTTTGGTGCCTTTCTGGACTTAATCATAGCAATAAGCTGTTTTAATTTAACTTGCTCTGACGTTTCGGTAAACAACAAGTCAATTCCCTTCAAATGTGATTACAAGGCTGCTCGTTTCATCTTCTCCCCATGAGGTCTGGTGCTTTTCTCCCTAAGATTTCTCCCTATGTAAATGGCATGTGTATGAAGATTTGACCTCCTTAATAATTCACGACTGAGCTAAATAATGCCGACCAAAACATCAGCCATTCAGAATTCTATTATTCCCTCTGTGACCTTTCTCCTGGCAGCCAGGGGGGAAGCGGCTGATCTCTAGTTTGTCAAAAAAAGAATGAAATGGGAGTTAATAGGCAGCTCCTGAGCAAACACTGGGAGTCATTATGAATGGGAGGCAATCACACAGATCAAATATACAGCAGGGGGGAAGTGGAGCTGCAATTTCAGAGGCCCAAAAAAAAAAAATACAAATTGAAGAGGCTGGTAAATATAATAATGTGCGCCTCGTGTAATCATCCCTTTAAACGCAGATACTGAAGAGGAGCGTTGACTGACGGGGAGAGAGGAGGTCTAAAGTTACGACTCCTGTGCGTCAGTCTCGTATTTTTCCTCGTTTTCTTTCTCGTCTTCTTGTTTTTCGCAGACTGGACGATGACCCCGCCGCGTCCGATCAATGTTCTGGCAATGTGACTGATTGATCCAGTAGATGAACAGTAAAGATTAAGAGGATGACAAATAAGCATGCTGCTTACACAGCGCTTGGGGCTAATCCTCCTCCTCCTCCTCCTCCACCCCCCCCAGGGGCTCCCTTTTTGAGGAGCTGCCACGAGGAGCACCCACAGACGGCGGCGGAGCAACGACGGGCAACGAGTGCAACAAGTGTGAGCTCCATGGCAGGACCCCGGCCCATCTGCATCTCTGCACAGTAGAGGATCTGCAGGGGGGATTCCACCTGCCATCTGCACACTGAGCAGCCACAGGCCCCACGTTTGTCCGCTTTGCTGCAACGAATTCTAAAAGGAACTCAAACGGACGTTTTTGAAGTTTTTCCCAACGCCGGAGAGAAGGACACAGCCGGCCTTCTCGTCTCAGCTTCGGTGACGGGGATATTTGAAGTGAGAAATGATGGAAGATCACCTATCGAAGATCTCCATAATGCCGTCGACGTCGCCCGCCGAGTCGACCGGGAGCCTGGGGACTGACGACAGCAGAGGAGGAGGTGAGAGCTCTGCAGCATCAGGAGCAACAGGTGTCTGGGATATGAACCAGGGCCTGAGTTTTCACTTTTATTATTAATGATTTACCTATAATAACATTTGTTTAATTTAATGAACTCTCAAACGAGAAGGAAAAATTATAAGATCATGAATATGTGCATCAATTTACTTATTTATTACTTTAGTAATTTACTTATAAATTACTTATTTATTATTCAACTGTGAGCAAAGCTATCTGAATATATATAATTATTTCAGTATGTGTGCATCTTTTAATTACTTTAATTTCATAACCAAGAGTGAGATCTGCACACTATAAGCTCCTAATAAATAATCATATTCTCTTTTTTTTTTTACAAGTTTAACACTTTACAGACCTCACTCTTTCCGTTCTATCCTGCAATGAAAACCTTTCTGTGCTGCAGCTGAATAATTTACTTTGGTCTATCTTCTAAATGTCATAATCATCCATGAAGAATGAGATTTTCAGGCTTAAAGTCTGCTGCACACAGATGCCACAGATGGCAGACACACACATGAAACAATACCACATTAAATGAATGCCACTAACCGATCTGCCCCCGTGTGACACATTTTTTGACCCTCAGCCAAGAGTCCGGCCCCGGGCAAAGCTCTGAGCCCGGCTCTGGTCTGCAAAGTGTGCGGCGACACCAGCAGCGGGAAACACTACGGAATCTACGCCTGCAACGGCTGCAGCGGCTTCTTCAAACGCAGCGTGAGGAGGAGGCTCATTTACAGGCAAGACAGAGATAACTGTGTCTGGAGATACCAAAGAATCTTCCCATGAGCACGTTAAGCGTAAAGATGCATTATTAAAATGAATTAATATCACTTTATGCAACAAAACATCCTCATTTTCTATGAAATCAGGCAAGAAATTTGTAAAATAGTACAAATGTGTGTTTTGGCTGCATGCATTTTCACTTTAAGCGATACTGCATGATCCTAATGTAGACAAACTCAAATTCAGATGATCATGTCTTTTACTCTAATTTAGGCAATATAGGATCACATGCAAAATTCTCACAGATTGTCTCCACTTCTTGGTGGTGGAGTGTTGAGTGGATTCTCCCTTTTAATGAAGCTTTGCATTAACAGATGCCAGGCCGGTACAGGCATGTGTCCAGTGGACAAAGCTCATCGCAACCAGTGTCAGGCATGTCGGCTGAAGAAATGTCTGCAGGCGGGCATGAATAAAGATGGTGAGTGATTCAAATATTCAAATATTGTTGCTTCCCGCCTTTTTCTTTCCGTTCACCTCGCCTTCCTCGCTGCAGCGGTGCAGAACGAGCGGCAGCCCCGCAGCACGGCCCAGGTCCGCCTGGACTCCATCGACGTGGACCCTGAGAAGGACCACCTGGCTACCACACGGGAGCCCGCCTCCTCCTCCTCTTCGTCGTCCTCCTCCTCTTCCTCCTCCGGCGGCTCCGTCATCACGTGGCCCCACATCACCTCGTCCATGTCCATCACCTCCTCGGCCGCCGCCCAGCGCTGCGTCAGCCCGCAGAATAACCACCGCTTCATGGCCAGCCTTATGACGGCCGAGACCTGTGCCAAGCTGGAGCCTGAGGACGGTGAGCAGGGGTTCTATGAACCGTCACCCAGACAATTTAGTGTTTTTACCACCGTGAGTTGTAAAACGACTAAAACATATAGTCAAGACATTGAGAAGGTTAGAAATATACATTACTAATGTGGTAAATGACTATTCTCGCTGCAAATGTCTGGTTTTTGGTGCATCAACATCTACAGAGGTGTATAGAGGCGCATTTCCAGCAACTATCACTCCAGTGTTCAGCTAATGGATGATTAGAAAACCTTGTGCAATCATGTTAGCACAGCTGAAAACAGTCTAGCTGGTTAGAGAAGCTATAAAATGCTGTGAACGTCACTGGGGTAGAACAAGACATGATGCAGGAAGGGATTACTCCTGAGAGGGAGGAGGAAGGGGGTTGATCCAAAATCTGAGGGTTTAATCTCCACCCACTGGTCCAGAACGAGGTCAGTGGACGCTGACGAGCTAACAGGCACTGACCAACCAGCTAACGCTAAGTAACATTCACAGAATTTAATTTTTTTGCAGCTAAAGCCTAAAACTGAGGACCCAAACCAATTGAACTTGTCAGTCGTATGCCACATTTGCCCTTTCTTCTCTTCACTGACCATTTCTGTATGATCTGCATAAATGGAGGCAGACATTCGAGCTTATGGCGCTAACTCCTGAACAAAACCCAGACCCTAGAGACTGGCTCTAGTCTTTTCTAAACATATCTTTTGTGGGGGTTTTTTCAGTTGAGGAGAACGTGGACGTGACCAGCAACGAGCCGGAGCGGGCGTCCTCGGAGTACCACATGGCTCTGTACCCATCCAGCTCGGAAAACGTGTACGAGACGTCGGCGAGGCTCCTCTTCATGTCTGTGAAGTGGGCCAAGAACCTGCCGGTGTTTTCCAACCTGCCCTTCAGAGACCAGGTGAGACTCAGATCCCTTCAGTCCAAGTTATCTCAAGGCAGCTCCCCTATATATTTGTTTCCTGTGATGCTGCATTTTCTCACTCCGCCTCCTCTCCGTCCCTCCAGGTGATCCTGCTGGAGGAGGCGTGGAGCGAGCTCTTCCTGCTCTGTGCCATCCAGTGGTCTCTGCCGCTGGAGAGCTGTCCGCTGCTCTCGTTGCCGGACCTGTGCCCCGGCATGCAGGGAAAAACCAGCTACACCAGCCTGGACCTGCGCCTCCTGCAGGAGGTCTTCAGCCGCTTCAAGGCCCTCGCCGTCGACCCCACGGAGTTCGCCTGCCTCAAGGCCATCGTGCTCTTCAAGCCAGGTGAATGCAGTTTTCTGAACAAACCTGTTAAACTCCAAGGTCCCACCCAGAAATTCTGTCTTACCTTTGCAATTTTCACACAACACAACGTGGATGTTTGACTGGTGTCTTCTGGTCCACAGAGACTCGCGGTCTGAAGGATCCAGAACAGGTGGAGAACCTGCAGGATCAGTCTCACGTGATGTTGGGGCAACACATACGCTCACACTACCCGAGTCAACCAGCCAGGTAACACCTCACCTTTAAATACCTCTGCTAAACCCCATTCACTGGGGGTAAATAGCTCATTTTGCACAGAGAAATCAACTTTTTAGAGGCTGATCAACCTGTCTCGGCTTTATATTTAAAGGAACAGTGTCCGAAATTGAATATATTATATTCATAGTAGTTTCAAGTAGTTTATCTACATGGAAGTGGTACAGGTGCCTAGAAGGGACAAAATAAACAATAGCTCTTGAGACAGAATTCATGTTTTCAATCTGTATCTTCACCATTTCACCTTTAAGCCAATGTTTTCCTACATTTCCACATTATGAACAGTTCATAAATAAAGAGCCATCAATTAATCAATTTACTTCACAATGTTTAATTCTTTTGTATAATGTTTGCCATTAAATGACTAATGATTTACTGTAGATGTGTAGTGTTGAGTATTTACTAAAAGAATAATACAATACAATACAAAAAGGATAAAAACATTCCACTTTTTCTGTATTTATACAGTTCCACCTTTGGAATTTTCATGATTTGTTGTCTTACAACATTTATTCAAAGAGTATAAACCAATATATCCTCTGCTTTATATGTAAAGTATTGAACTAGTGACTAGTAACTGGAGTTGTGGACTAGAACGAATGATATTTCCCTTTGAAACTCATCTTGTGTGTGTGTTTCAGGTTCGGAAAGCTGCTCCTCCTTCTTCCCTCGCTGCGTTTCGTGAACTCGGAGCGAATCGAGCTGCTGTTCTTCCACAGGACCATCGGAAACACTCCCATGGAGAAGCTGTTGTGTGACATGTTCAAAAACTGAAACCTTTATCGAGAAATCCATGCAACCTCCCGATGAAGAGGATAAAGGATATTTGCTTTGTGTTCTATATACATATCAGAGATTCTGCATGCTGTTATTTTTTTAAAGGCCACTTTATTATGTTGTTGTCATGATGCTTGCTGTCTATTTGTATCATATTAAGTGACTAATGGTCACGTTTACTCCTCTAGTGTCTCCTTTTTGTCTCTATGTGATAATTACAGAGCAGATCCTTTGTTTGGTGATAGATGGACTGTATAATTCCTGCTGTGACCGTTTGTTCATGTTGTTCATGCCTTGATAAAGTGAAAGTTGCTCCAATATGTGTTTTTTTGATTCTATTATGATATAGTAACAGGAAGATGCAGCCTCTAGGCTTCCATTAATGAAGGGAATGGCTGCATTGTGCTTAAAGTGACACAGGTTTGAATAACTGAAGAATGTAATTGGTAGTATGAGGATATACTGACCTTCAGTCCTGCCAAGCTAAATCAAACAGCGCCCTCTTCTGGCCAGTTCAGAACAAAAACTCAACACACACACTCAAATTAAAATGATAACATGCTTTAATTTATATTAAATTTCTGGAGACTTACTCTAAACATAATTTTTCCTAAAAGGTTATCCTTTGAGATTATAGGGACCTTTTGTCCCCCAAAGTGAGGTGAGTCCCCACAATGTCATGATGACAATAACACACACACACACACACACACCGGCTGGTTAAAGGCTGGTTAAAAAGGATGACATTATTGCTGAAGTGTTGTAAAAAGTGAGTCACAAGAGGGCAGAAAACGTCCTGGTTACAGCTCTTGAGAAAAGGAGCATGCACACACACACACACACACAGAAAATATGGACCAAAAGAAGAGCCAGTCCTTTATTCATCTTCTATACCTGCTTATTCCGCATTAGGGCAATTTAGAGTTTCTAATTAACCTCAGCATGTTTTTGGACTGTGGGAGGAAGGTGGTGAAAACCCACACAGACACATGGAGAACATGCAAACTCCACACAGAAAGGTCCCAGACCCAGGACCAAGGAAGTCCTGGGTCTGGGACCTTCTTGCTGTGAAGCAACAGCACTAACCCCTGCACCACCGTGTCACAGCTGTGCAGATTCACATTGTAGATTTGATAGGGTTGAGGCAGTCGAGTCCCCACAAGTGACTACATGAGTCAACGGAGTCAAGCCCCCACAACGTCAAGAATACCTGTTACACACACACACACACACACACACACACATAAATATGGACCTGATGAACAGCTAGAGCTTGAAATGTTTCAATACAAGTCGTGTTTTTGTAGATTTGATGGGGTTGAGTCCCCATCTGTGACGACACGACTCAGATTCTTTCCAGATTAAAAACGTCCTTTGTTGAAAATTCCAATTAGTTTTGATTTGAAGCAGGAATGTGGAGTTAAGGGCCAGTTAAAGGGCTTGATTATTTTTTATGTGATTCCTGTTCAGAGATGGATGATGTAGTGGAAGATCAGATGTTTAAGGGCATGAAACGGGCATGCTGTCATTTCAAAGTTCATGAAGACAAATGTAAGTTAGAAACTACGTTGGTATCCTGGAAAAAAGAATCAATGCATGTGTGTAAATGTGTGTGTGTGAGTGTGTGAGAAGGCGGACTGTATTGCTGCTACATGTTTAATTACTGCGTTTGAACCATAAACCATAAAATATTAAAAAATGCCAAATACTGTTCACCCCAGTCCACCCCTTTGAAATGAGCTGCTTCGCTGTTAACACGTCCTAAATGTCAGTTCTGATACTGGATGTCAGTCAGTATTACTTTACCTTTATCTGATTCAAACACTCCTCTTAGCTTTGCTGCCACAGGAAATATATAAAGAGGTGTCAACAAGCACAGAGAGAAAAGAAAATTCACAGTTTTCTCTGTGGTTTTATGTACTTAACAGTGAAATAGCCTAGAAATAGCAATCACTCAATTTAAAAGACCCTGAAACAGGAACAGTGGCTGGAAATTGTCCAGGAAATCTATGGTATGGGAAAAATTGATCAAAAATATCTATTTACATGGCAAAACCCAATAAAAAATAAAAAATAGCAGCAGCTGAGGATTGTGAAAAGTCAGAAAATCCTGGGATCAGATCAGCCCCTCTGTGGCCTCCGTCATATGAACAAGCTCAAAGATCCAGATTAAGAAACTTTGAACCTCCAATGAAAATTCATCTGGTTTGTCACATTTTTAGATGTAGGCTACGAGTCCAGCGGCTGAACATGTGGCTTTAAATATCAGGAGAAGCTCTAACTGGATCACTGGATAAAACACAGCTTTTTAAGTGATTCCACACCGAGGCCTTAATCACGTGTCAAATAATTTTGACCTTTGCAAAAGCTCTTTTCACACAAAGGTTGCCCCTGTTTGTTTTTTTTTTTTTTTAAAAAAGGAGAGATTTGCATCTAATTATAAGATTAGACTCTTAAGTAACAGGCAGAGGGAGGCACACATGTTAACGTCACGTTGCAACACAAAAAAAAGACTAATTTAAATAATATTTCCAGTTTGCACATACTGGACATGTTGTTTTTCCATACAATTAATTAATAATATAACAATTATATTAAACATAATACTATTTGGTCCTGGTTATGACCTGACACAGTGATTTACAGCGTCTCCAACCCTGGACCTGGAGAGTTACACACCTGATTCTACTAATCAACCATTAGAGCCATTGATAAGGATCTTCATTAGTAGAATCAGGTGTGTAACTGCTTGGTGCAAATCATTTAATTCAGTTGACAATCAGGATAATTCACAAACATACATGTTTCTAATAAAAGACATTTGAATCTTGTGCAGTGTGATTAGTCATATTTAGAAAATGAGCTCCCAAACTTTTCACCAGTGAGCACCAGAGGTCACTTTAGGTCAGTTTCCTCTGCAGTTCTTCTGTTATTTGCTGTTTGTCCTCCCTCTCCCTCCCTCACTCCCCTCTGTGTTAATCTGCTGTGTTTGGGTCTCAACACTGGAATGTGTTAGGGTTCGGGTTGGGCGGCGGCGGCAGAGCTGAGGTTACCTGACCTGGAATCCTCAGGATCTTTATTTCTTCACCTGTTCATCTTGACAAAACAGACGCAATGAATCAGAGCAAGGTGCAGTTTGAGCCTTTTGAATATTCCTACTATGAGTATCCAGACTGGTCCGACAACCCAGAGCCAACTACACCTCCCAAGGAGTGAGTATTAATCACACCGCTGATGATTTCCTTGCAAAGTATTGACCAGTGTTTGACCAGTGCTTAATTTACAGTAAATCTATTATTTGCATTTTTCGCTGCAGAGTTATTTTGCCATGTGAGCCCACAGCGGACGACCGGCTCTTCCACATATGCATACTGTCAATGTCTGTAAGTGCACGTGTTAAAATAATATAAACATATTAATTGTTGGTGTTAGTGTGTCACATCTGGTCTGAATGCATCATAATAACATCTATTAAACTGTAATGTGTGTGTCACATAAAAACTGTAGTTAATTTTCACATATATAACCTCACAGTTTCATTTCTTCTACCATTTGTGTTTGTGTGGAACGTTCATGGTTAAATCAGTGCAAATATATGGTTCTTTAGCTTTAACAGAGGATAAATACCTGCAAAAGTTTCAGGGTAGGAATTAACTACAACTCCCAAGATGCAGTTCATCCAGAAACAAACAATCACCATGAAACAATCTTTATATATATATAAATTCAGAACTTCAGCAACAACGTATATGCAATTATTACGCTCTGATTCAAGCCTTTGGTTTTTGAGAGCATCTAAAGAGAGGATGCACAAATTTATGGAGGAATTTAAAACTGTCTCTGCCTGCAGAAGACGAACAAAAGCATTTAGGATGTTTCAGGTAAAGTCTGTATTAGTCAGCATTTACTTCATCATGCACAAGAAATGTGGGACAAATCTGTTTATCACAACATCCAGGTTGCTAAAGTTTCCGTCTTCCTTCATCTGTCCTGAGACCTTGAGTTTAATGAGCTTCTCCATTATTTTATCCTCGTCCGTTTTCATGTTCAGGGCCTTTACCTCGGCCGCTCAGCCATTTTAAATGAGGCGTAACAAACCGTGACATCTGGGTCAGAGACTGAATCACGGCAGCAAGTCACAGATAACAAGACTCCTAGTAGCCTGAAGAATGCTCTTTGCCAAATTGGGCTGTTTATACGAGGCACTCGAAGCTTTGCATCTGCAAAGCTGCTTAGTTTTGTTCTTTCATGAAGTTGCATAGTTTTAACGAGCAGTAGCCACAAATAGCATTAAGTAAAGACTTGATGCTGAGACTTTATTGTCCCATGGGGATGTGCTTTGATGCTACAACAGATCCCACATCTCATAAATGATAGAAATGACATGACATTACTCAGGATAAAACCCAATAATCAATAAATGTTCAGCAACATTTTAAAACCTAAAGGAACAGTTCATAATTTTTGAAAATGGTTCCCATAGTCATATCAATAGGTGCTTTACAGCTGCTCAGCTACTACTACAGGGCTAATTATAATTATTTTTTGTTGGCAAGAAGCAGTTACAGTTTTTGACCTCATGCAAATTAAAGAATCTCACTTTGCTGCTGTTCATTGTTCATTGCATAACATTAAATGCTGCATATCTCGAACTGTTTAATGCAAATGTAGGTTCTTCATCAGTGAAATCCTAATGAATGTGATGGTTCTCTCCAGCTGGTGATCATGTTAATCCTGGCAGTTCTAAACAGGAAACACAAACTCTGCGGAGGATTTACTCGAGGATCCTCCAGTATCTTAAGGTGAGTTTTGCTGCTGAGTTAAACCTGGACTTTAGTTTTCAGGTTTGTCGCGTGTTTTAATGTTCATGCATGATCCGCAGTCCGGCAAACTTCTTGGATCAGACACAGAAAAAAGGCCTGGCCATGGCTGTTTTCGGACTGGTGTTCAGCAAACTGGCGATGCTGGTGCTCGCTCCAGACCCGCTGCCGTTCTCCAAAGAAACTCCAGCGGAACTCAAAGGTAGAGATACAGGTCCAATTTCTGGATTTTAAAAATGACATTTACTCTTTCCTCATTATCTAAAATGATCAGTTTAGCCAATCAATTAAGGCTTCCATAAGGAAACAGTGCAATAAATATAAATATATTTAGATTTTCTCTCTTTTTCTCCCTCTTTTTTTTCCAGAGTACATGAAGATAATAGCTATTTTCTACTACCCAGTCCTGTACTATCCTCTGCTGGTTTGTTGCACGCTGCAGCACATCGCAGGTTACGTGTTCGGGACGCTCCTCTCCTTCGGTCACTTCGGCATCCTGCTGTGGCAGAAGTTCGACTGTCCAAAGACGCCAGAGGTCACAATATTATATTGTCCGCAGATCAATATATATTTAAGCATAAATGGACCAAAAACAAACCTGATAAAACTTCATATTTTGCAGTGCTTGTAAACCTCTGTTGGGAAACGTGTCCCTGCAGATGAGTCATTGCTTTTATTGCTGTGTCTCCATGTTTTCTCCTCACAGATCTATAAATTCTATGCTCTGCTTGCGAGTCTGCCTCAGCTCGCCTGCCTCGCTTATCTCTGTGTCCAGTTCCCTTTGCTGTTCTTCAAAGGACCAAAGACAGACGAGGTGAGAAGGAATCAACAGTCAGTAAATACAAACTGATTTTAAGAAGTAAATACAGAAAATATCTGGGTTTGGCTGAAGTGTTTCCTCCCTGAAATTTGGAAAATGCATCTAGAAGCAGATGTTTTTTGGAGGTTTATTTACACTTTAAGCTGTTTCTGGTGCAGCCGAAACATGAATTTCAACTATGTAATTCCAGTAAAGCAGCTTGTGCAGAACACAGTGGGTTTAACTCGGCTCCTTCAGCAGATTATGACGACAGGGCTGATATTTTCTCTCCATACGTACTAATACAAAAGTCTTTTTGTTTCAACAACAGGCTGCAAATGGTTTAATAGAGAACTGATAATAAACATGAAACTAAACATTTAATTAGGCTGACAGGAACAATCATACGGTACAGTTTTCATTTTCTGAAACTAGTATTAGGATTCCACATCAGTGTAATGAGTGTGTGTCGCGTTTCCCCTGTTGTTAGTAATTAGTTCTCTGTGTATTTACTTGGTTTCTATTCAGTCTTCGGGCTAATCCACATGAATGCAGGTATTTTTGAGACCGACTTTTATGGCCGTCGGCCGCCTCATGCACATGTCTGAGCAGAAGATGGTGATCGATAAAAAGTAGGAACCTTTGCATCAGAGTTTGCTTCCAGACCATAAACAGTGGTGCACAACAGTGCATGTGGTGCAATCACTTTATGGACCTGCACCTTAAAATGCACCAAAATAAAAGATGCAAAAGGAAAAAAAGTGCTTGTTTATTGAGTGAATCTGGTTCCTACACCTCTGGATAGATGACCCTTCCCCTTCAAGTGGGGATGCATGAAAATCAGATAAAACTTGACAGTAGCATTCCTAACACGATGCCCATTTTTAGCCAATCACATGCCTAGAGCACTGCAGGACTCTCTATGGATACAACATACAGTTTTACTGGACTCAGGTTTTAGGAGCCTATAACTGCAGTTACATGTGGTTAAAAGGCTGAAAACCATGCAGAGAAACAAAAAAAAACCTCATCAGATCATGTGTGAAATGAAATAGATGCTTATTATCATGTCTGATGTTTGAATTGTTTGCACACAGGACCTTGACAGCAGCTACTACAACGACTATGTGAAGCTGCTTCTCAAGAAAAGGTCTTCAACTGCCAGGTGAATGAAGCTCAGAGCACAGCTCTGCAGAGGGTTTAATCCTCAGGTTAGAAAAGAAGAATGACTGACTGAGTGACTGTGTTCATATATTTTAGCTCCTCGACTGCAGACAAACCAACGCTGACAGAGAGAATACTGGAGTTTCCTAAGAGTTATATTTATATCCCAGAAAAAGGTGGGTGGGTGCACGTTTCTATTTATCACACCGTTATTTATCACGCATTTATTCCCTAAAGCTTTAAAGCTCAGAAGTGATGGCTGCAATTTTTTTCTTTTCTCTTTCAGTGTTTCAGTTTCCACTAAAACTGGCTGTATCAGCCTTCGTTGCCCTTGTGGCGATTTACCATGTGAGTATAAACTTATTAGGACCTTCCAGAAACGTATTTTGTGGACTTACCTGTAGTAAATGCGTGTAATCTCTCAGACGGCGTTGCTGCTGGTCGTGGTGGTGGTCCCCACGCTGCATATTGTCCGTGCTGGCATTGATGAAAACATCGCCTTCCTGCTTCTGGGGTTCGGGATCATCCTATCAGACGACAGGATGGAAGTCGTCCGAATCGTGACGTTCTACACGTGGCTGCTGGAAGGTTTGTGGCGATGCTGCACCGTGTCTGTGCACAGAAGCGATTGATCTATTCTTTTTCTTTTGCCCCATTAGTTTGCTACCTCTGTGCGGTGACCCTCTCTTGTCTGGTCAGTCTGGTCATGCTCATGAAGTCTATGATACTTCACAGGTGAGTGCAGTAAAACTGGTATATGTCATGTTTGCAGCTTGTTTAACTGCCCAATCATCAGTTATCATCTCTCTGGGCCTTGTTTGACCTGATGATAAAACACTCAGCCACCTGACTGATTCTGACTATTGTCACAGGCAGCACCAGCTGACCTCTGACCTCCTCTCTCTGATGCTTTGGGTTTCAGATCAAACCTGAGAGGCCTGTACAAGGGAGACGTTTACAAAGTCTACAACAGCCAGAAGACGATCCGTCCGTCCAGCCCTGGTGTTGTGTGTTGGATGGGCCTGACAGGATACCAGGCTGCTATCATCTGCTTTGGTGAAGCTCCAATATTCAGCAAAAACTGCAGTTTTAAAGGATTCTGCTGGCAGCTTTATTATTGCCATTGAATATAATCAATGAACCAGTCCTCCTTACAAGAACTCAATGACTCTTTTTAAATGTATTTTAGCATTGATCCTACTGTCGTAGCACATGTAATTCAGGTAGACATGAACTATGAACTGTAATAAAGAGCTCACAGTGGTACAAAAGTACAGAAATACAAAAATAAAGAGGATCAGCAACAAAAATATACCCTAAAGCCCAGGTAGTCCCTGTCAAAATGAGTTTAACAACAACATAAAATAAGTAAAATAAAATACAAATACCAATATTACAGTAGTAATAATAATGAGTGAGTTAGATGTGAGTTGTTCCATGAAATAATCCCAAACCCCCAGTTCCATATGACCTTTGCCCTTTATTCTCGTTAACATAGGAAGCAGTTTCACTCATATCCCCACCATCAAACCTGAATATGCATTTTTTATTATGGTTGCGGTTTAATTTCTGTTTCCTGCAGGAATGGCCATCCAGACGATTGTGTTTTTCATCTGCTTCCTGTTCCTGGTGTTTTTGATCATCGTCCCTGTTTTTCACGGCCGTAACATCATCGTCTTTGAAATACTGAGGAAGGCGTGGTGAGTCAGACAAGCTCCCATCTCTGTTAATTACCGATCAGAACAAGCACAGTTAACGTGTTCGGACTCCATCTTTGTTGCAGGCCCGGCTGGGTCACACTGATCCTGGTTACAGTGCTGCAACATGCAGCTGCTAAGTTTGCCTTCATCAAACAGGAAGCTGGTGCAAGAGACTTGAACAACAGGTATGTAAACCTGAGTCCAAGAGAGTCCAGAAAATAACGCACTGTACCTTTAAACTAAATGGAAACTAAGGAAACTATGTGGATGTTGCTGTGTAAATAATCCGCTTTGATTTCCAGACCGAGTCTTTTTCTCCTGACGTATCTGCTGTTCCTGGTCAACATCGTGGTGGGGCTGATTGTGGCCATATGGCGAGTGGTGATCACTGCTCTGTTCAACATCGTGCATCTCGGCCGCGTTGACATCAGTCTGCTGCACCGCACCGCCGAGACCTTTGACCCAGGTTTGGTTTTAACCGTTTCACACACAGAGAATTAGGCGTCATCAAGTTTAACGACATAAAACATAGACAGATAGTCTCTCTAGGTTTCTCTCTGTGGTGATATGTCTTCACCACGGTCTTTGTGCGACTTCAGTCATGTTCTGTGACCTTTGACCCCCCCAGCCTACAGCTATTACACCAACTTCCTGAAGGTGGAGGTCAGCCAGTCGCACCCGGTGCTGAAAGCTTTCTGTGGGCTGCTGCTGGACATGATGGTTGAAGGTGGAAGGGTGGGACAGAGAATACGAGACGCAGAGGAAGGTAGAGGCACACACACACACACACACACACACACACACACACACACACACACACACACACACACACACACACACACACACACACACACACACACACACAAACATGCAGCCCAGCTTTACATCTGACCTGTGTTCCACACGTTTCATTAAAAACATCTGAAAAAATGGTTTATTATTAATAATAATAATACATTTTATTTAAAAGCGTTTTCCAGGACACCCAATGTCACTGTATAAGATAAAAAAAATAAAAAAACAGATGAAATACAAGAAAAAATGGAAGTCTATCACTCTCATTTTAGGCTTAAAATAAAAAAATTAAATATTATTCATACATTTTTTTGTCTTTTCAATCAATCAATTGCCTTTATTGTCGTTGAACATTGACATGTTAATGAAATTTCCATTGCAACCCCTGTGTAATAAGACAGTAAAATAATAAAATGCATGCAACAAAAAAATAGAAATATAAAAATAGGTAATATGGCGTCATCTTCCTCCCAGAAATAGGACATTTTATTTCGATTTTTGTGATTTTCTATTAATCATTCAAGTCTCCCCCAAAAATGTTTGTACATAGGATAATATTTGTGCAAACAGCCACTATAATAATCATTGAAATGCTATTTTCTGCAAAGAAAATAAATGCATAACATGATTGTTAATGACTGAGCTGTTATAATCGTATGCATGAAATCTTTAAAAAAGATCCAGGCTTGTTTTCCTTGTTATGAATCCTCCATCCTTCCTGTGGTTTCCTGTTCTCCTCCATGTTTTTAGGGATTCAGGACACTCAACAAATCAAGGCGACCAGCAGTCAGAGGATTCGCTCTCGCTGGCAGCTGCTCTACACGCTGGTCAACAACCCGTCGCTGCTGGGCTCCAGGAAACACTTCCAGACGCTGCAGACCTCAGAGACCGTCCTGAACGGGACCCCGAGCCGCAGCTCCAAGAAGGAAGCTGCCGAGCCGGAGCCTTCCACAGAGGGCCAGGCCGTCCGAGATAAAACTGACTGAGATGCCTCGTCTCACAGTAAGTTTGGCAGCAAACTCCAAACTGAAGTGCATTCACTGCTGGGAGTAAATCCCTCTTTAGTCTTTCAGTTCAATCAATTCCAGCTGGATGAGCTTATGTCTATTAGCAAGACAGGAAATGGTTTAATCTGGGTGATAAATATAGATATATGGAGTTTTTGAAGCTTCAATAAGCCACTTCACAGCAGGGTTATCTGCACAATACATGTTTGATTGTATACGTCAGGTAGAAATAGAAAGGCCTTAAAAGTTAATGTATTATATATGATACGTGCAGCTTCATAGGGTTAATCTGATTTATGTTTGGAGCCTCCAACACTGATGTGACGATCTTACTGTTCAGGGTTTATCCAAAGAGTCTTTAGAGGTAGAGGCATGACTTTTTTATTGAAGTATAATCAGGAAACTGAAAGAGTTTTTCACACCTGCTACTGTGACATGTCAAATTATGCTCAGTGATGAAGGTTTATTAGTGATTTAATGCTCGAGAGAATCTCTTTTGAAGCAAAACCAGCAAATATCAATGTACTCCAACGTAAACCTTAATATACTGCTAATGACAACAAGTTCTTTATGCAATTGTTACTGTTTTAATTGGGATAAATCACAATAAAAAGTTATTGCATATTTTCAGTGTTATGTTCCATGTCTTTTTGCATTTCTTATATACTGCTAATTATGACATATACTATATTTAATACTAATAATAATTACTTATCATTCATATTAATACTAAATCACACAGGATGTTGTTTGCATTGAAATAAGACTGAAAAAGGGCCAATACGGTATATTAATTTATAAAAAACTTCCTTTAACCACTCATTATTTTACATATCTCTTCATATATATTTACTGCTGTATATATACTGTATACTGTCCTGTTTTAAAACATCATATTGAATGTATATTTTACTAGAATTTCTATTTGATGTGAAGTTTAGTGTCAGAATTTAATCAGGTACAGATTTATTCTATTCCTGCTGCATCAATGGTGGAGCTAGTTTACACTAATACTAACTATAACTGTAAATGTGCTTCGTTACTTCCCATCACTAATTAACTAATTATTTTACATATTGATTTAGGCTGTAGAGACAAAGAGAGACCAGCAATCGTTCAGTTTTCCTTTGTCAAAACTTTATTGAGGCACAGAGGATCAGGGAGCATTAGGGAGGATATTTAACATTGACGTTTTAGTAAAACCATATTATTACTGTTCTAACACGGTAAATACAACAGGATGGACCCAGATACAACAGAGCAATTACTTCACACATGCTCGGAGGTTGTTTTACTGTATACACAGCAGTCAACGTGGTGGATATTACTTAACTACATTGTCCACATTTGATCAACGTGACAGAGCGCGTATTTAACACATCCATTCAGTTTAATACGACAGGAAAACAGTAATCGTAGCTCACAGTAGCTCAGGATACAACGATTTTCTCTTTGAAACAACATCAAACATTTATTCTCTCTGAGAGGATCACGTTTCTCTATGTTTAAGCTTCACTCCTAACATGACTGCACAAATGGAAGTAGTTTAAAAGCAGAATACTGGTATTTTATCCATTTACTACCATCTGCAAGTGTTTACACTAAACTTATTATATTTATTACATTATTTCGTTATGAAATCAAGCTGAAAAGCATGATTTGTTTTGTGCTCACCTTGTTTTATTTTGCTCTTTTCTAGGATCGATCAAAGATGCTCTGAAGAAACAGTCATGGAGGGGTTAATTCATTTGATAATAATTCAGTTTATGAGATGTATTATTTCCTGATTAAAACAATTATCAAGATGAAATAACGTTAAAAAGAAATCATGTTCACTGAGAAGTTTATGTTGTTTTGCTCATTGTGGATTCTCTTTATTAAAACGCTGTTGAAAACTGGTCGATTCAAGGAATTCATTGGAATTTTTAGCAACAACTACTGCATGGCACTAAAGTGAATCTAATACATGCATCCCATGATTGTCTTGATCCAGATTCACATTATATGATGATGACGATTAAAAAAAAGTGCAGCTGTGGTGAAAGTAAACACGTTAGAAAGTAGGAAGACAGGTGTATCACCTATTTATACTGTGATAATGTCTATGAAACTGTGCTTCAAACTTCCATAAAGTGACCTATTTTCCAGTGAAACGATCAAATCCATAGGATGAGATTGGGTTTGGCCACGCCCACAGGTAATCTCATCCTCTGGATTTGATTGGCTGTGGTTATGGTTGATGGGTGGATGTCATGCTTACTTACAGGATTTAATATCCGAGTACAAAGAATTACATTTGTTCAATTCTCTCTTTGGCATATATATTATTAAATAGGTGCACAATGTGAAAGGGGATGTGATCTTATAGGTTTAAAAAGGCATTTCATATTGACTTTAAGGTTGTGGTTGTGTTCCAAATAGCAGCAGCAGGAGGAATGGAAAGAAAAGGATAACAAAGCAGATCAAGTTCATCTTTGAAGCTCATCTGGAAAACAATAATCAATGGCAGCTGGTAGACATGGATAATTCTGCACAGCTTGGGGTGTGGTTTAAAGCAAGTAAATGCATCGGTGCAAACTTAAAAAATAACTAAAATACTTGTTTTTCCCTGTAACCCATGGTGGCCTAATCCTGCTCCTGGAGAGCTTTTAGGAATCCCCTCCACTAATTATTAACCAGTTATCAAGCCCTTGATAGGGTTGATAATGACTTGATAATTAGAATTAGATTCATAAAAGATGCAGGGCAGTAGCTCTCCAGGAACAGGGCCCTGTTGAAACCAAATGCAAAATAATTGTACAACAATCTTTTATGCCAGAAACAATCAAGAGTTACTGATTTGGATATTTGTAGTTGCATGTTATATTCACAGCTTCAGCCCCGAGAGGCAACCTGTCACTATACTCAGATCCTACCTCACAGTCGTCTAAATTCCCCTTGTAATGAGACAAAGTAATAGATTCTGTCACCACGCTCTCTTCGGTATCTGCATCTTTCTCTCCATCTATGCTCTCCGCCTCCCCCTCCTCCTCGTCCAGCCGGCTGCTGTTTATCTTCCTCTGAGAGTCGGTGTGGGCGGCGTGGATGTTAAAGTTGGCGGTGAGGTTCCGCTCCATGTGATACTGGTCTTTGGCCTTCAGGATCAGCTTGTAGGTTTTGCTGCGGTACTTGTACACCAGGTGGAAACACGTCGCGCCGAGGAGCGGCACGGTGGACACGGTCAGGAGGCAGATGCTGACCGAGATGATGATGAGCAGGTTGGGGACCCTCCTCCTGGTGGTGAACAGCACCTGCACCTCGCAGTCCGACCCTCTGTAGGTCAGACACAGGGAGTAGTTGGTGCCGGGGCGTAAGCCGCTGAACAGGTACGTGTTGACGCCCTCCTTGATCCGCGACCACTGCACGGCCGAGTGTTTGTGGTCGGCGGTGACGCACAGATACAAACCGCTGGTAGGGGCTTCCCCGGAGACGTCTGGAGGGTCACGGGACTCTTCGCCGACTCTTTGGGAGCTCTCAGATGTGGCACCTGTCCGGCCAGGGATCTTATCTTTGGGTATGAGAAGAGGGTTGAGCCTCACCGTCGCCTCTGTTTCTGACACCCCCAAGGCAATGACGCCGAAGTCAAACGTGTACTGCTTGACGTCCTCCAAGCTCCCGTTGAAGACGTGGCTCGAGATGTATCTCGTATTCGCCGTCACGCCACATTTACTAGCAGGTAATTTACTGCTCGTTGCCTCCTCGGGAGACTTGGTGTTGATCTCTACAGCAGGCGGTAAAGTGGGTTTGTTGGTCGTGATGTCTTTTCTCCTTAAATCAGGAAGACGCACAGAATCAAAAACAGAGGTTTTGTCTGTCGTTCTGTGTATCATTGGGTGTGTCTGGGTATAAACGGGCGTTGTGGTCGTTTCCTTTACAGGTGTTGGTTTGGGCGGAGCCACCACCTCCACGGACAGAGAATCCTCAGCTCTACCAAACTCATTGGTAGCAGAGCAGCTGTAGTTGCCGCCGTTTTCCTTCCGCAGGTGTGAAATGATCAGAGTCCCGTTATTGAACACTTTGACAGGATTAGGGGACAGTGAGGAGTCTGATTCGGACGAATCGTCCTCCGTGAACGACAGAGCCACCTCTTGCCTCTGACTTTGGCTGTGAATACTCCACATGACCAGTGGCTTCGGGTTCCCTTTGAATTCACAAGTCAAGACCAAAGCGCTGTCCTCGTAGAAGGTTGTGTTACGGATGTCTGGCTCCGTTCGTATCGTGACGTTCGGGCTCGTGCACTTTGACTCGGGCAGGTTACCGATCGCTTCGCCTTTGAGTTTCTCCGGAGTCGCGCACATGATCAAATTCTGCTCTGCAACTATGATGGTGGTGGTTGACATCCATTCTCTGAGCCAGTCCAGAGAGCAGGTGCATGCGAAAGGGTTGTGATGGATCTGCAGATGTGACAAAGAAACCAAACCGTCAAACATCCCCTCGGCGAAGGTTACGAACTTGTTATTGTTGAGACGGAGGGACCTCAGGTCTTTGAGGTTGGAGAAGGCGTCTCTCGGCAGGTTCACCATCTCATTGTTGTTCATCTTCAACAACTGCAGCTCTGTGAGATTCTGTAGATCCTCCCAAGGAAAGTCCACGATCCTGTTGTGGCTGATGTCAAGGTTACGGAGGTGAACCAGAGGCGCGAGTGTCCCCTGTTCGATGGAGAAGATCTCGTTGCGGCCCAACCACAGAGACGTCACCTGGGTGACATTGTCGAAACTCCCCAACGGGATCAAACTGATCCGGTTGGCCGAGAGACTCAACGTGGTGACGTTGGGAGGCAAACCTTCTGGGATTTCAGCCAAGTCTTTGTAGGAGCATTCTGCGAAGTAGCGTCCGTATTTATCCGAGCAGGTGCAGAGCTCGGGGCATCTGGCGCCGAAGACCGTGACGATGCACAAAGTGAAGCACAGAACGTCCGCGACTGCCATTTTCCTGTAAAACAGTGTCACAGTCTGTCAGTCACTAGATTACAACTTATTTATTTTGCTTGCTTTATGCAAAATGGTGAGTAAAAGATAAAAAACCCATAAAGGAAAAGTGTGTTGCTACTAAGAAAAATTCAAAACGAAGCCTTTGTCTGCAGCAGCATAGCAGGAAATGGCGTCTGGGTCGTCTTTTTCATCATTTGCCGAGCGTATTTCTCTAAGTTAGATGGACAGCTGTCAATACGTCAGCATGCAGTGTTTTGTACTGGAACTAAACAGCTGATTTAACAAGGCGGGTTGTGAATAAAACCAGGTCACGGGCTGCTTTTAAGGATTTCACCTGCATTTTAAAATGCAATGTTCTCCTCTCCTGCAGCACTGTAATATCTCAGCATGCAGAACAGAAGTGGGTAAATATTATTATTATATATTTAATCAGGAGTCAAATATAGACATTCACACAGCAGGCCAACTCACTTTCATAGCTCTGCATCAGTCAATCTGTTGATAATCGATTGTTTTCCAGCTGTTTGATTCTTCTCTGACAGGCTTTAGTGACATTCAGACAGCTGTGCATGCTACATGGAGGGAAAAACACAAACATTTCATCCTTTTTCGCTGCTAAAGCTGTGAACGTGCTCTCTGTGTATGTGTTGATTCACGCAGAGGACAAAGCTTCTGTCTGCGTCATCGCAGAAACTGCGCAGCCTGCGGATCTCTGTCCTTGGTGTTGAAAGGCAAGTGTGATGTTTCTTTACAGCCGTCACATCTGCAGCATGCAAACCGCTGGACTTTACATACGCACGCACACACACACACACACGCGCACTACATGACTGTTAAGGTAATCGGACACAGGGCCAAAGTTCATCTCTCCTAAAAAAAAAAAAAGCCTCGACGTGCCGAGTCACACATGAAAAATTGATCCAGAGGAAAACAGATCCCTCTCCTCCTCTTCCTCCTCTCCTCCTCTTCCTCCTCTCCTCCTCTTCCTCCTCTCATCCTCTCTCTTACCTGCGCGTGTCTTTTCTGATCTAATGTCTGAGGAATCTTCTGGCATCAGTCGCTGCTTTTCAGGCTCAGGCTGTTTGGAAGTTTGAGGATGAATGCGGAGTCTGCGCGTCCGTCTGTCAGGCGGCTACATGCTGAGAAAACACGCGTGTCTCCTCCCTGAGGATACATCAGAGTTCTCTGCTGCCTCCTCTTCCTCCTCCTCCTCCTCCTCCTCCAGCAGACGCGTTCCCCAAAAAAACGCTTTAAAGGGGACACGACCTTCAACATGACCGCCACCAGAGATGATGTCGCTTTATAGTCAAAATGTAATAATAATAACAGGGGAATTTTGACAGGGCTCTGCTGGAATGTGTATATTATAATGAGATTTCAAACGAATAATACTAGTAAATTTATTCCCTTTCAACAGGTTCACTATACACATTTGACTTTTAAAACTTCCATATTTTTTGAGATGACAGTTTTCATGATGACCTGCATTCTGTCAGTCCGATTCATTATATGTGATTCATAAATATGTTAATTATAACCCTTAACGAGCTGTGGCCTGAGCATCAACGGTTGCCGCAGCAACTTGAGCTGGTTGCCGATGACAACGGCAGCATCGCAGCTAGAGGCAGACAGAAATGTGCAGAAAAAAAGAGCATTTTTCTCTCTCTGTGCTGGTCTCCTGTCAAATATAACATGGTCATCATCACTGTAATGACTTCATACAGGTACGGTGTGGTTTGGTGTTTCTACAGCAAATATATTAGAGACACTGGCACGTTTAAAACAGAGGTCCAGTCTCACCAGTAAACCACTAACATTCTGTCCCATAGGCTCCAATTATAAGTTTAAGGTGTAAATTCTCTAGGTATAACAATAGGGCAACTCCCTTTAGCTATTTCATAGTTGTAGTAACTAAGCTGCTGTTTTTAATCACATTTTAATATTGAACTGTGAAAGAAAATAATATGTTTGTTTATTGCCAGTGCTGTTGCTACCTTCGGCCACAAGGTGACAGTGTTGGATGCATATAACAGATTTTATAAGGGTATATGCTAGTTTTATAACTAATATCAACTATCATTAAGTAGAGTAAGTAGTCGCACAACACTCAATGACCTAATGGAGCCTTAATTAGTATCGTTAGCAACACCTGTGCTGTGGAAAAAGTCTATTGTAAAGTAATGTGGTTGTAATCAGGCTAATTTCAGAAACTTCATCCAGCTGCTTACATCTATAAGTTTATTGTTTAACAGCAAGAGACGGACCTTCTCCCTCAGCCCTGTTCATTCAGCATATTCTGCCTGCAGCCGCGACAGATCCCTGCATTGTTATTGAACTTTCCACTTCCTGCCATTCATCACCTGATCAGTAGCCCTCAGACTTCGATACTGACCCAGATTCATCCACTTCCTGCCAGTTCATCAATGATGCTTAATGCCTTTGTGCTCCAGCCGTCCCGTCACCTCTCCGGCCTTTGCAGGTTCTGGTTTCAGGATTTAACAGTAGGATTACTGCAGGTGCCTTGGGCTGGTCACAAGAAAACTGCTGCTATAAAAGGTGCAGTTTTATTTTGAAAAACGACATTTATTGGGCACTGAACTGATGTTTTCGTGTCCAAGATAGAAATAAGAATGATTGTTTTTTTGTTTTGGGGAGGAGGGTAAAAATTCATCCATATTCAATCATATTAATGCAGAGAGAAGAGCATTTACACTGTTTACTGTTCTGTCACTTCCTGTTAAAACTAAACACAGCAGCTCTGTGTCCTCCAGGTGGCGCCAAACGACCAGAACATCCTGGAACGTCTTTGCATCAACTCATACACCACAGTAATGAAATGAAACAGAATCATGCACCTTAAAATCATTTTATTGCAAAGCCAATATAGAGCAGGGCCTCTATGTTGGTGTTATAACTGAGCCACATGTTGTTTTCTGCAGGAAAAAAACAGAAAGATCCTATGAGTGAGGAATAAAAGCAAACCTGTCTGTGATATTCTTCTGTACGAATTCAGGATATGATATTCTTTAAAATATCATATTCAACAGTGCATAATTCAGGACTACAGACCAGACACAGAGGGAATCTATTCCAAGTTTACTCCACATCATCTGAAAAACCAACTCTGTCCTTTGTCCTTCACAGTTCATAATGTGCTCATTTGTTGTAAAGTTGTATTTAATCAAATTACACAGAGAAAACCAAGGTTTATTTCTCCCCTTAGGAACCCCTTAGAGGTTTCCCCACTCTAATACACCTGATTCTAATTGTTATCCTATCAAGAAGCTTGGCATCTTTCATCTATGTTCAGGAATTTGATGGTTTGTGGAATAAAAGTCCTGTTTGTTCATGAGTAGTGGTGAGAAATAGAGCCACACATACAGATAAAGATAAATACCTTCCTGTCTGTTTAATACAACTGTAACTTTAAAAACAACACTTATTTTTATTATCAGTATATTTGAAATGACTTGTTCTATCTAAAGCTGCAGAAAGAAGCTTTATTGGTTCGTTAGATTATTGGTTCGTTAATCGAAGGCAGGTTTTATTTGATCAAGACTAGAAAATCCCAAAGAAGTCGGGTTTCTTTCTGTCTACTTCCTGTTTTATTTTGAAATAGCTTCTCGTTGTGTTTTCTGTCCCCTTTTACTTCCTTTTTGTCTGACGTGTTTCACCTGTGCCTCATTCCTCACCTGTGTCTCGTCTGAATTAGCTCTTGTGTATTTAAGCCCTGGTTCGCTCCTTTGTTGTTTGGCTTTACCAGTTGTTTTTTTTATGTTTTGCAATTAAATTTACACTTACTCCATCCTGCCTGTGCTGCTGATACGATGCAAAAATGTTCTGATAACTGACAATCTTTTTTATCAATTGAACAATGAAAATCAACTAAATAAATCAAGTTTTCAGCTCTTAAGTACTACATCACATCCTGGGAGGTCAATAAAAGCAATAAATATTTGGGATGTCTTGAAATTTCTGGTGTTATATGTAAGAATTTCAGTTTATTTTCATTGCTCGGCAGTGCAACAGTAATACAAACAAGATATGTAATAAAGAGAATTATATGGTGCTTTAATGTAAGAGGTGTGATTCTCCAGCAGGAGGCACTACAGGCCTTTAATGGAGAAGCTTTCAGCTCTCTCTGCTCTGAGCTTTTATTCTTATCTCACTCATATATCAGAATTTCTACTCCATGCTGTATCCGAGCCGCCTTCACCTCGTCGTCCTGTCAGGTCTTAAACAGCTCGTCTGACTTGAAACAACCAACTTTTCAGCTGAAAATCAAGGCTGAATTTATTCCACAGATGTCCTGCAATAAAAAATAACAGTCGACGCTGCGCTTATGTGTCACTTTTATCCAAAATGTTGCTTACTCCGTTCACACAATGGTGGCCAGCTACCACGCAGGGCGCTGGCGGAGCCATTGGGAGCGATTTGGGGTTCAGTTTTTTACCCAAGGACACTTCAATATGTGGACGAGACGAGCCAGGAATGAAACGACTGCTGCTCCTCCTGCAGCAGCTATAATCCCATTTTATAGTTTATGGTTTGCAATTTTCTATATTATTCTTAGTGTCAATAAGTCGCATGTGCAGAAAAAACAACAATGAAATGAACTAATTGCAAGTATTGCATGTGTTTTACTGCTACAGATTTCATGCATACAATTATATCAGTATATGTTATGCATCTACTTTTCTTTGCAGAAAATAGCATTTTAATGGCTGTTATAGTTGCCATTTACACAAATCAAATCCATTTATCCCATTATTCTAAAGACTTGGTTTGATAATTCATAATAACTCTGTCTAGAAGGGTTTGTCTTCTCCATGTTCTCAGGAGAAAGGGGCAGGAGGTTGGTGACATATGGGAGAAAGCACATTTTTTCTGCTTTAAAAGGTCGTTAAAAGAACAGAGTTGCAGCAGATCTGCAGTTTTCTGGGAGTCTGTGGAAGCTCGGATGGATCAGAACTTCAGAAATGTACTTTTTGAATCAGCTGCAGCTGCCTGATGGACCCGTAACGTCACATGTTCTCACATAAATACGTTAATTCTTGATATATTCTCCGGGTGATAAAGGGCCGACTTTGTAATTGTCTTAATGTGGCTGCTACACCAAAATTATTGGATTGGTTTGTGTTTTTTCCACCGATTGATGCTGAACGCTGACTTTTAATCGTTTGCTCTTCGCTTCCAAAAACAGTTGCGTCAGTTTTATGTTTGTTTAATTGAAGATCAATCTGGCACATCCAGCCGTTGATTCCTTTAATGTAATTACTCAGCGTTAGTATTGGACCACAGGCTTCTTGTGATGTATGAATATATGTGTCGTCTGCAGAGTTATGGCAACATGTTTTAGTCTGGGAGTCGTGTGAGGTTAGGTCTAATCAAAGTGAGACATTTCATTGACTTTTTAATATAAGAGGAGACAACTTAACTGTGCAAAAAGTTGTCAGATACTCGGATTAAGAGGATAAGCTCCTCTTGTCAATTCCTGGATCTGATATCTGATGGGAAGGACAAACTCCAGCTCTGGATCAGGAAGTGATGGTGTCTACTAATAGTTTACTGAAATCTATTCTTCTTTGTTTGATCAGGTGATAGATCTGTATCTGGATTGCAGGATGGACACATGACGAGGTTTTATTCCCTTGATTTTGGCATCGTGCTTGAAGAAGAGTTCTTCATAAAATGAAATTTGTCCGAAAAAGACTCGTATAATCAGAGCTGTCCTTGTAATGTGAAGAGTCTGTGCTCCTGAGCATGAACAGAATCAGAAGTACCTCTCACATAATGGCATGGTAAAATAAATGAATAAATATTGTACCGAATTTCTCTGAGAAATTGAAAATGTTAATAATTTTACAGATAAGATCCTTTAAGACTTGATTGATGTCACAGCAGTGCAGCAAACAGATGAATATAACGAAATATGAAGTCAAGATAAAATGAACTCTTCCAAAAAAAGTTTGGGAAACTATTTGGGTGGACTATTCCTCCCCTTTAATGATACCCAATTGTATTTCATATTCTTGGAAATCCTGATTAGTTCCCATCACAATGAGGCACAACTTGTAAGAATTGTGCATTTGTGGAATGAGCAACACAGCTAACGACTGAGACAAACACAGGAGGACACTGGGAAATGTAGGACATATGACCCCAGACATAACAGGAATCAATCCTTCAACCTCACCACACCATAGGCGCCAACAAACATTATCTTGCAAATCATATTTGAGGGTTTTTTTCTAGGAATATGAACCCCTATCCCAGTCAAGTTTTTCCTGTAATGGCTCTGTCCTGGGTGACACAGTGGTGCAGGGGTTAGCGCTGTTGTCTCACAGCAAGAAGGTCACAGGTTCAAGACCTCCTTGGTCCTGGGTCTGGGACCTTTCTATGTGGAGTTTGCATGTTCTCCCTGTGTCTGTGTGGGTTTTCCAGTCCAAAAACATGCTGAGGTTAATTGGAGACTCTAAATTGCCCGTAGGTGTGTGTGCCCCACGATTGACCATGTGACCCTAATGAGGAATAAGCAGGTATAGAAGATGAATGAATAAATGAATGAATGGCCCTATCCTCTTGAGTATTTAAGGGACACCTGTCAGCCAAAGCAAACCCAACAATTCATTAGATTTGATCAAAGATGGCTTCATCTAGACTCGACCCAGGGCGAGGGTTCAAAACTTTAACATCTCATCGTTTTGCGCCGTGCTGCACAGATCGTTGTCAGAGGGTCACTTCCACTTCCACAAAGACACCTGAGGTGGCTGCACAGTCGCCGCGCAGCCGCTTTGCATCAGAATCCAGCCGCTACGGAATTTAATCAAGTCATCTCCCATATTTCACACAGCCGGAAAATTAAAAAGAGATCACATGTGTCAATGCAAATTTGTAGAGAGGCTGAACCTCATCCCCGCTGTGTGCTCCATCCATTTCCCGGTAACTTACACCCCTCAGTGGAGGAGCGCAATGTGATTTCGGCAGTAATGTGTTTCTATTGCTCCTCCCGCGATGCCCTGCGGTATCGCTATCACGCTGCACGGAGAGCTTGGAGGGCTTTGGAGAGCCTCATTTACCTCCATAATCTTTCACAGTCATTGACATGCGAGCGCGGTGTAATGCACTCATGCACACACAATGTACCGAGCGAGGGAGCTAGAAGAAGTCTAAACACAAAAAGAGTCCTTGTACATGGCTGAGTTGAGGGGGAATTAACATAGTGAAGACGCTGCATTATGCAAATGTGTTATGGTTCCTCTCTGACAGTGCTGGTAAATTGGATGATGTTTTATGATGATGTAAGAGAGAGTTAAGGCACGGCGGATCAGTGCATTTAATACCTCTTTGATATATGTCCTCCTCCTCCTCCTCTCTAGCCCTACCTCGGCTCGTCCTGCTCTGAAACGCCCATGTCTTCAGCTCGCCTTCGGGACGTTTCCCACAAGCTGTTCCGATTCTTGGCGTTCAGGACCGGCAGAGACAATAAGACAATAAAACAGCGCTGGATTAGCCTGCAGATGAGCAGGGGACGAGGCCGCCTGGAGGAGCTGAGAGTGTTAAACCTTACTAAGGGGATAAAAGGATTGGAAATGTGTTTGCCTGTTGAGTGTCTCACCCAGCGATCATTTAAAAAAAAAAAGATACGACTTCTTTTTGGTGAGGTTAGCAATTTTGAGGAGTCATAAGGGATAAAGGGATCATCAGCTGGGTCAGACGCTTAGAAATAAACAGGAATTAATCCTGTTACCGTGGCTAAGGTTGAGTGAAATGACAGAGTATTGCAGGAACACACACAAAAAACACACACACACACATATACAGCAACACACACAGAACGGAACGGCGGCCTTGGCTTTGTTCTAAAGCTCTTAGCCGTTTGTCTAGTGTTACACAGGCTCCATTTACTCCTGATTGCCTGTGACTGGTGACCTCTGAACCCAATCCACACCGGTACTGCAGGAGGAACCATCAATACTTGCAGCAGGTTGTTTTTGCCTCTGGGCTGGTGGATAAATGATGCCCTTGGTGGACACACACACACACACACACACTCAAAAGAGAAACAACAGCACACACACACACACACACACACACACACGCATCTATACAAAGACCAACTGAAAAGGTTTCACCGTTTTTCAGGGTTTTAACAGTTTATTTAATTCAAATTTATCACATTTCTCATCACAATCAAACATTTTCCTGCTGTTTTAGAAATTCTGATTGTTTATTTATTGTTTATTTGACAGTTGCCATTAATTTTCATTCATTTCCTCAGGAAATAGAAAACCTTCACACCGTTCATCACAATGAACATCAGGTCTGAATTGTTGTTTTTGTTTTTTTCAGTTTTACGTTATTTGCTAAATTATCTGTTGACTTTTCAAATCACTCCGTCACCATGCCAACCGCACCTCAATAATGCAACTGATGGAAATTAATGCAGACTTATTTTCATACCTGAAAGTTTGGACCAAGGTATTTAGAAAATGCTTCATAAGATGAATTAATGTTAATGGTGATGCAGCACAGGTGTGATTCCTCCTTGTAGAGATGTGTTGGCGATGGGAACCGGCTCACATCTGTTCTTTTTCTTCTTTTTGTACTTTTCTCTTTTGGAACATTAGCTACATTTGTATTTTTATTAGTATTTTACCTGTTTTATTTTAGGTGTTTAAATAAAAAAATGAAATGTTTAAAGTGTCGATAACTGTCCTTTTTTAATTTCTATGCTTAGGTTTTTTAAGGCATTTTCTCTCTGCCTCGTGTAGCAAATTAAAGGGATTTTACAGCTGTAAAAGCAATTAGCTACAGCAGTTTATTGAAATTGGGCGACACGGTGGAGCAGGGGTTAGTGCTGTTGCCTCACAGCAAGAAGGTCGCAGGTTCAAGACCTCCTTGGTCCTGGGTCTGGGACCTTTCTGTGTGGAGTTTGCATGTTCTCTCCAGGTTCTCCAGCTTCCTCCCACAGTCCAAAAACATGCTGAGGTTAATTGGAGACTCTAAATTGCCCGTGTGAGTGAATGGTGTGTGTGCCCCGATTGGCTGGTGACCTCTCACTGTAATGTGTTGGGATAGGCTCCAAAAGACCATGTGACCCTAATGAGGAATAAGCGGGTATAGAAGATGAGAAGACTTTATTAAAATTTAAACGATATACGTGTTCAAATGCAAATGACAAGTCAAAACAGCACTAAATTTGGCCGAATTACATACTGTCAGTCAGTCATCTTCTATACCTACTTATTCCTCATTAGGGTCACATGGTCTGCTGGAGCCAATCCCAGCGCATTACAGTGAGAGGCAGGGATACACCCCAGATGGTCGCCAGCCAATCGTGGGGCACACACACCATTCACTCACATACTCACAAATATGGGCAATTTAGAGTCTCCAATTAACCTCAGCATGTTTTTGGACTGTGGGAGGAAGCTGGAGAACCTGGTGAAAACCCACACAGACACAGGGAGAACATGCAAACTCCACACAGAAAGGTCCCAGACCCAGGACCAAGGAGGTCTTGAACCTGCGACCTTCAGGTATATCTGGTAAAATGGAGAGCCGTTTTTGAAAAAGCCAGCTCTTCTTAGAGTCTCCTTGGCTGTGGATGCTCAGCTACAATCAGACCAGTAGAGAAATCATCCAAACATTATCCTGCCTTTGATCTGTTAGTATAGAACGAGTCATTTCACCATCTAGAGCTGAAATATAACTGAATGAATAGAACCTGTGGTCCTGATATAGAGAGAAACTGTGTTCCACTTCATGCTGTTTTACTACTTCTGATATAGACTAATTGTTATAAATACTTCCACATCGACTGTGTGAGAGCCTTTCTCTGTCCAGGTGTGGGTGATTTGTGCCCTCCCCCTTCACAGGTGGTGGTAATTGTTCATTACAAATAGAAGCTGGTTCTTCTCGATGCTCTGATGGAAGCATGATGCCTAAATGTATGTGACTGACCTAAATACAAATACGTTGGTCTGATCTTTAATGTCTTGCTTTCTTATTTTTGGAAGGCTGCTACTTCCACCCTTCGTGTTAATCTGACCACGTCTTTCCAGTCAAGCCTGACTTTATCTCCAGGCTTGGTTCATGTCCAGCCTGGTTAGTAGTTGAATTCCTGGCTCCTCCAGTTCCCTGCGTCCTTGGGAAATATCCTTAAACCCAAATAGTGTGTGAATACCAAGTCTAACAGCTTGGTTTATGAATGGATGAATGTCCGCTTACAGTGTAGAGACCTTTGTGTGGTTGGTAACTAGTTATGAAACCATAAAACATTCAAACTGCCTTAAACTGAGTCTGAATTCTGTTTCTTTTTTCGTCGGCACCAACTCTAACGATTGTGTTTATTCATGCTTTCATTCTGTACCACAGGGAGGAAAAAAGAGCTTTTCAAACGCGGTTTCATTTGTACTTCTTGGTGCTGAGTTGACTGTTTTCACAGCTAAAGCTAAGCTCACATAAACATCCTTTATCACATAAGTTTAGTCTTTGTTTGGCATTAAGGGAGGTTAAGCATTAGTCACAATCAATGTTTAATACCTAATTATGCATGTCTGCACCGAAAAGTAAAGAAATGCAAACTAGCGTAGACAGACTGTAAAAGACTCACACCCAGGCGTATACTGTACACACACACACACACACACACACACACATACTCCCCACTCTCTCTTTCACACACACACACACACAGCCTATGGTAATGAATCATGGCCTCATGGCAGGGGGCCTTGATTTTGGGACATCATCCAATATCAGGCCTTGGGGAAAAAGAAGAGACGATACACATTCGTATGTACACACACACACACACACACACACACACACACACACACACACACACACACACACACACACACACACACACACACACACACTATCCATGCTGTCTGAAGCCCTTGTTACAGATACAGCAGATTTAGTTGGGGGGCCAGGCGCCCAGGGACGGCGCTCACCCCTCTTCCCCCTCCTCAGCCTCCCATCTCACTGGGAGCAAATGTATTCATCTCATCCTCTCCGGCCAGAGAGGTCACAGCCTTATCTCGCCCTCTGCTGTAGCGCTGTCAGCTCACCAGCCACAAACCATAACTTCTAACGGCCAGCAAGTACGCCGTGTGGTCAGAGGCCAGCGAGGAAGACAGGGAGGCATGTGACGAGGGGAGAAGGAGGCAAAAAAAGATCAATTCCAGCCGGCTATTTATCCTGTGAAGGATCTACTGTCGTTTCCTTGATGTTGTGCAGTGATCGGCCTCGTTTAAAGGTGCAATCAGCAATATTTTATGGTGATGGTGTATCTGCCACATTTTCTCTTAATCTGAAGCAGACGATCGCTGACTTTATGGCTAAAGAGAACGTTCTGCCAGCACAACAGAAATATTATCTCCTTTAAGCTGATATGTTGGTTTTCTTTGTAAGTAACATTCGTGCAAAGTTCAGAGTTGGAACTCCTGGATTAAAGAAACAAACATGGAGGAAGCTCGTCTAATTTCTGGTTCCACGATGGTGGAGCAGCAATTGTAAAAGCGTTGTCACCTTTGAGGTTTAGTGGTGACCGTTTAACTGGGACTGGGATGATATTCTCCTATTCCTTGAGTTTGGAATGGTTCATAGCTGACAATAACTTATTTCCATATCCACATTCTTTGCTGTTGTGATTGTTTGTCCTCTCCTGAGGGAATTATCTGCTCTTTAGCTGCTAAATGCACCACTACGTTCACCAACTAGTTGCTAATGGCGTCTGTGATGCTGTTATTGTGTATTTGGAGTATGCCGTGTGTCATGATAAATAAAGATCTAACATTTTCGGAGGAGAACGCACCTTTTACACCTGTAGTTTCTGACAGATGACACTAGATGCTACTGCAGAGCCTACGACCGGAATCACCACCGGTGTCAGAAATTAACGGGGAGATAAATCACTTGTTAAGACGGACGAGGTTTTCAGTGAATTTAAAGAGAAGCGGGGGGAGCGGAGGTGGAAGGCGAGGAGCGGCGGTGGGATTACAAGCGGGCGCCCCCACCGCACATGTTTTACAATGCAGCCGTCAGATGTAGAGGAAGGCACTTCCACCAGAGTCCAGTTAATTAACCACATCAGTTTCTTAATGTGATCAGTTTTAATTAAAGCGGAATTTAATCGCGAGTGGTAACAGGAGGGTAGCAGCGGTGACAGTTGGGGGAGGGGAGGATGGGCGGGTGTGTGGTGGAGGTTACGCCACAATGGGCAGGTTGCTTAAATGTGTGTGTGTGTGAGCTGCAGGAGCCCCAGTTTCCCTCACTTTAGATTTGTGGGCGTCTAATTAATATGGATGGAGCATTAAGCCTTTTGGACTCTGGTGCCTCTCATTTCATGACTATTAATGATTTTAATGAACTGGGCTAATAAGGCCGTTTTTCTCCACTGAGCTCTGGAAGGGGTGTCCGACACACACCAGGGTCAGGAGGACGGGCTCCCCCGGCCTCCACATGGGAAATTAAAACAGCACTCACAACCCATTAACGCTACATTGTCCGTGCCCTCATCAGACGCTCTCAGAGACTCTGTTTATCATGGAGGAAGACAACGCCAACGGGCTGGTAGAGGAGGAAGGTCACACGGAAACTACGTGGAATGGAAATTAACACTGAATGAAACTAAAGCCCATTTCAGGCATGAATACTTAACATTGCTGGCTGAATCCATTAAAGAGATGGATTTTTTTCTTTTTTCATTCAAATACAGGCGTCCGTGATGTAAATGTGTGAAATGCGGAATCTACAGGGTGAGGTTTCGGCACCGGAAACGTTCCGGTTTCTGTTTGTAGTCGGGGTATTGACCACAGGACGGGCAGATCCATACCACAGGATCAATACTTTGATACTCACAAGCTACTCATCTGGTATCGACTCCTTTAAGAACAATATCGATTAAAACAAAAATGATATACAGAACGTGGGTGGCTGTTTTCAGTTCTTCTGTTCTTTTGTCAACAAGATGTTGCGTACTTTATTCTAAGTGTCAGAGGCTTCAAGTATCCACAGCATTCTTGAACGTCTTAAGTAGGTTTGAACTATAATGTGTCTCTGTACCAAGGTGATTATTATCTTTGTATAACACAAGGAGCATCTGTGTGTCTGTAGCTTGCATATCTCTCTGACTGTTTGTCAGATAAACCTCGACTTTCGGATATTGTGCATCATTATCATTGTAAGTTTAGCTCTGTAGTGTCCCATCGAGAGCCTTTTTTCTTAACCCCTTGAACTCCAGCCTTTTTTTTTAGTTTTCTGCATGAAATTGACATAGTGAGTAGGGTATATCTGTGGAAAAAAACAAACATTTATTGATCTCATCCCTAACCTGCAGCAAAAAAACACATTTTTTGTTAGTCGCTTCAAACAAGCAACTTTTTCCTTTAGTGTTTTTTGTCTGCTAGTTTACTGGGTTTTTGTCATAAAGCTACATTGATGGTACCGTTGGACTCGTCATAGTCTCAGCTTTCATATGAGATGTCATTTGTGTGTGTAGCATCAAGTATCGGAGCGCTAGCCATTAAAATATGGCGAGTGGGTTGGCTTTATGATCGTATAGAGATTTTCACATTTGTTAATTAATTAGCTTGATTTTGGAGTTGTGTTTGGTGTGTGTAAATATGACTTATATGTGCTTATAGTGGAGTTTCTCCTCTTTAATTTGATGTATAGCTTCACTATATTTGTACATGATTAGTGGGGGGTGGACCCTGGAGTTTAACGGGTTAAGCAGTCCTGGCCAGAGCATTCCTTTCCTGCATGAAGGCTATAAACTCTGGCCTGTGATTGGCTGAAACTGGAGAACACCTGATATATAAGATCTTGTTTTTCTCCTGTTTATTCACCTATTTAAATCATTTTCGTTGTGTTCAAACATCTTCTTGTTTGCGGCTGCTTTAGATTTCAGGAAGATGGTGTAACATAATTACTCTGTTTGGTTTCATTGGTTTCATGTCCACTAACTCTCCTGTCATTCCAGATTCCACTTTGTAATCAGCTCATTTCCCTCACCTGGTTTTCCCCGCCCATCTCCTCACCTGCAGCCCATTTCCTCATCAGTCCCTCAGTATATATACTGGTTCACTTCCCCTTCACCTCAAGCTCTCCAGTGTTTTCTGATTAGTCTGCACGTTATTAGGTCTGTTTACCTTAGTGATCTCCTGGTTTTGACCCTCATGCACTTTGGATTGACTAAACTACTTATCCCTTAAACTTGTTTGCCTCCTTTTGGGTTCAAGACTTTGTTCCAGCTGTGACAGATGGGGTTCAGGTTATGCCCTAGGTACCTCTAGACTGGGGCATTTGTATGTCTCTCCTTTCTCTATCTCAATGTTCGCCCCAATGTACAATTAGTCCATTAAGACAGTCACTGCGTTCACCCGATTGCAACTGGTTTGCTTCATGTGAACGGGAATTGGTTTGGTAACGCCAGGTTTGGGCTGGTTCCAAACCACTTGGGGCTGCCGTGTGTACGGGATCCAATTGGTTTCCCGTACTGTGCATGCACTGGAATTTTCTCCCGGTGGTATGTAGCAGTCCTCATTTGGCCAAATATAATAAATGCACTTAAGTTTTCACTTTCAACTAGTGCACTGCACTAGTTAATGAAAACTAATAAAATAAAACATAAAAAAACACTAAAGACAAACAAAAAGTCAAAATGAAATAAAAATCAAGACTAATAAAAAAATCCACAACTATTCCAACCTTGGTCTGTTGCTTCCTTTCCCTTTAATCTTTAAATTAGCTCAGTCGACGCCATGAGGGACATTTTATGAAAACATTACTTAATCCGTTTAGAAAGATTGCTGACATGACGATTCTGTAAAAATAGACTTGCTTACGCAGACGTTCGACCAACATGTAAAACCGAATTCACAGTCACAACGGAAAAAAAGGAGCTCAAGTGAAACTTTAAATTATCAATAGCTGCTGCCAGAGCTCCAGACAGAAACACGATCTGATCTGCTTAATGAATGACAAGCCATTTAAACGGGAGCAGGGAAAAGCAACCTTGATGCATGAGGACTTTTTTTTCCCCCTCTCCGTTCAAAGCTTCAGTCAGTGGATCCGCTCTAGAGAGCTGTTGTCCTGTCCTGTGGGAACAAACGTGTCTCATCTCATTTCATCTCATTGAATCAACTCGGAAACGGTGAAACACAATCAAGTAGCTGCAGCAGAAGTGGCGCAAAGGCTTTGGGATGAAATAAGAAGCAGTTCTGTCTTCCGTGACTTATAATGACGAAAAGAAACCGTTTACCTCCATTTCTAACTTCAAGGTCTGGGTTAAAAAACGAAGCAACTGTGGCCTGTTTCTCATGCATGGAAGCCCGTGACCTTTGCTGCCACTTCACACTGAACACTATCCCTCACCGCTGCTCCTCGTAATGCTTTCTCTCCCCCACTGGGCCTCAGAAATACTCTCCCTCACGCTGATAGACAGCCATTGATTATCGCTTCACTGCAGCAACAAACAAAGCTGTTGAACTCCAACCCACCAATCACAGCTGGGCCTAAACCGAGCGAGGAGCACGCTCATCCTTGACTTCAACCTCCTCCATCTTCCCCCTGCTCGTTCTCCTTGCCGGCTGGGTCACATCATGGCAGAGTTGCTGGCCTTGTGTGATGAAATTTACAGCCTAATGTAACCATCTGTTATGTAGCAAACGCATGATGCTGGAGGTCCTTCACCTTCTTCAGTGCGCTGCTTTGTATTGTAAATGTGCTATTAACATTCATGAAGGTATTTACATGCATTCACAAGCCAGGCTGCCGGTATTTATATCACAGGTTGCACACTGAAAAAAGTTATGGCGCTCTTCCAAGTTGCTTCCCTTAAAGCGAAAACTCACCCAAAAACCATGGCCGACGTGACGTGTTCCTGTTCTTTTCATGTGTAACTAGACAAAGTCAAGCCAATATTTGCAGCAGTGAATCAGATGTAGATAAAGTGTTTAAGTATAAAAGCCACAATTGGATAAAAAGGAAATCAGGACCTTTCATACCTCTGACTTTGGGCACATTATTGTTGCATAGGCTATAATACACTCAGTATAGATATTACCTATTAATAATATAATATAGATATCCCTTTAAAGCAGTGGTTGAAAAAAAACATGGGAAAAACAGCTTTTATTTTGAAGAGTACAGAATTACTAATGATGCACCATTATTTTGAAGGAGTGTTGTACTTTTCTTATTTCATGTTTTTAACACAACATAAAGACATTGTGTATTATTGCACTATTTTGTGAAATATTGAAATAGGTAAAGCAGTAACATACACTTGATTCATTTTTGATCAACAGTCTATAGTTGATAGTTTGAGGTGAAGTCAAACCAGGCAGCAATTTGGGACAATAGATTAAATTCTTCCTTAATGCTCAACAAAACTGTAAAAAAATATAATTTAGTCAAATTAAACCAGTATATAATGCCATGCAACTTACATTCCACTGCATATTTTACAAATTTCATGTCGTACTGTTTATTTTTTGCTGCACCAAACAATTAAGCAATATTCCCCAAGAGAGTGTTGTTTAACGTTAACAGGTGAAGAACAAAAACATGCAGCATCAATGTTCACATCTTCTTTTTTTATAATTAGAATCAGCTTTTAAATCAGCCTTTAAAGCAGACCTGGTGGTTAATTGAATCAAGGTGAATAATTGAGCGTTAAGATATAATATAAAAAACTGCAGGAAATAAGCAAATAATACATTTCCTAAGAACCTGTTCTGCAGCCGACTGTGTCTCCAAACTCAGCCATTAATTGTGCCTTTTCCCACAAAGATTTTAAATGCCTTCCAGTTTGTTCCTCGGCTTTAGGGGGACCGCAGGGTCAAATGTGTGACAATTAGCATCAAAAACCCAACGCTGCACAATATTAGAACCGTCTGACACTGCTGAACTTGCAGCTCCGCACATCAGAGTGAACGAATGAGCATAATAACAGTCATGAAACATTACGGGGGAGATAAATGACTGCGGCCCGCTGGCATTTAGCTGGATACTCCTCTGTATGCTGGAGTCGTGCCTCCTCTCCTCAAGGCCTTTAATGGTTGATCTTCGTCCCCGGCTCCTCTATGTGTGAGGGAGCAGAGCTAATATGGCCACGGTAGCTTTTACAGCCACATCTATTACAGCCACTAACTATCTCATTTGTCCCGCTGACCAAAACACAATGGCAGCCGGCTGAGCTGAGGTTCTGCTGGTCTGCTGGTCGAGACGGACACTTCTGGAATGTTTGCTCCTCAAAGTATTTCATTCGGTCATTATTGGGTGACTGACATGCTCATTATTTTTTGTCACCATTAAAGGCTTATTGCCTCTTTTTTAATTAAGCAAGTTCCTTAATTAGATGTGCAGGCCTACAAGCGGCACGTCGAGGTAATGAAGTGAAGGCCCAGGTTTATGGAGGGAGAGTGGATAAAGAGAGGAGAGTGTAGGGGAATGGCGGCGTTCTGCTGCGGAGAGGGATGCTGTTTGTTTGCTTATTGCGTTGTTCGGTGATAAATGTTTTTGCACAGCGAATAAAGCTGCAGGGGGGAAAAAAAGCTTAGCTACAAGGGCCATAGTTTCTTCATATTAGTCACCATTGACGTTCTATTTCGGTGCGACTTGATCTAGTTAGTGCTGCAGCAGTTCGGCTGCCAAACATTAGCCTCATCTCTGCGAGACATCACACGCCGCCTCACAACGAGGACGTGCCCTGAACAGCAACAACCCGCCGTCACAAATGGAAGGACAGAACCTATCCGTTTTGGCATGATGTTTTGTGCGCTTGCATCTTTTAGCAGGGTAATTCACGGCGCGCGCGTCAATACATCATAGGCCTCTCTAAATTGAGCTTTGAAACACAAAGGGAAGGGCAAACAAGATGGACACAGAAATCAATCTCCCGCCTGATAACACAGAGCGAACGCACACGCTGCCGCTCTGAGAATTGACAAGGAGTCGGCATACGGCGGTATCTGTCTATCTGCCTGTGATGTCCTCCGAAAACAATCGTCTCTGACACGCGATACACAAAGCACGAGGCACGCTCAGATAAGGCTATTTAGTCCTGACCGAGCTGGAAGAATACCATACATGAATTCCCTCGCAGAAATTGAAAGAAAAAGAAGGGAAAAAAAAGGAGATAAGACAATCAATGTGGACGTTTAAGAGAAAATATGTCACGCTGAAAACAATCAAATAAAAAGTGCGGCTTTTTCCAGAGTGCTCCTTTTTTTTCCTGCAGCGCTTCATTTTGTTTATGCTTGAAAAACTCCTTTAAACTCGGATTAAACCAGGAAAGTTTGAAGGCAAACCCCCCCCTGCATTTGTCTCTGTTGGTGAGAGAGAGAGTGGTTGGCATGGTGAGAGCACAGTGGCCATGTTTCTGTTGCTGTTGTGCAGACCTCATCTCAGCTCTGCCTCTGAGCTACTATTGATCTGAAGCACATTAGTTCTGCACTAGGGGACTAAACAAGGCCCACAGAGCTCTGCCGCAGTCACACAGCAGGCTAAAGATAGGCTTTTGACTGGAGACATCTGCAGAAAAGAACTCAGACACAAACACATGCGGGTTTGCTTTTTAAACTCCAGGTCTCCTCATTATGTCTTCATAATTTTGGTCATCATCCCTGACGTTACTCACAAGCTGCACATTCCGCATTTTAGCAAATTTACAGTGTCAAACCACTTTTTTCAGCTGATCTGAGGAACATGTTTTCAATTAATCTTAGTCTGTCAAATGAAAAGGCATCTAGCAGTGAGTGGTTGCAGTTCTAACCCTCTCAAGCATATAGACAAACCTGTGGTGGCAATGAAAACCATTCATAGAACCATTGTTTGGTTTGTCCATTGTGTAGAACTACTACTACTGCTGTAGAAAAATCAAGCTCTGTAGAGAGAGACCTGATCCCCATGCAGACAAAAATGTCTCTATCTGAGGTCATAAAATATAAAAATGTTCATTTTTATTGAATTATCTACTTATTAAACATAGATAGTAGCTATGGCAGTCTAGACCTAGACATTATTGATTATTCATACAATAGAAAACAAAGAACAGTAGCAAATTCTTACACGATTTTAATGTGATTGATTTAACCTTTTAAGACCTGACCCCTTTTTCAGTCTTATTTGTGAAAATGGTACTGTATATCCAAGTTGTAAGTAATAAAGTTCCCACATGTCACATGTTGTTTGAATGCCCTGGTTATTGGCTATGAGATTTGGATGGTTTTATCATTGGAAATTTCCATTGGTGGTCAAACTTTTCTAATCTGTCCTCATTAGCTAACAATCTGGCTATTTCCTGACCCCATGCTTCGATTGGCTGGTGCTTGGTATCAATCAATGTAAAACAAATTTGAGACCATAATTATTGCATTATTTATGCATAAACTGAGGCGTGGTACTGCCGTGAATGACCGCTCATGGTACAGTGTATCTGAAGAAATGCAAACAAGAATCACTGGAATGAAAATGGGTGCAGCCAGACCATATTATTAGTGTAGTAGGTGGAGGAGCATGATTTTATTTACAGATCTTTTACTAGGTTGTCACATATCACGAGTAGTGCATATCATCAACTAATTGGCACATCATCAGTTTAATTTCCAGTTCCTCTAGTCCACGTGTTGAAGTGTTACTGTCACAGGGTGTGAATGATTTGTTCAGATGACTTTCTGCATCATCAGTGGATGAATGTGTGTGAATGTCGGCATGTAAAGGTCTTGGAGTGGTTGCCTAGAAAGGCGCGACACAAAATGTGGTCCATTTACCTTTTAATGGTGGACAAAACTACAAAAAAGGACCCAGATACAAAGAAAGTTGATTTTTCCATTAGCCACCCACTGTGTTGCGGTTATTCATGTCACTGTCTCGGAGCCCGCTGAAGTCTGGATGTCATAGGTTAGCAGTGTTGTAAGCTATTTACTATATGCATAGACGTTTCAGGCTGGATGCTCAAAGAGTACAGATGCCTTCCGGAGCCAGATTCCTTGAGTGTCCCTGGAGAGAGACCTGACAGAGAAAAGCCATAAGACAAGCTTCAAAGGACACACAGAGATTGCCTGCCTCTCCTCCACCACATCATCCTCTCTCCTTCCCCCCTTTTCCTCATCGCTTCCCCCCCTCTCCCGTTCGGCTTCATTCATACATGAGATGGAGGCATAGTAGGAAGGAGGCAATGGGTATACATTTGCAAGCCATTCCCTTGAGGAGCTGTGAGATTGCCTTCATTTGGATGGACTGTCAGTGGCCAGGGGGCTCTTCTCCCCAGACAGCTCCAGTACCATGCCTGCGTCTCTCTGATTTTCCTCACCAGCTCCAGCCCCAGGCCTCCAGCCTCACTGTGTGCCATCTGTGCCCGGTGGAAACCCAGGCTGGAGCGCTGCCTCTATGGCTAATCTCCCTGCTGGGGCCCCTTTGATCGGAGCTGATGCACCAGGCGTGGCCACAGGGAGGCCTGCTGCACCGAGCAGCCGCCCCCGAAGAAGCAACAGCGACAGAGGGAGCACAGAACAGCAGCTGAGTTTGATGCTTTTTATTCAACTCATAATGATGCTAAAAGCACGTCTGTCAATATAAAACTGCACATTCTAAAGAATAATATTACATGAAGACACAAAAGGAAAAATGTATGTTTCAGCTGGTGTGTAGATCAATTTTGCACATTTAATATAATCCCAGCTCAGTCCATACATGTAGGCATGTTTTATTATTCCCTGCTTCTTTCTTCTTCGTCTTTCGCTTCTTTCATGTTTTTATTGGGGAGGACGAATGCAAATATCCTAAATATTGATGATGTATCCCTTGCATCCTTCTCGAAATTTCCGCTTATGACCTCAAGTAAATTGATAATTTGTTCCTACAAGAAATAACGACAGTTCCGGCCGACAGTGGCCGTTTTTTCTAAAATGAGTTGCAGCTGCGTCTGAAGAACAATCTGCATCAAGAAGAATTCCTCTCTCTCTCATAGATGAAGGACTCATCACCTCTACTTCTTCTACTCTGTGTATCGTAGCCTACAGCGCTATCTTCTGACGGTAGCATTTTGTCAGTTTGCTCCAGTTGATAGAAACAACCCTTCTTCCTAAAGTTCACTCAAAATTAACTTGGCAAGAAAATGGAACCACATATAACAAATACATTGCAAGAAACAAAGTAAATGTTAAAGAAATCAAATGAAAATGATCGAGAATATGAGAAAAGGACATAGGCAAATGTAGTAATGCATAAAAATAGATTTATGATTCCATTAAGCCTTAAATTACCCAGGTTATTGACGGTAAATGTCTTCACCCAGCAAGATAAACACCTCTTTTCATCTCAGTAAATGCTTTTATTGTCAAACCACCTCCACTTCCATCTCTGTGTTGGGGTTATCTACTCACATTTCATACGTCGGATGCAGGACTTATATTTTCGTGCTACTATCACATAATTTCATGAGACTTGGATGCAGTCATCAGCAGCTCAGTTTGGGTGGTGGAGAGGCGTCTCTTTCTCTGCCTCTCTTTCTCTAAGCCTTCCTGCTGCTCTCTGCCATCAGCGTTTGCCATGTTGGGGGGGAGCTGATCAGAGGACTGGAGAGGCTCTGGTGAGAGGAGAGGAGGCAGGGCAGATGCCAAAATACTATATGTGCTCTTCTGTCTCAGCCTTTTCATGCATCTCACATCTTCCCTCCAAGGAACCAGGCAAAAGGAAAAAAAAGAACCAGCCTTGTGCTTGTTTGTTTTACACTCTCCCATTCAAAGGGAAATATTCATTAGGTCCTCCTCGGAAATGAAGAGGCTGAAAGGGACGAGGGGCAGAAAGAGACGGGTAGACAGAGAGACAGACAGGAGGGGAGGAAATAGAGTTTGTGTCAACATATGTGAATAGTTTATTTGCCTGCCCATTCTTCAACCAAACATGATGAGAGAACATCAGTATGCTGGCAAATAATGGCTGTATTATGGAGCAGCAGGCAACATTAGGGCATGGTGATAGTGTATCTGGGCTGGGTGGGTACATTAGTTTGTAAGTAATGCACGCCCTGGGCACTGGCAAGCTTTCCAGTGATGTAATATGAGAACCAAATGAGAGTTATAATCACTGTGCGGACCGAGCGAGAGGGAAATGCATCACCATCACCGATGGATGCCTCCGATTTACGATCACTCATTCTGACAAATGGAGAATAATTTATAAATCTCCCTGCTGTTCTGTCCAAGGGAGTCCTTGTGACTTATTTTACCTCAAACTCGATGAAGTGGAGGCATTCAAGTTTTTCTTTTATGAATGTTGATGGTAGCTCGGGTTCGATTTCTGGTGCTGTGCTTGGTTTTCTGTTGCTTTTAGACTCCAGACATATTATGCTTGTAGCGTCTGCCAACAAAGTCAGAACAATGTGGTTTTCACTCATCAAATCAATGCTTAGTCATTGCTTGATGGTTCATCATCCACATTTGAACTTGGGCCACAATTAGCTAGTTGTGTGTTGAGCTGCAAGTGAGTTATATGTATGGACAGATCAAGAGATCAAGAGTCCTTGTATGAGGTTCATTGTCTTTCTTCTTAGTATTACCAATGACTGTTCATAAGAGATCAACATATTTGACACAGAGCTGGTGGAAAAGCTTAATACTTAAAACAAAACAGGGGTTGTCCAGAAAAAAGTTACCATTTGGTTGCAGAGGAATAAAAAGCTGCCCTCAAATAGGCGAGGTATCTCTTCTTGAAAGTATTCCTGATGTTTGAAAAGCTAGTTCATACTTCTGCATACGTAGCCATGCCTTAGCTATGGCGTCAAAGCAGACCCCTACACCGTAGGCTGACACACACCTTCAAAAAGATCCTAACTTTGTGTCAATGCAAACCACAAGGGCTGTGATTGGTGCAGCTCAGCCATGATGGTCGTACGTGTTGCCTTCGTAAATGGCTTCTCTGCCGCCTGCACTTCACAATTGCAATGAAAGCATTTGCACCCCTTTCAAGTACTTGTCCAATTGCACAGCCTTAAGAGCATGTATATCATGAAATATAAAGAAAAACCTGCATTAATCTGCTTAGTCACATTGGACTGCTATGATTTTGAACACTACTGCTGTGAAAGAAGCCACCTATGTCTACCTAGAGCAGGGGTCTCCAACCCTGGTCCTGGAGCTCTACTGGGTCTAGGTTTTTAGGTGTGTTCCTGCTTGGTTGGAACAAAAACCTGCACCCACAGTAGATCTCCAGGACCAAGGTTGGAGACCCCTGACCTAGAGAAACCTTCTATAAGTAGAGGCGGTGTCCTAAGTCACAATCTATCTGCCACCTCAGTGTTGTTTTGGTAGCACTCCTCAGAAAGATTAACCCTCATTCACACCTGGAGGGATATGACACCTAGTCTTACCTGGGGTTTTGTTACACCAGTTTCATGGGTGTGGTCATGTGACTTTGGTTTCACGTCCACTCTGGGTTTTAAATACCTGCATTTCTTGCTTGATGAGAGGTGAAACATCGTCAACAAGCTAAAAGGATTAATTGATTTATATACATTAATAGTTAAAACATTATTATATTCCATTTATGCTAACCCTACTGTACTAGATGCTACTAAATAAATTGTACCTTTTAAAGAACACATTTTCTTATTAGCTATGTTCATGTGCTGGAGGTAAAATCTTCCAAATCAATAGCTTTCGCATGTTCTTGTAAATTCCAACCTGGAAGACAAACAAAACATGTGTCTCCTGTTATTTTTATTTTATTATATTATTTATTAAGTCTCGTGACTTTGACCTCCAACAAAACAAAGACTGTTTTCCTGCCTTCCACTGCATGATAGGATATTGTTCAGAATCCTTTCAATCAACGAATCAATCATGTTTATTTTCTCCCATGGACAAATGGATTTTTTTCTAGTCTGTTGAGAAAGAGGTTCACCACTATAGCCAAGGACACTGGACTCATTGTGAGAACTGACAGATCAACTTGCTTTCTTTGTAGCAAACTATCACAGTGAAAAGTCATTTGTCTTCTTTGTCGTTCTCGTTGACTAAGAGGCTGAAGAGTGTCAAAACCACAAGTTCCAGAGACATGTTTTCAGATCAGAGGAGGAGGAAAACGGACAGGTCTCAATAATAAAAGATGACTGCCCCTTTCTCTGATAAAGTCAGACCACCGTGACCCCCAAATGTCTCATGAGACCAGCTGGTCACCTCTGGGATCTGCTGTCCTGTCCCACCGCCTCCCATCGCTTCCGTCTATATGTTTTAAGCGATGGCCATCTCCGTCAGCGCCCTAAGCTACTCCGCAATCTCTCCTGAGCGCCACCTCCTCCCCAGCCCCCCAAATCCCATCCACATCATCCTTCAATCTTCATCCTCCCGCTCCCCCAGCTTATCGATTTTCTATTTTCCCTTTTCTCCCTCCCCACCCACCCCCGTCCTCCAGCAGCTCTCTCCATCATCTCAAACACGCTTTCTACAGTTCAAGCCTATCTCTCTGAGTTTTTTTCTTTTTTTTTTTTTTTAACTTCGTATATTCTCTCCTCGCTCTCTTTTGCTCTTTCTCTATCCAGTCAGAGTTTCTCCTCTTTGACAAGGTCGAAGCCCCAGCCTGCTCGGGGCTGCTTAAGGTTCATAAATGGAGATGTAATGTAATAGAGTGGTGGGGTAATAGAATCTATGAGGGCTGGGTCTGATCTTGTTAGGGAGGGCCGGGTTGGAAAGGCTCCATCGGGATCCTGACGCATCAGCAGCCTGGACTGAGGCTTTGTTCAAGATTCGCAGATTTAAAGAGGACGGATTTAGAATTTTCATGAATAAAACCCCTGTGACCAAAAATGGGCAATGTAAAGAATATAATCCGTTACTGCAGGCTAAAAGAACAGTTTGGACACTAAATTTAACTGCGACTTAGATTATTAAGTGACAGATTCTACATACGTACACCACTATTACAAATTCAATGGATGAGTCCAGTATTAAGGGAAACTCATCACTGATGAAATGGTTCTCCATCTATCACTTAGTAATACGAAGCTCTCTATAAATACAAAACCTCAAATTGCTCAGGGACTCTTTCAGGCTGGGACAGGACAGGCAGAGGATCGAACCCACGATTAATGGACGACCTACCTCTTCCACCTGTGCTCTCCCAACTGAGCCCCACAAAGACCCATTGTCCCATACTGGACAATCCAGTACCAGTAACGATCTTTATTTTATTTCTACCATCATGGTCTCTGAATTGAACCGATATTTCCTGGTTGTAACAGTACATAAATGTACTGCCTTGGTGTTTAGGGTCATGGTTTGATACGTTTTCAGTACAGAAGAAGAAAAGTAAATATGCATATATGTTATATACAACTAGAAAAGCACCATGAAAGCATAGACCTCTGGTATATCGTGACTATACTATGCAGGTGCAAGATATCACCACCAGGTGGACCCCTTTACTGTGATGTTACCAAACAACAGAAAATTCAAAGTGATCCAGAAACCAGGATGTCTTCCGGATCATTGCCAAAATGTAGTCATCTGTTTATGGTACCATTCCCAACAATCGCTGAAAGTTTGATGAAAATCCACCAAGAAGTTTTTGACTTATCTCGCTAACAAACATCAGTCAGAGGACCATACCTTACATTTTACAGCTTTAACTATATTTTTCTCTCAGATCTGGTTCTTAGGAGTTGATGTGTGACGATGTCAGAACTCAAACGTTCATATTGTTACCGGAGTGAGAAGCCGACTGACACAGAGAGGGGAGGGGACGGGAGACATGAAATTGTTTCACTACAGACATAACAGAGCATATTTTAACAGCAGTGTTGCACTCAGCAGTGTTATGTGTCTCTTGTTTGTCATTCCGAGGGCATCAACACTGCAGGATAACCAGGCTACTGGATACATCCAGGACCATGCACATGTAGCGACAGCTTGCATGCTACAGATAAGTGATGCATTGCCAAAACGTTCCAGGTGGAACTCTCAGTATACAATTAATGTTCCGTATGTCCGAGTAAGTTAATTGCAAAACTGAAAATGCCCCAGTTCACAAGTGTTTATTGAACCGTGGATGGTGCACCGTATGGTTCGATAATATATTGAGAACTCTTCAACCAGTGGCAGCTGCTGGTCTTTCAAGGAGGGGAAGCTCATTTTTGGCCTACATCAGCTAGTTAGCTTACTCGCTAGCTGGGGCTGCAGCTGGAGTGGCTCAAGATGCATTCACTGCTCATTGGGGAGAGTAAGAGCATAGAAACAGAAGTCAGAGTCTCCAAAAACCAGTACAGTCTCTAATAAGAAAAAAGTCATTAAGATGATTTGTAAGGTCTCCAGATTAACTTGTCTCAGAGAAGCTTTGATAGCGTCCAAACGGGCAGGACAAAACCCAGTGTCTAGTTTCACTGCAGTGGAATAACCCACTCTCTGATTCCCTATTGAAGTCTGTTAAAGCTGAGCTTCAATGCTGTTCAATGCATTGACACTGAATGAATGAATGAGAAGAAAGTCGTGTCATTATTGGTAGTTAGGACACGCTGAAGAAGTGAACCTTTAAGCTATGCCTGAATTATGCATGTGACTCTGATATTGGATGAATTAGTTTGAATTTGATTGTTTCATGTGCATTTTAATCATGCTCCCCACTTCTATGCTTTATTTAGTCTAGATAAGATCTCAGAGTTATTTAAACCCATGCATCAAACACTCACAAAAGCAAGAAATGCGCACAACCTGGATTTAGAAATGTTGGCGAATCAGAGCTTGTTTGTAGATACTTGACTTTGTGATGTCATGCAGTACCTCCCTCCACCTGTAGAGGGTCCCGGGCTTTTTCAGGCTTCCGAGCAAAAATTTGGAAATAAGGCTCATGAATATTTATGAGACAGACCAAAAACAAATATCATGTTAGGGGTATCAACACTTGAAATAAAACCCAGAAAAGTGCAGATATGAGACCTTTAAAGTACAGTCTGCTCAAAATATACACAGCACATGTATCATAGTGTCTTCTGTTGCTTTGAAGTTGTTTTTACTTCCTTTGGGAACAAAAATGTGCAAATAATACTGATACTATTGATGTTGTGACTAAAATCTATACACCAGCCTTCACCAAAAATGAGCTGTTTAGAACATTCATTTCATTCTGAGACAGTAACTGTGAAAAACACTAAATTTTTATCAACTTTGGCAGGAATGTAAGTCCTTTGAAAACAGCTTTAGAGAACAATTTATACATATTTCAGCATTATTATTTTCTGCCCTACATTCTTCTGTGAAATTAAGGTCACATTCATTACAGCGACAAGATAATTTATCACCGAAGGATGAATAATGTTTAAATCTTTTTTTTCAAAGGGAATGATTGCGTCTTAAAAGAATTCCTGACATATTGGGAAATCATTCAAGTTCTCAAGGCTGTTTTTTGATTAAAGCAACTTGGGGGAAGGTGCCAGCTCAAGGTTCAGCAATCGTCTGTATTCCCGAAAAGAAATCTTAGAGATAGTTATTGTTCTGTCCCTCCCTCTCCAGCCTTGTAGCCTTGTTAAGCCCACGTCCCGTAACAGGATGGATCGCCACAAGTTCCTCTGTCCCATCAGCGGTGACCTTCAGCAGGACTCTGATACAGTGGGATATCACCCAGCTTGGCAGCACCAGACGGGCCACCGCTAAGGCAAGGACGCAACCGCCGCGGATCTATCACCCAAACAAACGGCCACTTCCTCTCGGAGCGACGCAGGAATACATCAAACTGCAGCACAACAGCAGGTCACTGCTGCAGGTGTCCTGCCCCATCCACTCTTTGTGCAAACAAGGCCAGGGCTCTGCAATCTGTGGAATTTGTGGAAGTGTCCATGAAAAGATTATTGTAAGGTAGTTTTTAGCTTGAGTTTCAAACACTGTGATGTGGTGAGTTGATGGTCTAAGTTCAGGAAAGATTATGTGTAGGAGACATGATCTATAAAGAAGAAAGAAGTGAGAATGGCTTTAAGCTGGGTTTTAAACTCCTAACCAACAGTTTATCTGTTTTACTTTCAGAAAATCAACACTAGCAATGATGAAAAATAGATTGGCACTATATGAAACTCTCAATCTAATCAATATATCAGTGATGGCTGCTTTAATCCTGAGGGTCACATGGTGAAGGTCGAGAAAATACAGTCACACCAGCCTCGATATGTTTAAAGCTGCATTTATTGATTTTTGTCGCTACTTGGTGGTCGCTGAGCAAGCTTTAAACCGACATTTGCACATCATCACCTTATTAAGTTAATTGTTTTAGCAAAGGATTTAATAGTATACAGTAGATTTGTATGGGATTGTATTATTATTGGGAATAATAACTTTTATTTATATAGTACCTTTACAGTAAGTAATTACAGCAGGGGAGATAAAGTCCACCTGAAACAGCATTCTGAGAGTATCTAACATCTACATGTGTTTATAAAGGCCAGTTGGACCAATGAAACATGTCCTCCATCCACACACACACCTATGAGCAATTTAGAGTCTCCAATTAACCTAAGCAGGTTTTTGGACTGTGGGAGGAACCTGAAGACCTTGAACCTGTGACCTTTTTGCTGTGAGGCAACACTCTACCCACTGCACCTCAATGAAAAATGGCCGTACCCTAACACGGTCAGGACTAATCACCTTGACCACTCACCTTGATTGACAGTTGGATGCAATGATGCCATTGGTTGAAACTGCTTGAGGCAAGATGACACAGGCTACAGCGGAGGAGGACGTCGGATAGGTGCCGGGAGGCCGAGGGCGTGAAGGGATTTGTAGGTGAGGAGGAGGATTTTGTCGGAGATTCTTGACTTGGAGCAGGATCCGGTGAAGGTGGACGTGCTGCCAGGGCTCGGTGGCAGCTGAGTCCTCCGTAGAGTTTGCTAAAGATAGCTGCCTGCTGACATTTACATCAAGGAACTATTCATAGCAAATTTTACAGTTAGATTTCTTGTGGAAGGATCTGCGCTCTTGTCAAAGTGAGCAGCAATGACTACGATTTGATACCCGCTTGTAGTCGAGCAGCTGAATCAGCTTGTACCCATCGATCAGGTTGTGATTAGTGACGGGTTAAAACTTTCAGCAGCATCATCTGTGTATATCTGCAGCCTTTATTTACACTGATGGACAAAATCTCCCGTTAAATACATAAACACAGGTTGGGGTCTCTCAGTTAGCCCCGCAGCCTCTTGATTCCACTGGTTGATAAACCTCCCTTGACGCCTTGTATGATTAATGACGGTTAACAGAATTGAATTAAGGTTAAGGAAGACATGGCTGAAGGGATGGAGGGGTTGAAGGTAGCAAGTGCGGTAAATAACTTCTTTAGAGGAAATATATACGGCGGCCCCTCCTCAGCGCCCTCTCTGCCATGCCAAGTAATTACTCGCCCCGGCCTCCTGTAATAATTCCTATTACAAGCAGAACGGAAGAGTCGGTAACTCAGCGTGCAGGACAAGGTGAAGGCAAGGCCACGGAGCAGCGGATCAATATTTCATTTACTCACCCCGCTTCACCATCCTGGGCCTGGATCAAATTCACCAAACACAGGCGGATGGAGGGAGGGAGGAAGAGAGGGAGTGAAGGAAGGAAGAAGAAAAGAAAAGAAACAAGGTCCACTGAAAACAACGACACAAGGCCTCTAATTTCCTCTGGGTTTTGGGAGGGAGTGGGGGCGACGCAGGCTCTGGAGAGGCAGGAGGTTCCCGTGGAGGTCAGGGTGGATTGTGAGAGTGTGTAGATGTAAAGAGACACACCCACAAGGTCGTCAATCACACACAATCATCACCATGAATGAACCAGTGAAATGAAACATTCCAGAATGCTTTTCGTCCTTGTGTTTGGGTTGAGGCGACTACTTGTTTTTTAATTTTCTAATTGAATTAAATATATTAGAAGGTTAGAAGAACTTCTTATTTTAAGGTATTTCGAACCTTGGGAATCTGTGATGTTAAAATAACTCACTCCATCATTTCCCCCCAAACAAAGCCTGCAGCTGTAAGCGGCTGTGGCGGCAGCAGCATGAGCATCGCTCGCTATCAGCGTGGCAGCCTGTTTTTCTGCGGTACCCAGACCTCATTTTAGACTCGCTGAACCTTAAATGTCTGTTTGATACTCCGAGAACAGCTGTTCGCTCTGCATTGATTATCGCTGAGTGAGGGAGTGAAGGGTCAGTGCGGTGCAGCGCAGCGCGGCGACCGTTTATCCTGTCAGATTTACCTGCTCATAAGACTCTAAACAGCTGCTGCCATCAGCTCCTTGTGTATAGAGGTAATTACACATTTCCTTGTAAAGCTCCTTTTAAAGGAGACCAATGTTGGTCTGTTTTAAACCTGGTCAAAGTTCCACAACTTGAGGTGAATGGATGTAAAAAAAAAAAAGGCAAAAGCCAATAATCAATGATCAATTGTTTAATATCTTTATAATGGATTACAAAACTTTCTACACTTGTGAATCTAAAAGTTCCCTGCATTAAAAAATAAAGTGTAGAATTAGTGAAGTATCCAGCGACTGGTGTGAATGAGTCTGGATACAAAACCTTGTCTTCGGAGAAAAAGAAGAAGTTATTACGTCACATACGAGTTTTTTGAGTCATAGTCTTATACTTCAACAGTTTTACCACAAACGTGACTTTTTTTGACTTGGAAATCTATGTTTTAATTTGAAAAACCTGATCAAGAAATCATTTGTGTCTCGCTGTTGGCTAATTCGTTAGCAATATAACTCAAAACCTGTTGGACGAATTTTCCTCAAATTTTCAGCAAATGTTGGGAATGGTACCATGAACAGATGATTACATTTTGGTAATGATCCGATAGAAATCCTGGTTTGTGGATCACTTTGAATTTCTTAATTGTTTGGTAACATTGCGTTAAATGGACCTTCGAACAGGCGCCACCTGGTGGTGAAATCTGAACCTGCATCGCTTGTTTTATTTGCACAGTAAGAGAACTTTGACTACACCTAAAAGAATTCCCATGCTTGGGTTGGGAATTATCTATAGTTGCTGGTATAGAGTAATTCCATGATAGTGCATGCATTCAATATGCACTCTCAGTGTTTTTCTAGTATTTAGAATTTTAGTATTTAGTATTTGCATCCTACCCCAACCCATTTAATCCTAAAAGCTGCTAAGCCTACTGTCATTTTTTCCTTTTTTTAAAAATTTCATGCTTTTAATTGCATCTATTTTTTTCCATTTTGGATGATTTTCTTTGCAGGAAATAGCATTTCAATGGACATTACAGTTGCACTTGCAGAAAAACCTATGTACAAAATTCTTTTTTGGTTTATTCTAGAAACTTGAATGATTAAATAGATATATATGCATTTCAGGGTTAGAAAATCAAAACTACTGTTACTTGTCTTCTCCATGTTCTCAGGAGGATTTGGAAAAACTCATATTCCCACATCAAATTCACCAGCTACTGTGGCTTGAGCTCTCAGATTTTAAAGAAATCATCTCATCACCCTTTGCCGATACTAAAGAAAATACAAGCGAGCACGCAGCGTGATCTCAGCAGCTGTGTAAAAATCCTCGCCTCCTCTCTCCAAAACGCAAGCTGCTCTTCTTTGTTCAGCCCTTGCTGTGCAGCTGACTGAGTCTTGGATCGATAACGCGAGAACACTCCTGACTTCCCCGTCTTCTCTCACAATCGTTTCAGTCCTGTCCGAACCACAAAGGTCAGATTACCTGAGGAGCGGATAGCGGAGAGCGGGGGGAAGCTCATGCATTAAAGACCGACGCGAGTTATGGGGTTTGGAGCGAAGCAGGTGGAGGAGTGAATTTAATAAATAACAAATTCCCCTCAGCTCCACAGAGCCGGGCTTTGTGTTTAATTGCACTGTATTGATTTTTCCCCCTCTTTTTCTTCTCGTCCGTGGGTCGGGCATTGCTCTCATTTTGGAACAATCAGGTGGCCAAGGTGGACCTTGGAGTCGAATGTCATTTATTCTCCCTCCTCCTCCTCCTCTGTTCTTCCTCTTCTCTCCCCCCATCCTCCTCTCCCCTCGCTCATGATGCCTTTCATGTTTAACACTTTTTCTGACTTCTCAACTGTCAAGGTTATCTTAAAAATGACTTTGAACACTTTGCGGCGGTTTGTGAGAGATTGCATCCGCAGGCGTAAGTGGTCCTTTTTACTCGCAGGCACATTGTGTTCTTCATATTTGTGAGGATGGATGGAACAGAGAAGAAATGAGGCTGCAGGATCTTAAGATCTTAGAAAAGCATTTTCTGCTGAGATTGCTATAGAAATAAAATGTTGCGTTGTTCTCGACAAACAATGGAAAAAAACACATTAAACTATCGTAACTTGAACCTTTACCACAGACGTGAGTCACTCCAAACTGTGGCACAAAGGGAGCCTCTTTAATTACATCTCGTACTCTACTCGAGCCCAAGTTCTCCAAGTGCTTCTTTATAATAAGCGTCTTTGGGCGCTTGTATGTATTATTATTTTTTTCTTTGTCCTTTACCTCTTTCTGCATCATTTCTCATGTTAATCAAAGTGTCAAAAAGTTTGGAAAATACTTCAAAGGTGACACCGAACTGAGCACAAAACACAAAATAACATGAAAATCCATCATGAAAAATAATTAAAAAATCTATTGCTCTAACTGTGTGTGTCAGCAGCCCTCACCTTTAAATAAGAGCGTGTGGTAAATTATGTGTTTTGAGCCCACGGGGGTTCAAGTTAAATGCCATGAATAGAGCTACAGTAGCTCCACCTCTGGTCTGATGAATCAGGGAGAAAATCACACATGTCAACAGTGGCATCTGTGCTGCTCGGAGCTCGCCTGTGGACGGAGGCGTGTATTTTCATCTAAAAGGAAAGCAATTTACAGGGATCCTCCCCTTTAAAAGCTGACTTGACATTTCCTGCCATTATGAGGACAATGTGCTCTATTATAGAATGAATGGCAATTAAGCACACGGGAAAATGTCAGGTGAATTACAGCTCGCCGAGGTGAACCTGGTGACACGCGTTCAGCGTCGCCCTCCTCCTCCACCCAGCCACCTCAGCTCCTCATCGCCAGCTCCTCCAACCCACCCGATGGCCTTTTTAAGGCAGAATAAATGTTTTGGGACTGAAGTGAAAGAAGGGGAAAAGAAAAGAAATGTGTCTACTGTACAAACTTTGAAATGTACTTTTAAGACGTGGCTCCTGCCTGTGTACATTTATGAAACAGATAATAAACCTGTGGTATATGTGCAAATTATGCACCTGAGTCAAAACTTTTTAAAACTGCAGCTATGCATCTTTATGTCTTTTGTCTGGTTCCAGTGCAAAGATTCACAAAAAAAATTGCAGGTGCAGTAAAAGTTTAGTGAACAGGTTTATTTGAGCCATGATCGCTCAGTGAATGCTGGGTGCATAAGGAAAACCAAATACTATTTTAAAAAAAGTTGTTCTTTTCTCTTTCCATGCATGCATGCTCAAACGTGCATGCATGCATTTCCTCGGGTTGAGAACATGTGCATTCTATACTTTCTCTTCTCACACATATCATTACAGTAAAATTATTTATTCATATGATTTTTATAGACTAGACAAATATTATGAGACCTAATGGGTGGGAAACAATAATTTATAAGGTGTTATATTCATTCATTTTCCTTCTCTGACAAGAGTGTGTGGGGGAAATGTTTATCGAGCGAGTGTGTGTCCTGCGATGGCCACCCAATCCAAATGGATAGGGTGTGTGTGTGTGTGTCTTTATGGTTTATAGTTATCTTCTGTGCCCTTTCCCATAGGTTGATCCCCCTGTGCCTTTATGCACTAACACAGAGATCAGGTACCAAATATATAAACCATGCATTCCACATGAAAAATGTACATACGCCACTTTCCATGCATTAAATCATCAGAGCTAAAAAGAGATTAGAACTCAAGCATTCCCTCAGGTTTTACCTCCTCACCTGCATGCACGCATTCTCTAAATCTGCTGCGGCTGAGAGGGGAATATCGCATGGAGTCAGGAGTCCCTCTGCCACTGGTTGTGCTGGATAAAGTTTTCCAGCCTTAGCAACAGTAACCAAGTGGAGCGGAGAAGTGTGGAATGCCAATTCACTCTGCTGGAGAGACTCGCTGCTGTTCGTCTCTTCAGCTCAGCCCTCCGCTCTGTTCGCTGCAGCTTCCTTTGTTCGACACTACACATTACAGCGGCCACATTTGCATGTGCACAACAATGTGACTGTGACTATTGCTGCTAGTGCTGTCCATGAGGTAAGAGTCTGTCTGATTGTTTGCACAGTCGTCCTGATAACACATGCAGAGAACAGGATGCACAATCTTCTGAATTTATTTGACTAAAAGGCGATATTTTTAGCCAGACTCATACATCAGCATCGTTATGCAATGTTATCAATTGATTTCTATGTTATATATCAGCTGATTAGTGAGAGGAAACTGTTGCCAAAGACATGGGACGGTAGCTGTAATTACAACAGTTTCCATTATAGTTTATCCACCAGAGAGCAGTGACAAGTTCACATTTTAAATATAGTGTTTTGTCATAAGATCAGTTTTCAATGACCAGGAACAATTAAAGGTGCATGCAAAGCTTAGCTGATGAGGAAACAGAAAAAAAGTAATTGAAATTCTCTGATATTCTGAAAATGCAGCAAAGTCACACAATCTCTACGTTGTTTTGGTTCACGGTGGTGATTTTTCCCCAAAACTTAATTAAAATATGTAAAGACATGAAATCACAGACATTAAAGACAGAGAATAGTCTCTGGCATTTCTAGAATGTGTTTAAAACATTTGAACATGAGGTTTATGCTGTATTTACCATATATTTACACATGTAATAGACTATAAGAGTTAACAATTCACATATTTTTATTCAACTGATTAAAAATAGGAACAAAAATGTAAAGATTCACGTGCACTTACAAGGTAGAAACACAATCCAGTGTACTCAAATTACTATTTATTTATTCTATTTATTGATATATATTTATATCAATTATTTTTAAAACTGTATTTGTATTAAGTATTTGACAAAATGTCGTGTCGTCAGTATCAAGGTGTCTATGAACAGTAAAATCTACTGAAAAAGTGCTTTTTATTTCATTCTACGCTCTCTATTGAAGCAGTTACCCCTTTATTCCACTCTATAATTTAGTAAAATGAAGACATTATTATGAGAAAATATTGTTGCTGGATTTATAACGTGAAGTGAAAAAAAGTTACAGTATGTGCAAAACATTTTTAGGTAATGCGCTGAGAATTTAGTCATGACAGTGTGAGTTTCACCTTTTATTACGTCACCTTTTAAACATTGTTATTACTTCTGCAGCTCAACGTGCCTGAAATGAGGAAGCCACACATGCAAAGAACAACACAAACATACGTTCACATAGCAACACTCCTAAAAATAGGCGATGCCTTCATCTGTGCCCCCTTACCTCATACCAACTCACTAATCATCAACGACAGATTTCCAATGCAATCTCCCCGAGGTCACGCCTCTTTAATTATCCAAAGAGGTCAGAGGTCACAGACACTTATCATGTGGCGAGGGGTCAAAGGGCAGCCGGCGAGGTCGGAGGTCAAGGCAGTAGCAGTGCGCAGGGAGAATCTGGCACCAGATCCTGCTGCTTACTAACCAGACGTGATTAGTGTCGGCCATCGGGGAGTTGATGACTGGCTGTGCAGGGTCCTGCAAGGCCTGATGGGTAATTCAGGGCAGGTGGTGGTGGCGGTACAGTAGCAATTTAGAAAATTAAACTTTGACGGAAAAAGGAATAACTACATGAGCGTTGTTTCCTCTTCTCTGGTGCTCTTATGCAATGCCAAGAGTCAAAGCTATTCCAATCAGCCAATCAGAGGAGACGCTCATTAATATTAATGAGACAGACAGAACCTGCACTTTCTAGAGCTGCAGGGAGAGAAGATTGTAAAACTGATGAGATGATTTTCAGTATTAGTGACAGCACAACTTCAAATAAAAGTGTGAAATATGGGCCCTTAATTCAAAGTCATTTGAAAGAGTGAGGGTTTCATGTCCAGCCAAACCGTGGAAATGCTTCAGCTGTCAGTCACTTCTGTATTATTGTCTATGGAGACACTGAATAGGATTTTTATTTTAAAGCCTCAGAATTAGCATAGCAATTGGCATCTTTATTTGAAACTGTTTCCTCATGAGACAGGATACATTTATTGTGAAGTTTCAGAGTTGCTTAATGAGGCAATAATAATTTAAATTTGCTGAAAGTAGAAAAAACTAAAAACTTAAAATCATTCTGACATACACACACCAGGGAAGCTATCTAGGAAAGAAGCATGGGTATATCTACACACACACACACACACACACACACACACACACACACACACACAAACAGACTGATGCTTGCTAACATGTAGCAACAGTGATCAAAGCAGACAGGGACGATAGGTGGAAGCACAGCAGCCAATCAGATCCAAGCAGCAGTGGGTGACCTTGTTGAGCTGCAGCTGATTGGTGGTGTCAGAGCTGTCAGTCATGTCATGAACCAGGGGACAAAGGAGTGTGTGTGTGTGTAAGCGTGTGTGTGTGTGTGTGTGATATTGAGATGGACATCCTGAGAAAGCGAGTGTGCTGCACAGTACAGTGACACAAATAAATGAATTGTCTTGATTATCTCATCTGTGTATATTTGTCTGTTTATGGATAATAATATTCACACAATTCACTTTGTCTCTCGTCTGAGCAGTCAACAGGGCCAAACAGACCCAAACGTAAGCAGGCAATTATTAGTGTGTGTTTCTTTATTCTGCCTGCCATCAGAGAGATTATGGGAATAATCAGCTTAATGAGCTCCAAACTAAAGATGAGATCCAGATTCCCCAGGGGGGCGAGGCTATTGTACGAAGGCCACAGCCTACATATAGCTGCTATGTCTAACAGCCCCACTGCTCAAATAACATTCACTGCAATCACTGCAGCTCAGATTGGTGTGTGTGTGTGTGTGTGTGTGTGTGTGTGTGTGTGTGTGTGTGTGTGTGTGTGTGTGTGCGTGTGTGTGTGTGTGTGCGTGTGCAACAAGCAACCGTATCTACTGTCCATTTTGGTCCTTGGATGTAAAAGTTTAAACCCCTTTTTCTTTCTGTTAGAATCATATATTAAACAAAAACACAAGAACACAATTCACTTAAGACGCGCAACAGGTTTCCATTAAGTTTAGTCAGATGTTCTGGAACAAATCTGAACAAACTTGACACCGACGATCCCCGACAGAGCAACATTTCCTGAGCACGAGCACATATTAAAAATAAATATAAAAAAAACGCTAATACAGGAGGAGGCTGGGGAGGTGGAGGGAGTTAAAGATCCCCTCCAGACATGTTTGAAGGCATATAAAAATACGCTGCCTTGAATAATAATGTGTGTCTCGTACGGTTTTTCTACTGAAAACATCCAATTACGCTGTGAAAATCGTTTAAATTACTTTGACTCCTCTGCTGCTTCACTGAAAACAGCACATTCTCAGTGTTGCTGCATTAGAGGCTTCAAGTTTCTACATTAAAAAGCCTTTTTAATCGTAATGCAAAAATAAATACAAAGCGTAAAATTAGGATTTTTTTTCTTTTTTTGAAAAGAACAAGAACACCAGAGCATTATTATCATTAGTAATCGTAGTGTACAAATTCAGATTTCAGTATCAGATTAAGTAAACCACTAATTTCCATCTGTAGTCCTACATATAAAAACCAGACAATGAATAAATAGCAATACATTAGGAAGAATTGTGTCGCCTTTGCAGGCGCCTTTCACAATAAAACCAGTAGGTACACACTGTTCAGTAGAAAATGCAATATAAATATATTAAATATAAATATTATACAGAGTTTATTAGGTAAGAATCAAAGGAAACCACCATGTTGATTCCCAGAATCTTTGTGGAGGTCATAAAATAATCACTCCTGGGATAAAAGAAAAATATATGACTCACGTTCCAGTATATTCTTATATTATTGGATAGATTCCATATGCTCTCCTCTCAGCTGCTGCTCCCAAGCAAATCTAGTTTTGGCATCAGAATGACTTGAGTTGTTTATATAACCTGGATGTGAGTGATTTCTGGTTTTAAAGTTTCCACATCACACTTATATAGTATCATAACATGAGATTTGGTGTAATTAAGCAGTGACTTTGTGGTTTATTACTGGAAATTCCTTGGCAGCGATTGTCTGTCGCCATCTATACACGAGGGTCTGGTCCGACACAAACCCAAAACCTGAAGCCTGATGGACCGGATCGCACAAATCCAGCTGCTGAGTAAGGGAGGAGCCAGCTGTCAATCACAGCTGTCAATCAACGCCCACGCGGCAGACATCGATCTCATTAACAAAGGTATAATTTCCTTAATCGCTACCAGCAAACCCTGTAGAAGGCCTGAATTTAGACATTGACAGCATAATGATTGTTGGAGGATTTTTCAAACAGGAATCGACTGGAGCTTCTAGCTTCTAGCAATAAAATCACCAATACGTGAAAAGGCCGATCCCGGACTAGACTATGCCCCCCCCCCCTCTTCTGCAGAACTCTTGCAGGTTCGGCCATTCATCTCCAAAGCACAGATGGAAATGATGGAAGTGATGGTTGCTTCCTCTGCTGACAGAGCTGTCAGGAGCTCAGCAGCTGCGAGCGGCCGGCCGCTCGGCACTGCATTGACATTTTATCACATGCAACTAGGATTACACTGGGCCTTTTATTTTCTTTGATAGTGTGACAGTCCCATGACATTTCCACTCCACAGCCACCAGAACCTCAGAGTCTGGCGGGAAAAAACGAGGCACGGCAGATATGAGAGGATGATGCTGTTTACTGGAAGAAAAACTTATTATTGCTTATCACTAGAAGGCTTCTATTAAAATGTAGGGAATTTCTGCAGAATTATATATATAATTAATGCAGATCTGAGGAGGGAAATGTCTTTGCCAGGGACCAACTTTGGAAACAATGGATGCAGGGTGTAGATGGGTGCAGAGAGCAATTCTATTTTTGGTCTGATTGGGAACATATGAACCAGGCCGAGAGGCGAATCGCCTTGTGAAAGAGGTGAGAAGCTGTTTATTGCTGTGAATCTTTACAGCCTTTTGCCGCGTCTTTAAAGGTACAACGTGTAATACTCCACCTGCTGCAACCCACCTCCTTGTTTTCTGCAAACTTAGGGTCTCACATCGATGAAATATGTTTGTAACTGAGATAAACTTCCGGTAATTCCTCTCGTTATTAGCCATGATAATCACTTCTGTGAGGAACTGGACAGTGTTGCAGGTCTTCTTACTGTTCCATGAGGCAAAAAAAGCATTTCAACCCAATGGAACACACTGGTTGCAGCAGCAGTCAGTAATTAAATTGAATTTAACAAACGTAAAGAAGAAAAACAGCGGCTCGCTAGCTGCAAAAGGCTACAGCAACATGCAACAGCCACATTTTCACATTTCAAGTTTTATTTAATTACCACCTGGGAAAGTAGTACTTGCTGTTAGCTGGGTTTAATATAGTTAAATTAAACGTTCAAAACAGAAAAATGTGCAGCAACTGACAGGAGAAGAAGAATTTATTGAAAAACTATCACACTAAATGACAGATAGAGACAGTATTCAAGGAATATGTGAAGAATGTGGTGAGTTTCATACGTTTCTTTTCTTTTTCTTCATTTTGTGCTTCTCACTTTTGTTTTTTGATTATTACACATGTTTAACTGAGTTAAAAAAATCACTTTAAATTATGGAATTGTTTAGAATCATTTCTTGTGGATACATATTTTTGTTTGGACGTTGGACCCCGCTAGAAAGTAGAAAGTTTGTGGTTCTATTATGAGGTTGGTTCAGGATTTCAATGGAGTTTTGGTCTCGGATCAGCCATATCTGGGGGGTTTGCCCCCCCAAAGATGGCACCTATGATCCAGCACATCACCAGAGGAAAACACAACTCAGCATAGCACCCGCAGATCACCAATGGGTGCCTTTTAGTACCTAATCACCTGATTAAAGATCCAACTTAATTTTGTTAATTGTAAATAAACACAATTTATTAACCTTCATGTTGCAAAACAGGAGAGATGATGTGAAAATTAAAGGTGGAATTTCAACAATAAGATGTCTCAGTCTACTGTTGCACTTCAATACAACAATATTTAGTTTTAAAGGTGAAGAGAGAAGAATAAAAAATTTAAATCTTTCTCTCTTGAGCCATAGAAGATGTTCCCTGTCTTCATATTTGTGTATATATATATATATATATATATATATATATATATATAGTTGGCTGCAGTAGAGGAAGGAACTGTTTAAAAAGTTTAATAGGAGTAAAGTAATTGTCTCACAGAGGTCACGGCAGAGGTCATGGATTGGTTTACCTGAAAGCAGCGACGCCCCCAATCAGCTGATTGATTTGCAATTGATTAAATATATGTAATAGGCATGAAGTCCTGATTAAACCTCTATCTGTAAGAGAACAATTAAAGCGAAAACAGATGAAAAAGTCACACATTTGGTTTCGTCAGACATGCAAATGCCAGAAAAGAAAGAGTGATGATTGCTGACGTCATGTGACCTGACTGGTGGGTTCAGGCCGGTCACGTTGGTGTAAGAGGGGACGAGGTCAACGGCTAATTAGAGCTCTAAAACACTGAGCAGGTCAGAGGGTCAAATGACATCACTAGGACACATCAGTGTATTGTACAGAGTCGATTATTGAAGTCCCACTGACCTTTGACCCATGACAAAACAGGTGATTAGTTAGTGTGGATCATTATTGTCTCAATAAAGAATTTGGCAGCTTTTGTTGCCCAGAGAATAGTTAACGTGACATTTCTAATTCCTCTGCTTACATATATTTATATATGTGTGCTCTCTAGTAAATTAATTCTGATCATTTCATATCCTTTACTTCAGTAAAGTATCAATACATCTGTGATGTGAGGCACAAAAACACAAAAAAAGTATTTTTTCTAACCTAAAAGTGAGAACATTTGCAAAATCATATAAATCAGTGCTTCTCAAACTTTTTCACCCCTTAAACAGCTAAAAAAAAAAAAAGACAGACCCCAATCTGACATAGTTTTTGCCTCTTAGATGTTTTATTATAAAACAGTATGAAACCCATGACCAATATATTCATACATTACGTCATTGTGGATGATTCCCCTTTACGCTTTGGACTCCTTTGGACCCCGACACGGTGGAGCAGGGGTTAGTGCTGTTGCCTCGCAGGTTCAAGACCTCCTTGGTCCTGGGTCTGGGACCTTTCTGTGTGGAGTTTGCATGTTCTCCCTGTGTCTGCGTGGGTTTTCACCAGGTTCTCCAGCTTCCTCCCACAGTCCAAAAACATGCTGAGGTTAATTGGAGACTCTAAATTGCCTGTAGGTGTGAGTGTGTGAGTGAATGGTGTGTGTGCCCCACGATTGGCTGGAGACCATCTGGGGTGTATCCCTGTAACCCGCTGGGATTGGCTCCAGCAGACCATGTGACCCTAATGAGGAATAAGCAGGTATAGAAAATGACTGACTGACCCATTCAAGGACCCCTGGTGGTCCTCAGACCCCACTTTGAGAAGCACTGATACCCTGGGAGGGTATAAAGAAAAACACTAAACAGCTCAACTCAATTACACTGTTAACATAAAGATAATTAAACATGTAAAAAAATGAACCTAATCTCAAAGAAATAAACTCTTGGAACCATCTCCTCTATGATGTTGCAGGGTTTGGCCCAATTAGCCTCTTCCTTCTATTTAATGGCTGTTTTTCGACAGGATGCCCGATGCTCATCTTCTATACCTGCTTATTCCTCATTAGGGTCACATGGTCTGCTGGAGCCAATCCCAGCGTATTACAGCAAGAGGCAGGGATACACACCTACAGGCAATTTAGAGTCTCCAATTAACCTCAGCATGTTTCTGGACTGTGGGAGGAAGCCGGTGAAAACCCAGACAGACACAGGGAGAACATGCAAACTCCACACAGAAAGGTCCCAGACCCAGGACCAAGGAGGTCTTGAACCTGTGACATTCTTGCTGTGAGGCAACAGCACTAACCCCTGCACCACCGCGTCGCTCTGAATAACAAACAAAGGCAACATCACTATTTTGTGATAGACATGTGAAATGTGAGCTGGCCCTAAAAGGCATTTAATGATGTGTCGTATCCATTGAGTCATATCTGCCTCTGAAAAGTAACTAAAACCCTCAGATAAATGTTGGAATGTTGTAAAATAGAAAGTAGCATCACATGGAAACACTCAAGCAAAGTAAATCAAAACTGTCCACATCGTACCCATCCAGAGCTTCAGCCTTACTTCAACCTATTCACCCACAACGTCTTGACTCCATCAGTGGTATTCTATATTCTAAATTCTAACATCATGAATCTCCTTACTCCAACACTTTGCAGTAATAGCAGTAGAAGGTATTGAGTAGCCGTGGCTGAAACTGAAGACGCTGGCATCAATCCTCTTGGTGCCTTTCCTAGATGAATACAGATTACTGTGTTGGTGGCATAAATCTGAAACCAGTCTGACAACAAGACTGAAACAAGTGGATTGAATGCATGTAATGATACCATAACAATCACAACACTAGTAACTTCATCGCTAATAAATCCTCAGGTTGCAGCTCAAACCCTGTTTGAACATATGTCTTAGTTGTCTGCAGAAACTTCCTGCTGTTCTAACATGATTGCACGAGGGTTTTCTAGTCATTAGCTTTCTGACGCAATGAGCAAACACATTGTTCCATCAGAACATTAGAGTGATAGTTGCTGATTAGTTTAAAGTTATATATTTCTGAGTGACCTTCCCAGAAATGATGCTCTCCTCTCTTTCTCGTTCATGAAATTTCTAATTCCTGCAATGTCTCCAAAGCAGATGTGAAGTTCAGCCTGATGGATGAATCATTACCGAATTAAAGATGTTTGGTTTGAACTAATGAGACAGAGGAGTTTCCTTAGACTGTCCTGACTGTTCCTTACTCTCTGTTGCTACTGTTTTGCATTAAGAAGTCAGCTGACCAATCAGAACCATCGGGAGGCGGGGCTTGAATAAACAGGAGTCAAAACCGCCTTTTTCAGACAGAGGCTGAACAGAGGGGATTCGTGAGATTAGTCCCCCGTGAGATTTCTCCACTAATAATGTACAAATATAGTGAAGCTATACATCAAATTAAACAGGAGAAACTCCACTACAAGCACATATAAGTCATATTTACACACACCAAACACAACTCCAACACCAAGCTAATTAATTAACAAATACGAAAATCTGTATACGATCATAAAGCCAACCCACTCGCCACATTTTGATGGCTAGCGCTCTGATTCTTCATGCTACACAAAGAAATGACATCTCATATGAAAGCTGAGACTGTGACGAGTCCAACGGTACCATCAGTGTAGCTTTATGACAAAATCTCAGTAAACTAGAAGCCAAAAAACACAAAAATGGTTGTTTTGTGTCGACCAACATCTCTGTTTTTTCCAGATATACCCTACTGACTATGGGTACGTCAATATCGAGCATAAACCTAAAAAAAAGGGGTGGAGTTTAAGGGGTTAAGAGGAAAATGTTAGAAGAGAATGTCTCATAGAGAGCATGCAATTAAATGCAACTTGTGTGTGATGCAAATTGGAGGAAGCGACAACAAGCATGCTCAGTTTTAGGGAAGTAAAACTGGATCTATATCTATATCTGGAGATTTATAAGTTGCTGTCCGACTGAAGCCAGCATATTAACAACATATTTGTTTTAAGGAGGCCATGGTTGTTTCTTTCTACCCTACATCTACTTCAGGATGAAGGGATGAACGTGTCCTGGCTGTTCAGACTGAAGTCATATGTCAAAAGATCAGATATCAGTTTTAACCCATAAGAACCCAGACCCATTTCTCCTTTAAGGACAATTCTCGGTGATATTAAATAGATAAAATATGGAACATTTCTGAAACATTTCTTGAAATACTAACTCCCAGTATCACAGATTTGTAATGGTATATATATTTATGGTAAATTGATTCCTCATTTGAATAAATCAGCTTGGCAGTTTTTGTTTTTTTGTGCTTAATAGCACATATTTAGTTGTTTTATCTGCATTTCCTCAACATATATCATAGTTATAACTTTACTGGTTTAGGATTAACAACTAATTATTTGAAAGGCAGAAACTAAAGCTAATTTACCTCATTACTATTTTTCTTATTATGACATATGTCACATGTGGTTTTCCATGACTATTTTAAGATTAATAAGCCTGATGTGACACGTGTTTTATATCGATTTTATTAAGAATTGTGGTGGGAACAGGTTAAATGTAGGGCACGTTATTAAACCATTCCAGTTGTTAAATGGGTAGAAACTTACCTGAAGTAACAAAAATCCAGCTGTTTGAAACAAGTCAGCCCTTTTACACCTGTCACACACATCACATGACCACACCAGGTGGTTCATTTAGGGCCTTCATCAGTTTAAGTCACCAGAGTCACAGTGGGTTCTTATGGATTAAGACATATCCAAGTGGCCTGGGATCTGTGTCATTGAGCTACAGCCTGTTTTCAGACCCCTTAAGGTGGAATTCTTTCACTTCTGAGGTAAAAGCTCTGTCATATAGCTGCAACTCCTTAAATTCCAGAATTTTTAACAATGCTGGAATGATGAGAGAGATACAGACGAGCAGTTTAAATTCCAGAATAAGTGCACTATCCCTACGATCGCTGCCAAGTGACAACCGTCTGGGCACAGGAAGTAAGTTGAAGCCCCCCTGCAAGGCAGAGAGATATAACCTGACAAAGGCGAGTCTGTTTCCCCTTCATACTCACGAGACAGAAAGATGCAGACAGAATGACTGTGTGTGTAAGAGGATAGCCTGGTATTCAGCAGAACAGTCGTCCATCCACACCCTGACATTACAGAGCCAAATACCAACAGTGGGGAAATGTTAAGATGAAATATAGAATGAAACAGAACTTCTGTTCCGTGGAAGGTAAAAATATCATTTTAATATCTTAAACCCTGCCTTATAAATATATTTGTGGATGTTTCTACAATTATGTTGTTATGAGTCAGCAGTGGACATTTAGAAGATGGAAAGAAGTAAGTAACACCTTATTTTATACGAATTTATCAAACCAGCTGTTTAACAAGAATAAACGAGCTTTGTCCCTGGTGCTACATCCACTGCTGTTATGTTCTTCCACACTCGTTACACTAATGAAGTGTTATGAACTGTAAAAATGTTTATCTTAGTTTTCCATGTGTATCAGGTCCAGACAGGTCAGCAATTTTTCCAGTGGGCCTATATATTTTTTTCCCAATAAATAGATATTTAATAGGTCGTCTTAGCTGCAGCAGTAAAGCTGCAGGAACTGCAGGGAAGCTGCTGCTAAATTTAGTTATTTGCACTAAATTGGACATTAAAATAACACATTTAAATAAAGCAATTGCACATTCAAAATGCTAATAATGTAATAATGGAGTCGACAGGAGGATTTGCAAGAGTGGGGCTGAGGAATCTCAGCAGTGCATTTGAAGAGAGGAGTATGTTACTCTAATAATATCAAGATAAAATAAAATGAAATAATATACGTTAAAGTGGAAGTAGCCATGCCCTAACATAAACGTCCATTAAAACTAGCAGTTAGCTCTGTCTTTGTTGTGTTTTCCCTCCTCTTCAGGTCTATTTTTACTCAGTTTGGGACATTTTGACATGTGTTTGAACTTGAAAAACGATGTAAAGTTGCAGGTAAAGTCCGATTTGTTGGAGGAGGAAGGAAGAATTTATACATAATATTATAAGAAGAGTGGAAGTTATATTTTTTTCACCCATTTCTGGCATCCTCTGGATGGGGCATTTATATATGCTGCCTAATCCACCTTTTATGATGGCCTCACTATCAGTGAACACTAGAAAAACTACTATAATTGACATGTATGAACTGCACAGTATAAACAGCTCATGTTGTGTGAAAGATTAAAGATTCATTGATCAACAAATCTGTCGTGTCAGGTTGAATTTGGCGTTTCAAATTGGCAGCGCTTGACAATAAATTCCCCTGGGCTGCTTTTTGTTGCTGACGTATAATAAAACTAGTAAAATTCTTGTTAACTTAGCTGCACACACACACACACACACACACACACACACACACACACACACTCCACCAGCCCCTCCCCCTCCCTTCCTGCCTGCGGCCGTGAATCACATCAGCAGCTGAGGGACGACGGAGGACAGGAGGAATGATTGATACTGACTGATGTCTGTGTTCTTCATTCTTTCTAAACTTCACTCAGTGTTTTGATGTCAGGAGCATTAGTTATTTTACATTTCAGCTCAACTTCCTGTGAGATATTATTGCTGTTTAAAATATTTCATTAGTCATTAACACACTTTTATTTAAAGGTCCTATTTATTTTCATTTGACACTTTTTCTAGATTTGATTTGAAGTCGAGATATATTCCTAACGTTCTTTTAGTACCAAAAATCATCTCTGGTTTCTCTGTGGAGCTCTATAAAGAACAGGTCTGCCTCATTAATATTAATGAGCCTCTCCTCTGATTGGCTGACAGTTTGTTTAAAGGCACGGTTTCTTTACTGCGATTACTAAGCATTACTGGCAATACATCCAACACCAGGCAGGGGGTCAGAGAGTTAAGTTAGGAGCTAGCCGTTTTAGCCGCTACTTTATTTCTCATGCTAACACAAGCTACTGTGGCCGTAGCCTCACAAGCTCTAAGTGTTTGACTTCTTTCACTCCAAGACGCATTCACAGACCCTCAGGAAACCCCAGTACATTTTTAAACTTAAAAAAAAGCCATGCAATAGTTACTTTCCCTGGTAACTAGTTCACAATAAACTGAATTCGTCGACTTCCAACGGCTACTTCCAGATAGCTTTCTGCTAACTGTGTAAATGAAATAATCTCCAAGTGTTGCCAGACCAAAAGGATCATAATCCGCCTGTGAATCGAGTCGTCTCGCAGGGATTTCCCACCGTTTCACAGCCACAAACGGTCACAAAATGTGAGTTTTGTGTTTTTTTTTTCGTGTGCATGTAATTACCGCTCAGCGCCAGCAGATGGAGACAGAACTCCCACACTACAGCTATAAGTAAAAGTAGTGGTTTTGCTCCTATGTCTGATATAATATTATTTATAACATCATCTGTATGAGGGAGTTCCGCTGCAGTGACATTTGTTACAGTGCAGCAGAATCTCTTTTTGACAGCTCTCCAGAAGGTGCTGAATTTTTATTGGAGATTCTCTTGCCTTTGAGTCTCTTCAGTAGCCGCCGCCATTTCTTTTTGCAAGAGATCAATATCCTTTTTCAGGCCGATCCTTTCAGGCTTTTTTGTCCCCTTTACTTTTCTCTGCCAGAACTCCCTGCTTTTGTCCTGCTGTGGTCTTGATATATTCGCCTTGCTGATTTGCAGAAGGATATCATCGCCAGAAAGACGTTGACTTGCTTTATTCCTCCTCCGTTCACCGCAGCATCATACACAGTGACCAGCGTCAATACAGAGAAAGCGAGCAGAGTGGATAAATATCTCTTTCTGCTGGACTATCTGACTTTGGTAACATAGGTCATGGTCATTATTCTTTCACTTCAAATGCTCTGAAAAGGTGTCCAGTGCCATGTTATTGAGAATATTCACTGATTTCTCAACACTTCCTGCTTTAAGAAGCACTTGGAACTGCCTCTGGGCATTGTCACATCGGGCCTCAACAAAACGCTTCAGGGCAACTAAGAGTGAATTTCCATTCAGATGCTGCAAAGACTCAAGACATGAGGTCTGTCTCGCAAAAGAACCGGATCTTTTGCGTGTCACTCTGAATTTTCTGGCATGTTGAAAACCCAATGTCATCTTTAGAGGGGACCACGATATCAGCCTTTGTCAAAGTATGCATCTGTGTATCTCTCGCCTCTTTCCATCTGCTCAGGACATTGGTCAGTAAGCCTGACCAATCAGCTGTGAGGATTACGACCACATGGGTCTGTCTCAGGTGGGTATTTTTAGTATCCTTGTACGTGTTTGGCTCTAAATATGGTGAACCATTGATGGCCACAGGTCGTTACAGCAAAGTATTGGTGATCCAGATTTAAACATGACTCCCTTGACCTTGTATCAGATCGATATTGGTGATGCAAGGCGACTGCAATATCTTAGTGGAGGGGGCTTATTTTTCCAAATAGATGGAATCATTTTCCCTCCACAAGTAGGAATCCACACTATGGCCAAGGTGTAGGATGAGGAGTGTGCTCTACTCAGTATTATGCTGACCATCCTAATAACCTTGGGAGGACAGGAGGTAAACACCCTTATGGGACGATCTAAGTAAAGCAACGGCACCCAGGGATCATTTCATTGGTCAACACTACAGCTGGCGTCCTATTGGTTGGATTATTTTTGACAGATCCAAGAGCAAAACAGATAATCTGTGGGCAGACATTTGACAGGCGCTATAAAAGCAGCCTGAGAGTGAGGAGAAGGGGTTAAGCTGTAACACAAGGAATCAACAATGTCTCTGAGTGTTGAGTCTGAGCAGGAATCTGAACTCAGGCAGGAGTTGTTTGAGTGCAAGGACATGGTTTGAGGGGAAGAATTATAAAATCTGAACGTAAAATCAATACAAAAATAAATAAACTCGAATTGAAAGACCGCACGCTTGAATAAAGATAGGGAAAAAAACTCCATAGAAACACTCAGGGACAGGCATGCTGCTCCCCACCTATATAGGATGTCCCCTGTGACCTGAAGCCTTAATAGAGCGGCAAAGTTAGGGAACCACAGACCGTGTGTTTGAATGTGTGTGTCTTGTGTGTGTGTGTGTGTGTGGAGGGTGTGAAGGGGGTTGCTGAGTTACACTGTCAGGGTCACCTCTGCAGCCCCTCGTGAACACCCCTCACAATACGCCACCTTGAGGTAACAATGACTCCATTGTTCATCCAGACAATACTGTCTGAAGGACAGGGTTAAGGGGCGGGTGGGAGAGGGGGGTTCACGGAGCAGAGGGGACAGCAGGGGGCTCAGCACCTGGTAACACTGTATGGATGGGAGGTGGAAGTAGGGGGGTTGGGGTGGTCACAGTCTATCAGTCAGCAATGGCTGCGTTCAGGCTTGGAAGGGAACATGTAGCGCTGACCACTGACCTGAGGCGTGGGTTCCCATGTGGTCCGGGGGCCGGTAGGGGTCCGTGGGAGGGCGTAGTCAGAGCCACAGTTGGTAGTTTTAAAGGAAATCATGATGGTCTGCATGCTCCCTCTAATCCTTAATGCTGTTGAAGTCTGGGAATCAGACCCTGCATTAGCATAATTTATCATCAAAACCACTTCCTCCTACTGGGAGAAAACTGCAGGAAAAGAGGAGGAGGAGGAAAGGGAGCTCAGGGATGAGCCAGTCCCCTACAGGGCAAGGAAAATGGTAGATCCCAGAGTTGCTCCACACATTAGGAGGTCTGGCATCAAGGCATCAAACCCTCAGAAAAACAGAGAAATACACACATCCTGGATTTTGAAATATTATTGTGTCACAGCGGCCTTGACTTCCATGTGTCAGGTAGTAACTCAGCAGCACCTGCTCCCACCATCACATCATCTTTCAGAAGAGATGAAGAGAACAGTTGCTGATCCCAGTTATTACCTTTACATGACACATGAAAAAGAACAAATTATTGCAATAATCCAAGTATAATTATAATTGGAGTTGTCCAGTTCAGATGAAGGGTGCACACCACTAGTTTGATTATTTAGTCTGCACCAGGCATTAAAATGTTTACTAATTAGCATATATATTCCAGTGTGGTCCACTTTTACACCTGCAAACAAACCGAAATTGGTACGATTGTCATGTCATCAATTTTTATCTTCCAGTAGAAATAAGCAACAATTCTAACTTACTATCGGACCAACACGTCCTACATGTATTACATCCTCTGTAATTCCAAAATGAATCACAGCTGCATCTGTGGATGCACTGGGTTGGTGCATCATTTCAGGCAGAGGAGATGCGCTATTTTCACGGATTAGGTCATATGGGACGAACACTGTTCCAAAGACCCATAAATTACGCTATGAAATATTTAGTATCCCCTTGTTTTACCCGAGTTCACGTTCTCACCAGAGGGAGCACAGCAAAGTTTGTCATTTGGTGGGGACTCAAATGGACCAGACCACGTCTTTTTGGAGGTCTCGGTCTGCTTCACACCTGCAAACTGAAATAAGTGCATGGACCGTTTGGTGAGCACCAACTGCTGTTGGGGTGAAATCAGAGTTAAAATAGACAATGCATGTGCACATGCTCCACATCCACCCTGCTGGTGTGTGTCCAACACCCACCACATGACAGGAGTGACAGCGTGCACCTTATCTGCACAATAAGTAAGGCATACATTATATATGGAATGAAAAAAAACATGCGATTCATCTTCATGTTCGAAAGGTTGGAAAGGGGCCGTGTTAACCCAATGAAACAACACATATCGCCCCCTAGTGTTGCACATTCCAGTCAGTAATTTGGTTTTCTCTGTTGCATGCATGTTGGGACAAGGATAGAAGTCTGATTAGAGGCCAAAACCACATTTTCAGCATAGCTTTATACTAAAAATTGTGCGATTGAGTGATTAGGTCCTGTCCTCATCAAGAAGGTTCCTAATTTCCAAGTGCAGCTGGGTCTTGGCCGTACTTATTGGTGAGCTTGCTACAAACAAGATAAAACATTTTAAATTACACATTTTGAGAGTTGCCAGAGGCCATCATTTTTAATTAGTTAGATTTTTAATGGAGGCTAACTGTTTACTTATGCAGATATTGTGCTGAGCTAAGCTCCACAAGTCCTTGTATTTCTGTACACAGCATAACATCAATTAAATTTATATTGTTCTGCTCATCTAACTTTTAAATTTCCAAAAGATACTGTCCCATGTTTCTAAACTCTCAATCCACAAAGAGATGCCAGGACTTCAGGGAAGTTGTGATGTCACAACCACACAGTGACCGCCTAAAAACTCCTGGGATGCAGAGGGAAGTTTGGGATGATTTGGGATGAATTAATATCACAAAGCTAAATACAACTCAGAGTGTACGACATGGAACCTTCGATACCCACATGACCATATGTTTCCTGTAATAATTCTTCCTGTCCATACAGACACTTTCTGCTGCATAATTAAGCTCCTATGAGCTGTCCAAACACATTCCAAATGCATGACACATACTATAAAAGTTTAAACATGCAAACCTATTACATATGTTGTGATAGCCTTAGGTCTGTCACTTGCCTTGGGCTGATGTGTTTGTCTCCCTTGATGTCCAGGATGCATGTGTGTGTGTGTGAATGAAACAGTGAGAAACAACAATGAAGAGTTGCTGCAGCTGTGGATGAGAGGAGCAGTCATCCACCAGTTAGAAGTTCAGGGGTTTGATTCCCAGTGTCTCCTATTGGCTGCAGCATATGTGTGCACAGTAGCCACTAGCATCAGAGTGTGAACGGGTAATTTCCTGCATAAACAGCAAGATATTTCCTAACATGTTGCATAATTAATGCAAAATAAATCCAAAATACCAACCATCTTTCACAAAACGTATCTTTTCTACACCCCCCTGCTGGTGGCATTGTATTTCCATTTTCTTTTCTGTCACACACCTGCTTTAATTTCATGTCGCTGCAGGCGGTGACTGGTGATGGCGAACAAATCCCACTTGCCGTCTTTTATCTCTTCCAGTGACTGAGCTGATGAGTTTCCTCAGTAAAATTCTAGATGGTAGCACTGTCCCAAATCAAACATATCTCGCCGGAAATGACTCGACAGCTTCTTCTTCTTCTACTGCTTTTTTAAAGACAACAACTAACTCATTGGAGCTCGTTTGCATAAGGTGACTCACTCTTGACTCATCCCGGTGCGACAAATCTATTTCCCATAGGGCCTACCTCTACAGCCCAAAGTCCAAAAACAACAAAAGGACACACGAACAGTATTATAACCATGCACAGCATGCACATCCAACCACAGATGGAAAGAAGATCACACACACACCATTATTATTAGAACCATGGACAGTCAGTCTGATAAACTGATCATTTGCTGTAATAAGCAAAAGAAAACGTGCACTGACCCGTCTGAAGGGAACTTTGCATGTAAACTTATTCGCTATTGTGGTGAAATCCAGTTTCCTCGCTCTAAGCTAATCCTAATCATTAAAAGTATGTTTATGTCCCTCGATTCATCTGCCTCCATTATTGCTATTGTTACATAGGTTCCACTACATCACTAAGCGTACAGTCACTGCATTTTCACATGCAAGAAGTGTTGTTCAATTTTTTTTATTTTTGCCTAAAGCTAATTTATGCTGGGGTGACACGGTGGTGCAGCGGTTAGCGCTGTTGCCTCACAGCAAGAAGGTCACAGGTTCAAGACCTCCTTGGTCCTGGGTCTGGGACCTTTCTGTGTGGAGTTTGCATGTTCTCCCTGTGTCTGTGTGGGTTTTCACCCACAGTCCAAAAACATGCTGAGGTTAATTGGAGATTCTAAATTACCTGTATGTGTGAATGGTGTGTGTGCCCCACGATTGGCTGGCGACCATCTGGGGTGTATCCCTGCCTCTCGCCATAATGTGCTGTGATTGGCTCCAGCAGACCATGTGACCCTAATGAGGAATAAGCAGGTATAGAAGATGACTGACTGACTAATTTAGGCCTTTGATGATATTTAAAAATATTTAAAAAGGCCATAAAATATTTAGCAAATTATGAAAAAATGATGCTACAAAATCGGTCATTTCGATCATCCAAACATCCCGGTGGTACTGGTGAACGTACGTGTGTAGTGTAAAACACTTTGAGTGGTCGGAAGACTCCAAAGACACTATACAAACACACAGTCCATTTACCATTTACTCGTTTTTTCTCCCACACAGTGCTCTTCATGAATAGTGAATAAACGCTGCCATGTGTCGGCTCCCCGGGGGTGATGACATTGTCATGGAAGGTGGGAAGAGCTCAAACACACATTTCTGCCTTTTACCCCCCCCCCCCCCCCCCCCCCCCCAGGTTAAAGAAACACCCACTTATACGAGCGCACAGAACCACTCGCAGCAAACACAATGTTTGTTTGTTTGTTTGTTTCTTCGCCGCGAACACAAGACGTCCGAGTGTTTAAAAGCTGTCTTCACATAGAGCCGGGGCCAACAGCCACCATTGCTGCCCCTCTCATCCACAAAAGCTGTTCTGTGTGCAGGCAAAAAAAAAAAAGAAGAGGGGCATTATTCACTTCCTCGCATTTTCTTTGAAATAACACTAATGGCTGAATATGCCTTGAATGCAGCATCTTAGTTCTGTTACCAGAAAAGGGCACAAATTCCCCTCATTTTTTTTTATTGTACATCATCTGCTGGCAGTGGCACAGCGAGATGTATGTGATGGTGAAAGTGAGGATTACTGCAGGTCTCGGTGTCTCTCGCTCTCTCTCTCTCTCTTCGTCTTGTCTGTGGTGTTAAAAAAAAAGCCCTTTGTTGTGCACTGCAGTATAAATCATTTACAGGCTTTGCATACATTTGTGTAATCTCCTTCATGGGGGCTGGGCAGACTATCTGATTCATTGGAAACCAGGGAGGAAGAGTTCATGTTGACTGCGTGTGCCAAGCATGCATGTAGCGTGCATGTGTGTGTGTGTGTGTGTGTGTCCGTGGAGAGAAAACCTGAATACAGTTAGTTACAGTATCACATGCTTTACATGCAACATGTGTGAGGAAACACACAGACACATACCATTCCAGCACATCCAAATACAAATGTGGAAATCACAGTATGGAATGAAACATGTTCCTGATAAATTTATGTAAAGCATACAAATATAGCAGCTCTGGAAATGTCATTTAAGATGAAATCCAGTTGAAAACAGACCTCGCATTGTTCTAAATTAGTGACAGTTTATGCCTGTGTTCAGTTTTTGCTGCTTAGAATAAGGAATTTGCAGCAAACTACAGTTTGTTTTTCAAATGTCTATTTACAAAACACTGCATATTGATCAGTGAATTGATCAGGAATCCAAAGGTTTAAGTAAGAGGAGATTTATTGAGCTTCAGAGCTCAGAGAACGTTACGTGTGCCACGTTTTAAATGATTTAGCAGCATAAAAACAGGTGCAAGAACAACGAAACACTGCAAAACTAAACATTAAATACCTTAGTTCCAAGCAATATAAATAAATGGGGTTATATAACAGAGAGAGGAAAACTATTCCAAGGTTTGTGCGGACACAAGAGACATCTTTCATCTTAAACCATTGAATTTTCTAATTCATAATTTCGCCATCATTCCAATTTAGATTTAGACGTTCCTGAAAAGAAGGAACACAAGGAGATAGATGATCATTCAGGCTGCAAACAAACAGAATCTGTTTTACAGACTGTACAAACTGTACGTTCGTTGCACAAACTGTCCTCTTTTACATTTTCCACATTTTTTAAAACATTCTTGCTGTAGATGCAGGCTTATTACTGACATGTCAGGTGAACTCAGGAAATACTTTGCAATATTCTTGCAATATTTGCAAAAATATATAGAGTGTCTGTTAAATAAACCCAGTGTTGTATTTACTTTTAAACTCAACTCAACAATTTCATGCTTTTCATAGGTTTTATTTGAAGTTTTGGTAGATTTTAACATGATTTGTCGTCTAAAGTGCAAAAATGGAACCCAGTGTCGGTTTATGTGGCTTCTTCTGATTGGCTGACTGTTTCTGAGTTTCCATCCAATTGTAATGAAATTTTAGAGCAGATTTTGTGAAATGCAGCATAAGAAAATGCAAATCGATGCCTGTTTCTAGTCGTTACTGCTTTGCGATTATTGGGAAAGGGAGCGTTCAGCGTAATGTAATAACACAGACCCATCACCAGAGATCGGACCAACAGTTTTAGCAGTCGCTGACCGATTAGCGACGGCAGTGGAAATAAAACCCTAATGAGCTGTGATTGGCCACCGTATCCATCACAATCCCCCTTAAAACCCCCTGATGATTGGTGACAACATGGCGATATTTACATTCAACATTTACCAAGTGTTTTTGTGCCTAAACCTAAACTGTTAACAAAGCAATCGTTTAGAAAGCGCTGATAAAGGTCCAATCGAACTACGTCTAATTACGAGGACGTGTTGGTGAAACTCCTACAGCTGCTGTCACAGTGCCCTTGCAGTTGTTCCATTATTCACCGTCTGTGCAGGAGCTCCAGGATTTTTGTCTCTGGATGACATCATCTTTATAGACCGTCTCTCTTGTCCTTCAGCCCAATGACAGTTCAGTTCACATTCATTAATTATACAGTAAGTGTTTTGTACTATGTTGTGGAAATGATTCTATTTTACTTCAGATTTAGCCGTGTGTAAAGAGCGGACCTCACTTGCCAAAATCACACTTTAGTGTACAGAGTGAATATGGTGGAGATTAAATTAACTATTTGGGACATCATTTGTTTTCCCTGAGCAGATATTTTATTCTCATATAGTCTACAGTATATATCTCACTGTCAGTTCTATTGGTCTGGTGATATGCACTCGCATACACACACTCCCTCAGAGCCGTGACCAGGCTGCTGTAAAGACAGTAAATCATTGGGAGGCGGAGCGCGGCACTGAAAGCTCAGCGACAGATGATAAAACATGCAGCGGCAGGCGGACTCTCCTCACTGAGCTCTGCACACCTCTGCCAGCTCTCCCTCTTCTCCAGAAAATACTCTGACAGTATTTAGTCTAATGAAAACACCATCCACTCCATCCAGCTGACAATTTCATTCACAAATGAATCATCTCCGCTGGGCTAACACACGTCTAAACCCAGAATAATGTGGAGGTGTAAATGCAGCACGCCGTACACACAGGAAGAAAGTACAGAGGTTTTTCTGGAGTCCTATATCCAGCCTAATCAGGTCAGCGTAGGGTTCTGGTCTATCGCTGTGAGGCTGGAGTATGTGTGTCAACACTTCTAATATCCGAGTGGATCTGAGCAGACTCCATCAGCTCTGGTCGTGCGGTGCGCTGTGATCACTGCGAGAGAAAGAAAATGTTTTCTTGTGGCAAGACGGAGAGCAGGAACAGCGTCTCGTTGAGGCTGCAGCTCCTCGGTGGCTCATCGTGCTGCCAATGTCAATTTGGATCAGTTCAGGTTGACCGCAGCTTGGATTCGGATCTAATTATGCTTTTGGTTTATTTCAAACTGTTTCTGTGTGTCCTTGGGTCCCTTTTATATTACGATTTATTCTTTTTGAAAATGAACTTTGGGTTTGTATGTTTTCCACATATCCATTCCCCGGTCGCATTCCGAATTTTGGCATGAAGGCTTCTAATCAAAATCATATGAGATCAAGGCAGTATGGTGGCTGAAAGAGCTCAGACCACAACACGGTAACCGCTCCAGAAATTCACGTTCCAGAAGAAACTTCTTTCTATAGAGAGATTAATTATTTATTCAACCAATCATTATGCTCTCAATTGCTCCATTCAGGCTCTCTAATAGATCTAAAGACTTAGATTAGTTTTGATGTTTGCGGTGTGAGGGTATTAATTGTTTTACTATGACTATTGTCATAGTATTCCATTAATTTTAATGCTACTTGATTATTACACCTGCCCTATAAGTACAAATTAGCAAAGTGTGCAGTAAATAAATGTTCCTGGTCCATGTTCGACCCCCTGCACTCCTTATTTAAAAGGATAGAAACAAAAGCACTGATGTAGCTACAAACCAGCTTCAATGAATGACATTACCGCTCATGGTAATGACTTTATAATGAGTACACACTATTAAGCACTAATGAATGAGTTAGACATTGATAATTCCTAAAATTCTTAAAAATTGGTGCCGTGAACAACTCTATCTTTGACATTTCTTTTCAACTGACATGCTAAAACAAATATATCTGCAATGATATCTTGATAATATATGTCTTGATACCAGAATTTATCATTTATCATTTAAAAGAATGAATGCATCTTGCAAAAAATGTTAGTTTTGGGTGGTTTCGGCCACCAGGACAGCAGGAACCACTGTGTGTTTGTGTGTGAGTTTACAGCAGGGGACATGCTACATGTCACTGATGCACTCTGACCTTTTGTGATATTGTAATATTATTATAAGGAGAAAAAACACACTGACTGTAACTGAATGCACGGACACCGCTGTCACTAATGAGTAGGAATTTCTGAAAGTTACATAAAGAACCTGTAAGTGTTTTCAAAGTGAGGTGCCTTCTTCATTTTCTAGCTGTGTTGCGGCACGCTGAGCTCAATCAGCCGCCTTATTGTAGGGAGATGACCGGAGGAAGGAGAGTTTAGGAAATTGGCAGACATTGAAATGAGTCACACAGCAAATGGGGTTCGAAGCAGTTGTGAGGTAAAATGAGAGCCGCAGCGTGAGACCGTGTCGCCTGGGTTTTCAATCAGACTTCCTTCCTATCTCGTCCTGTTCACGAATAATTGTAACACACACACACACACACAAACTCACACAGAATGTCAGATTACACAGCAAAGTCTCTCTTTCTATCTCTCTCACACACACACACACACACACGCATGCACAAATCACTTGCCAGGATCATTTTACACGTCCTCGGTGGGAAACCCCATCAACTTTCACAGCAGGGAAGCGAGAAATGAAAAACATCCCAGTGCATACTGCAGATGCATTTACTCAGAGAGCTAGTGGGTTATCATCCAACATGGTGGCCACACTCATCCACACCACAGAGAGATGGTGCATGCTGCGGGAGGCTAAGCTCTCTGCTCTCAGAGGCAGGAAACAAGGAATCGTTTCTCAGGTCCCGGTCGACTCTGGTAGCTGGATCGTTTCCAACTATAAAATAAATATCAAGGCAAACAACACATATGTACAAATGGAACTTCCCTTGTTTGGTGTTCAGTTTACTCTGTTGTGCAAACACACTTTCCTTTATTGCAGCCGGATCAAATTCAGATGCACTGATGCATTATGTTCCCCAGGCTATAGAAGCCACGAACACATAAGTGGTGTTAACAGGAATTATTTTCTGTGGAAATGTTGTGGCCGAGCACTGTTTTTCCTGGAAGAACTACAGTGTCGTGGAAGTGCATGCGCCTCCGGGAATATTCTTCAGAAAAGACATAATATGTGTCTCAAAATCGTGCAGAGAGATAACCCATAGAAAACCACATGAGGTTACATGTATAATATGTTTACGAGTGGAATTACGTTAATAAAGTAATTCAGTGGTTCATATCACTTCAGTTCTGTCATTGATTTTACTTGCACTGGTTTATAAAGCAGTAAATGGTTCTGTATTTCTGATTTGCTGCCATGTCCAGACCTCTCAGGTCGCCTGCTCTCTGTCCCCACAGTCAGAACTAAACCTGCAGAAGCAGCGATCAGGTTTTATGCTCCACATATCTGAGCAAACTCCCAGAAAACTGCAGAACTCTCAGTTCTTTTAAATCCAAGCTGCACGATTTTTTCTATTTTTACGTTCTTAATTCTTCAGTGATTGATTGCACACATTTTGCACAGCAAAAATCCACCAAACAACAGAATGGATTTCCCCTTTAATAGCGTGTGGACGGTTTCGGAGTGTGTGTCCTCCTCCCTCTCTGCTCTTGTTGGGTTCATTGACTTTGATGATGTGTCTGCCCTCTTTCTGTCGCTCTGTTTTCTGGGTGAGTTTGAGTGTTTGGAAGTTCAATTCTCAGCGCTGCCCATCCAGCTGACCAGCTGACATGCTTTTATTTAAACTATAAGATAGTGTCTGCTGTGTGCATGTGTGTGTGTGTGGTTCAATATGACACTTGTTTCTGATGCTCAGACAGGGAGTTAGTGGAGCAGTTGGGTATAACTTTTTATATCTACTCATCTAAACAGACAGTTGACACCTTCTAAAGTGAATATTAATACTTTTTATAAATCCGCTCTGCCATCACAAGCCATATCGTGGTGGGAGGAGGAATAACCATAGACTGTGTATATAACATGTACATTTAGCCTCATCAGGAAAGCTGTTTATTTCTTTAAATGGCAGAAGGTTAATGGATAGAATTCAGGAAGTGAGGTAAAATGACGATCTGCTAGTGTGTTGACTGGACGTGCAGGGCTTTGCTGTAAATGCATTGCCTTGGTTTCATGCAGCGTCGACAATTATTAATACTTCTAATTGTTTTTATCAGCCAGGTAAAGGCAGAGTCATATATTTCCTCATCATCGGATCTTCGCTGCTGATCCCTGTTCTGTACCAATTGCACATCTGCTAGAAAAGCAAACTGGTCGCTTGTTTAGTGCTTTGTACTCTACTATATGTACAGTATGTACTGTTTTGCCCATGCATGGCCCCTTTTAACCACTCAGAGGTTGCACACAATTTTCTTTTTTCCAGCTTTTTCTTGTTCAACAAAGGAGCTCTTCTTCTTTCTGTCATGGGGTTGCCACCTTGTTTTCTAGTGTGGAATGCTTCCCTCTACGCAGACCCCTCATTGTACTGTAATAGGTATGAACATGAACTGAAGTATGGACAAAGCTTAAAAGGGCTCTATTATGAAAAACACTAGAAAGAAATAGTGTATAAGTATTTAGGTCACTGGTGTTCCTACTATACCATGAAGTAAAACCACCGACTCATTCTGTTGTGCAGTTTTGCTTAATTTTGCTGAAAATTAATAGTAATTGGTCCTGGATCCATGTAGCCATGTGCTTTTCTGAGAGCATTAGCCAATCACAGTGCTTCAAGAGGAAGGGGAGGAAAGTGGGATTATAGAGAAGGTAGACTACAGGTCTTACTAGGTGCTTTTGGACCATAAATGCATGGATATCTCTATAAATAGACCATGAAAATCCAACGTGCTAGTACAACAGTCTGAGACCGCAGACCTCCACCTAGAATATTACATATCACATACACCACCACAGCATTTCACCACCTAAAGGATGGCACCCATTTACCGCAATGTTAACTAAACCAACTAAACCAGGATTTCTTCTGGATCATTACCAAAATTTACTCATATTTTCATGGTGCTACTCTCAACATTTGCTGAAAATTTGATGAAAATCTGGCCAAACATTTTTGAGGTAGTTTGCTAAACAGTCAGACAAACATAACCTTCTTAGCATAGGGAATAAATTGGGAAAACAACAAAAAAGGACCCTTTGAAGTCATATGGATTACCGTATTTTCCGGACTATAAGTCATGTTTTTTTTCATAGTTTAGCCGGGGGTGCGTCTTATACTCTGCAGCGACTTATGTGTGAAATTATTTCACGTTATTTTCACACTAAACCACCAGAGGGCGCTCTAGGCTTGTGTTGATAGTTTTAACATTGGCGGTAACTTTTAACAACAACTGAGAAGAGTTTAACAAAAACGGCAGCGAACAGAAAATCATAGTAGTAAAACATGACGTCATCGACGTAGAAGAGGAAGCGCCGCATCTTCTACCTCCGGAGTTAGAGGAGTTGATGAAAAGTGACACTGAGGATGAAGATTTCATTGGGTTTTAGTGACACGGATGGTTTTGGTGAACTTCTTAGCATGTTATTGATGCTGTAGTTATGGGAATAACTCTTCATATGTTGTGTTAACATACCAGACAGTTGTGTCAGCCTGTTGATGCCTCTATTCTAGTTTTAGTTTAAATGACACGTCTGTTCTTGGTGCTGGATTTTATCAAATAAATTTACCCCCAAAATGCGACTTATATATGTTTTTCCTTCTTTATTATGCATTTTATGGCTGGTGCGACTTATAGTCTGGAAAATACAGTAGTTTGCACACCAACATCTTTGAGCATATAATTTTACCGTTTACAGTGATACACTGGGACTCGGTATATCGTTTGAAACTAGGATACAGCATTTATAGTTGGCTGTGAACGTGGCACTGCTCATGTGGGTTCTTGGCAAACACGGAGCGGAGGATGGGGAGAGTTGCGGCGGCGATAAAAAGTGTCAACAGTGGATTAATTGCGAGTGTAGGTGTTCAGGTCGTCACCTGGAACGAGCAGGAGCCACTTCAACAGAGCAGCTGAGGACTGAGTGCAATCCAGTGTTGTCCTCCTCTGAACTTCAGCCAATCAATTAACGTGATTTAATACACAGTCCCTCCACATGGAAGCCAGCGCGGCTCAGTGTTCTCCTAATTTATACTGTATCGACCATTTCACACACATGCAGAGAGAGAGAGGGAGGGGAAGCGGAGGCAGGGAGATCATGTTGAATGGTTTGCGGGTAAAGCTCGATCTCTGGGGGAAATGATTGTGATTGTTTTATTTTGAAGTTAACGGTGCTAAAGTTCGGAGGGCTGGAAAGATGAGAGGAAGAGCAAGCGATGCAGAGAGAGACTTACTCAGAGAGTCCTCTCTCGTGAGCCTTCATCTCGCCTTTGGCATAGAAAGTGAGCCTGCATATTACTCAGTCTATCACAACACAGCAGGAGAATTAATACACTTGGCTTTTGTGCCAGTGTGCTCTCTCTCTCTCTCTTTGCCTTTCTTCTCTCCTACGCTCTTTCGCTCTCTTTCTCTTCAAGCTCCGCTGGACAAAAGCACTTTGTGTGCTAATAAAATTAACTTGTATAGCTTTGACTTCTTTTTTTTTTTTTCAAGCCGATAACAACGAGCTGAGCAAAAACAGAATCAGAACCTTGAGATTGTATTTAATTTTGTGTATTTCTGCGGCCGAGGCAGCTCCGGGGTGAGCGTTTGTGTCCGTGTGCATTTCAATGACATGAACAGTATCTAGCACGCCATACCCTCAGCAACCCGTCTATCTGCCTAACATAAATCTGAATGACATTAACATTTAAAAAAAACCTGTCTGCTGAGACAGACAGACAGGTCTCCATTTTATTTATCCACATGGTGGATAGGGAAGACAGTCGGCTGCAGACGGGCATAAATCTGCACAGGTTGGAGCCGCTGAACCGCTGCGGCCGGCGGGTTAAGTGAATATCACCCTCTGCCTCCGGAAAGAGCTCCTATTTCCCCACTTCCATTAAATATGTGTTTCATTTCAGCCTTATTTGGATGGAAAGTCATTTTTACCCTCCTTTATAGAAGGTCATAAAATATATAGTGTTTTTTTTAACACTCTGCATAACATTTACATTTTCTATTGTACAAATGTGATTGCTGCGACACAGGGCTGAATAAAACATTCATGGCAAAAGCCATTTCTTCTGTGACATTTGGTCTCCTATCTATCATCAGTTTTCTATATACAGCCAGGAGAACAAACGCTGGTCAAATGTTTAAATGTGGCCTCTCCACATAAAATTTAAAACCGTTTTTTAACACCCGCCGGCTAGTAGATGGAAATGCTTTTTTTTTTTTTTTTTTGGCGCAGATAAGAGAAAAGTCAAATGGAAATGACTCGCAGGGCTGTTGTGGCAGGAGGAGAGCGCGCTGATGGGTCTGGGAAATTGAAGCATGTCAGTAAAATTTGAAAAAAGCCAGCTCTGCCTCAACTGGCAGACATGTAAATGTGGCAGAGCCCCTCAGATGAGTCCATTATGGACTGTCCCAGGCAGCCTTTTCTCATCAAAAATCCCATCAGTGTATTAAAAGGTATAGCCTTGGCACTGAGAAATTAATTCTTTCTTTTTTTTTTCCCCCCTGACTGATTCGAATCACTGTTAAACTCAGTGATGGGCAGCGATTCAATTGAATCATTCATCTTCTTTCAGCATCCAAATATAATAAAAGGAAAAAAAAGGATATATTTATGATGTTTTCAATATCAGTGCTACTCAGAAAACCATAATATAATTGAAAAATTAATATCGGAACTCACACATATATATATATATACATATATATCTGGCATGTTGCAGACATGAAGGACTGCAGCATTACAAGGTAAATGGACTTTCTTTCAGTCGGTCAGCATTAATGGGTGAATGTACACTTCTGGTGTAAAGCACACACCTTTCATACGACGCCTTTCACACATATCCAGATGTGGTTAACTAGCACCTGTATAGAAACTCATACACTTAATAAACCATGAGTGATGCATGAATTAAAGTAACCAGTAAGTATGTTATAGTAAATATTACATGCACTGACTTTATAGCATAGGTGTCAAACCCAAGGCCCCGGGGCCAAATCTGGGCCGCCACCTCATTTCCTGTGGCCCCTCCAGAGCTTCACAGACTTAAAGTGAATAAAGGTCAAAGGTCGTTTAAAAACAGGAAAGTTTCCGTTTTTCCTCATTTTCCGTACACCTGTCATTACTTTCTGGTACTTTCTATTCTTTAATATTTAGCACAGCAACACAAAACCATAGATTCCAATCTTTAAAGCATCCATTAAATAAATAAAATTGTTATCAACATATTCTGTGATGATTTTACATGTTTTTCCAATAATTAGACGCTATATTTGAACCAATCAGTAATCAGTCTATGCTGTAATTAAACAGACTTATTTTATTTTCTTCATTCATCCTTTAGTTTTATGCCCCGCAGCACTTATTGAACAGCCTGGCAGCAGAACAGGGGGATTTCTTTCTGAAACGTTGAAGCGAGCCTCGTTTTTCTGTGGGGCCAAATATAAAAACCATGAGTCAAATGAAAAGTGTTCTTAAGCCACTTTCCTCACACTTTTCCAAATGTTTAAAACGTACTGCTGTGAGTAGGAAAAAAATCATAATACACGTTATTCTGGGTGACATTATATGATGCTTTTTTTTTAATATATAATAAGGCGTAACTCAGGTTGTCATGACAACAGATCTTTATATAAATAAATATTATTAGGTGTATGCAGAAAAGGCAGGTGGGAACAGACATAGAATGTAGTTTTATGCACTGCTTCCTGTTTGGTGTGTACACAGGTTTCTAAACATGCAGAGTTTTATACATTCAGCTCCTGGTCCGTTAATCCCCTCGTAGCGGGGCTCTGAGCTAGCATTAGCTGCAGCGGCTTACTCGCAGCCTATAACAAGCTCCCCATACCTGCAACCCAAGAGCTCCGTTACTTAAAGGATAAGGCTGGCGATGTGCTATATTTCCCTTATTGTCAACAAATCTCATATGCAACCCAACAACAAAATCATCCTCTTTGCAAGAAGTATGTGCAAAGTCTGATGTGTTATTCTGTCCAGAAACTATTAACTTAAGCTGTAAATTATTAAATTACTAATTATTAAATTATAAAGTTGTCCCTGAAGAGCTTGGTTACTCGCCTGCAGAAAGTCTAAAACTGACTGAGAATTGACATGAATATATTTAGTAATTTCCTCCGTACCATTATAGACAATGGAGGACAGAAATTACCTAGCGGGCAAACTAATTTTAGCTCGTCACATTCCGCTTCGGTTTTATTCATTCTGAGCATATTTGGTGCACATGGAGCACGGTTGTGATTGTGCTTTAGACACGATGCATCATTAACTATGATAGAACTACTGGGACGTCACCGTTTTTCAGAGGAGGACAATAATTTACAGCTGGCATGCTTATGTCCTGATTGGTCGTCAGCTGCAAACTGTTTATTGCACTTTTCCTTTAAACTAACCGACTAAATATACAGTGAAATTCAATCATTACAACACTTTTACATGTTTGCAACCAAAGATATGATGGAGACATTTATTATTCCTCAAGTTACATACTACTCTCTCATGCTTTTATGAAAAGAGACTAAAGAAAATTATGATTTATGAGAATTTGAGGTTGTTATTTCTCGTTATTTTCTGTGTTTCTTATAAAGGAAAATCTACATTTGCACATGTTATGGCTGGTCTAATCATTACTACTGCTATGGTGTGGGGTTATGGTGATATCTGCATCTGTTTCCATCTTTTATCTTCTCACTTTTTTCTTTTTTTGTTTTGTGGCTGCAGAGAGTGGACACGCCAACCTGCTGTGCATGTGTGAAACATGGATTCCAGCATAAACACAACTAAGACTCGTCCGCTTCATACAGTTCGGCCTGAATTGTCTGCAGCTGTCCGCGTATGTGTCCGTTTGGGAGAATATTCAGGCCTCAGGGAAGCCAAAACGTATGCATGTATGTATTATAAGCATGAGCATGGTAGTGGGAGAAAAGTGGACCTGACTACCCAAGGTCTGAGTAGAGAGAGGCCCAATGAATGAATTAGACCCTTCAGATAATTGATGTCATCATTTAATATAGTGTCAAACATATTAAAAGCATCATTAGAGAATGAACTTGGTCCTACAGTAGTGTATTGGACATTCTGCCCCCCCCTCTTGGAGGTGAAAATTGGTTTAATCCACCCACAGATGATTGAAAAGAGTCTAAATGCACCAACTCAGGTATCTTAAAACTGCACTTTGCTTTTTAGTTTTTAAATATTTTTTTGCTTGCATGCTTCGATAGGGGCCCGCTGACTGTACAGGTGCTAAAACCTGGTTATGGTGCCGCTGGACAGGAGCTGATCTTTCCCAGTGGCCAAAATAATCCCCAAATCCCAAAACTGTTGACATGACACCCCCAGCTATAACCTATTAATTACTAATCCTTGCCTCCTCTGAACCAGTTATCGTAGAGATAATGTAGTGTGGTTTGCTTGCACACTGTAAAACATGACCATGTTGAAATCCTACTAATGTATTCAGACATTCTAGACAGTGTATTCCTCATTTTTGCCTGAAACATAGGCGGGCAGTTGCCGGTTTTGGATGCAGTCTCTGGGTCGTATCTCAGAAGTAAAATCCAGAAGGCAGGAACTTTTTCGCTGTATGCATCAGGTGAGCAACTTCCATTTTTCAGTCCGGTATTCAGTTGTTATAATACATCCATGGGCAGAGAGATGCTTATAATACCGTTCAAAAGTTGGGGGTCACTTAGAAATGTCCTTATTTTTGAAAGCAAAGCAAGTGTTGTTTGTTTTTCAATGAAGACGACGTTAAACTAATCAGAAATACACTATTCTAGCTGCAAATGTCTGGTTTTTGGTGCAAAATCTACATAAATGTATAGAGACCCATTTCCAGCAACTATCACTCCAGTGTTCTAATGGAACAATGTGTTTGCTCATCGCATCAGAAGGTTGATGTAATAACATTTTCTATTCATTTTACAACTTATGGTGGTAAATAAACACTAAATTGTCTGGGTGACCCCAGACTTTTGAACAGTAGGACATACTTTTGTTGTCTCACTGATTTGAATTTTCATGAACTTGATGATTAAATGTCTCGCTAACTATTACCTGAACGAATGAATAAACTGAAACTTGTATATGTGCGTTGATCGTGTGCGTCACAGAGCGGCCGCGGCACAGGCAGCGTTCCTGCTGCTGCAGCTGCTGCACTGATACTGCCAGCTCTATCTTTCTACAATTTGCCTTTGATAATGGCCATCACAATAAACGCCTTGTTAAGAAATGACTGAAGGGGTTGTTTTTCTTTTTGCGAAAGTTAAATTGTTCTTTTATGCTCATGTCTGTGACTCTTGTGTCTTCATAAATATATATATGGTGAATGCTGCTGGTATGATGACCATATGACTATCTACTGATCATTTTCACTGTGGTTTTACTGAGAACTGTGTGCAGCACATGGGAAAAATAGGCAAGACTCCAAATGTGTAGATGAAGCGTGGCTCAGGCGGCTGTGTGGCTGCTCCAACCCATTAATGTGGGCGGGGAAAGGAAAAGCAAGAACTCACAATCTCATGCAGGCAGTGCGCCCAAGATGTTAGTCACACACTTTAAACATGGACCAAAAAGTTGTGAAGTGGTGTCCATCAATTTACCTCGATGCATTTTGAAGTATCGCATATAGGAAAATTTGACGGAAACCTCACAATTCCTATTTTTCCAATAGTATCCTGCAAGATTAAAGACACGCCCACTTCTGAAGACACGCCCATAAGACATGCCTAAGAGCCTACCTTAGGGTTAGAGTTTTTCCAACAGTGACTGGATTCAGAACACTATTCTTCTTTATTTAAAAAGGGATTACATGTCATTAACGTGCATATCGCCTTATAAAAGTCTCGCCCACTTATTTCTGAAGTTACACCCACTTATGTCTTGCAGCCTGTGTAAAGACCCTTCTCCTTTTTTAAGGAAAATAAAGAGTTAATGCACCAAATGTAAGATAGAAGTCCTGACATAGTGAACACACAGGACTGATTGTCCCCTATTTCTTGGATATTCCTATATGCATTCTTTTGTCAACACTAACAACTTGTCCAGTTCCCTAATATCTCTCATTTTCTCTTGTTGCTGATAGTTTTGTTTGACTGAATCTTTTTTGCAAGATTTCAAGTTTGGAACTGTTAAATATAAATCTACATTTGACACATCTAAGTTCTTATTTCCACCATGATCTTTCTCCTGGAGTTTAATGGTAGTCCAGTGTTTTCTCTGTTACTGTAGCTCTGTTTGTGATTTCTACCAAACTCCTGAGGCAAATAACTGGCTCTTTAACCGCTAAATGCTCCACCATGTTCACCAGCGAGTCTGCAGCTAATTTCTGTGTCTGCAGTTTGGTGCTGAGGGCTGAGCATGAACCAAAATGGTTAAATTTCAGCTGGACAGATAAACAACGAGCTGCAGAGTCACTGATAATTCTCTGTAGGTGCATTACTACATACAACTCTACTAAAAATAGAAACTTCAGCATTCCAAGATCAACAATTCAACACTTCTGAGACCAAATGAAGACCAACTTTTCTTTAAGAGCTCATCTATAATTTAACGATTTCATAATCAACTATTTAAAGCCTGAGCGGTTTTTAAGCACCCGTCCAAGTTGCAGGGTTTTCCCGCTTTTATAAACTGAGCGGCCTCATTTCAGGGTGTAACACTCCCACAGGTACTCATTAGTATGTTGGACTTGTGTGAACTCAATGGGGCCATGTTGTCTTCTAATCTACTGACTTTACAACACCTTCCACACTCTGGCAGCATTTGCCCCACACATCTGTGATCTTATGAAACAATGTTCCAGGTCAACATCTGCACTGAATTAATGTACAGTATGTTAGTATCATACTGAGCGAGTTCCCATACTGACAGTAGTTTATGTTAGTTGATGCTTAAATAACACTAAACTGAGGAATGTGGCGTTCCTGCGCTTTAAAATGTTAGTTCAATATACTCATAAAAATATATCTATTACACTACATGTAACACACCGTAACTCACTGTCACTGCTGCTTATGGTGAAGAACAGTCGCTTAGCTTCATCATTCTTGCTGTGTTCAAGGTACAGCAACCAAAATATTGAATAGCAGACTGCATAAGAATTCGTGGGGTAAATCAATAGCCTGCTTATTATGCCTTGTCATGAAGCTGTGCAGCCTGAAGGAAACCTATCACAGTCCAACGCCTTTTTTTTTCCAAGGCCTAAAGGGGACAGAGACAAACATTACAGGCTGGACGGTCAATTAAAGAGCCAGGTGGACGCTTCAGTGGTAAAAGTAACCAGGGCTATGGACTCAGAAATGCTGCATTCAAGTCCTTCCTGTCAGTAGTGGAAGCAGAGTTATGCTTTAATGTAAAAATACTCAATTGGAAGCAAAATTTGTGCAGGAAGTCTCATATTTAAAATGTACGTTTTTGGATGTTAAACCCTATTATTATTTCTCTGCAACTTCCATACACTTTATGACGTGTCTGACGTCAAACGTGTCACAAAAGCCGACAAAGGTAGAGGCTCTTTGTCTCCTCTGCATCTAGAACATTCCATATTCTTCAAGTGTAAGTAAAAGTGGATGAATGAGAAGAACCAAAGCAGATACTACTCCAGTTGATATCTGATTTATGCCGTTTTTGAAGACATTACTGGGCTGATTCCAGTTTCTTAACTTTAAAATTAAGTAGTAGCAGCAAAATGTAGTTAAAGTACTGCAGTAAACGTGTTGGTTTGGTCCCTCTGACTGATATATTATTATATATTTTTCTCTAATTATGGAAGTTGAGGAAGAAAATGCATATTTGGTGAAGCTATTAACAAATCAGAGATGCTGAGAAGCTTATTTTATTATCCATTGTTTTAAATCTGCCTCTGAAATGCAGAATTGGAATTACTCACGTAAAGTACAAGTACCTGAAAATTGTATTTTACAGGGCAGGTGTCGAGTAAGAAAGGGGAGATTCCGGGTGTTGTAAGTAAAGGGTAAATACATAGGCGTAAATCCCTGGGGGTCAAAGGTCACCTCTTCTTTACCAGGCTGCTGGTTAAAATCAGACGTAATGATCGGTTTTTCCCTCATTGATTTGTGATCTCATAATCAACCACTTCATCATTCCTTATATATTTATATTTGTTTGTTGCATGCTCTTTCCTATTTTATTATTTTTTATCTTATTACACAGGGGTTGCAATGGAAATTTCATTAACATGTCAATGTTCAATGACAATAAAGGCACTTACTTTTTATACTTTTTATTTCTTATTGCCCCCCACCCCCATTATTCGCCCCCTATCTGTTTGTTTCTATGTAATATTATATTTTACTTTATTCGAGTTTTATCTTCAGATTTTAATAATATCTAATATTTGTTGTAAATCATCACGCAAACCTGCGTAACAGCGTAACGAAGACATCTCATCCTCAATATTCGCAGTAGTGCCTGAATAAACGACGCGTATCGCAGCACGCGAACGCAGCACCGGGGCAGAGCGGGACTGCGCACTCCCTCCCGCGCAGCTCCGCGCGTGTGCCCGCCTGTATGGGCGCGCGCGCACGGGAGGTGGCGGGGGTTGTGCTCGCTCCTGCTCTCGCTGCTCTCTGACCCCAGTGGCAGCTCCGACTCACTGCACTCCGGCTCCGTCACACCGAGGCTGCTCTCTCGCTCCCTTCTCTCTCTCTCCCCCGTTGTCCGTCAGTGTCTCTCGCCCTCCTCTCCGGCTCTCTCTCTCTCTCTCTCTCTCCCCCCTCGCTCTCTTGTCTGGTTTCTTTCCACAGGAGCCAGCCGAGGTCCCGCCGGGTCGAAGGTTCTGCCCTACCCGCTCAGACTGCCGCAACCCCCGGACGGCCGCGTACAAACCTTAGCCCCGCTTTCCCCCCTTCTGCTGCCGCATGGACCCGCGTCTCTCCGCCGCCGCTGCTGCCGCCGCCGCCGCCGCCACCGCCGCGTAGAGGGCGACCCCGACCCGACTCTTCCTCCGGCCAGATTCCAAAAAAAAAAAAAAAAAAAAAAAAAAAACCCGCACAAAAACCCCACACGACGAAGGTAGAGCAACCTTTCCACTTGGCTTTGCAACCCGGAGAGGGAGGGAGGGAGAGAGGGAGACGACGGGGAGGAAAAAGGAGATTCCTGACACAAAGCCTCGGTTTAGAGGTGGCTTGTCATTTACAAGGAAGAGCAAGAGGTTAGCGCGGCGGTGCTCTGACACTGACCACCTTTGGGTGTGTGTGTGTGTGTGTTTTTCTCTAATTATTCCAGGAGCAGAGTTCACGACTGCACGGAGCTTTTTTTTTTTCCTCTTTCTTTTTGTGTAGCGGCGCATAGCGCACGTTTACGCACGGTTTCCAGAAAGGGTCAATTTATTTAACGTCCCCTTTCTGTGCTTAGTGATTCCTCCCGGTGAAGTTAGCTATATGCTGTGTATCGGCGCTCTGTTTGTTCACCGACAGGGCTGCCGATGTGTGTGTGTGTGTGTGTGTGTGCGCGCGCGCACGTGTGTGGTGTGTGTGTGTGCACCGCCGCCAGAGAAAATCAGCTCAGTGCGTAGCTACAGCGTGCATAATAAAAAAAAATTACCAGAGCAGGTTTAGCACGCTAAGCTAGAGAGCTAGTTGCTGCTACTGTAGCCATAAGGTAGAGACTCAGCAGCCTGACACACACACACACATTTACACACACACACACACACACACGGCGAGGAGACTGAAGCATGCTGCACAGATCCCTCCTCAGATTTTCGGCCTACATTTGTAAAAAAAGAAAAGAAAAAGGGCACATTTCTGAAGCAGCAGCACTTCACGTTGAGATTCTGCAGAGGTGAAGTGTGTGCAGAGCAGATTTTAAGTGGAAATTATTTATTTTAGGACTTTCTCTCGTGCAATTTGAACTCTCTAAATGTTAAATGCTGAGGTGAAGTGCATTTTTTTTTTTTTTTTTTTTTTAGTTTTTGCAGGAGCTGAGTTTTTATACCTTTTTTGTAATACCTTAAATTTATAGCGTGCACACATCTTTGGAAAGCATTCAGCTGACCCAGAAAGCATAAATCAATGCTTTTGTGGAAATAGGGCAGTTTTTTTAGTTTAAATTGGAGGGTTGTTTGCTATGTAAGATATTCACGACTGGAGGTCACAGCCTTTTTTTTTAGCCATCAGTGAACTCCGGAGCTCCAACAAAAAAAAAGGGGGGGGGAAATGACAGATTTGTTAAATTGAGGGCATTTTTTCCTTTTTTTCCTTGTGTTCGTGGCTGCATCAGGACGTCTGGTATAAAAAGCCTGTCAAGCCCACAGTGGCCACTTTACGATCAGTCAGGGAGGTCAGACAGGAGGGAGTCTCAGGGTCCGAGGAGACGTTTGCTAATCCCGGTGAGTGAGCTCTGAAAGATGCATATCCACAATTGCACTGCCTATTTTTTTTTTGCTTCAGAATTTAAGGAGCGAAAAAAGTGTTTTTTGACCTAATTTACGGCAAGACACCGGAGCAGTTTGAGCTGACAGATCACTCGGAGCACTATGCCTGGAATAACAAGCACAACTTTTGTGGTTTTTTGTGTTTTGTGCATGCGTCGTGAAGGATTTTTGGTTTTCGACCACCAGCAGAGATTACACCTGGAGCTTTTATATTTATTTTACTCTTCTTCTTTTAATTTCAACAAGCTGAAGAGGCCATGCCTGCAGTCGTTTATAGATTTGAATATATTAGTTTGCTTTAAAACGAGTTGCAGAGCAGCAATTAAAAAATGTGCCTTCCAGATTGTGAATTGCTGCTTTTACAGTCCAGTGTTTTGAAGGAGTTGTTATGTGCAAACTTTTAACAAGCTATTTTTTCTTTATCCTCTTAAGGATTTGGTTGAAAAGGTGGAATAAATCTGCTTATTATGTTAAAGCTGCCTCACTGAATTTTGCAAATTACAGTGTGTGAAAAACAGTTTGAGTTTTGTGAATTTATTGCATGTTCTTTCACTGTGACGCAGCAAAATAAGCAAGTTTTTTTGAATTAGTAGAAGAGATTATTGTGCATTTGTGGTTTTTATTGTAATTGTGCCTTGTTGGTCCTGTTTAAAGCAGCTGATTTCTGTGTGTGTGTGTGTTTTGTTGCTGCAGACTGCAGCGTGTCGTGTGTCGATCAGCCGGGTCTCTGCTGCCGCCGCTGCTGCTGCTGGGAGACTTCCTGGGCTTCTTGAGCAGGTCTGAAGGATGACCGCCGCACGGCTCGCTGCTGAATCCCGGTGAACGAACGGCGTCTCATGTCCAAACGGCGGAAGGATGGCTCATGGCAAAGTGACCATCACGGTGGACGAGTACAGCTCCAACCCCACACAGGCCTTCACACACTACAACATCAACCAGAGCCGCTTCCAACCTCCACATGTCCACATGTAAGTGCTCACACACACACACACACACACACACACACACACACCGGATCATCTGCCAACAGCTCGTAAACTAAAATACCTGCAAAGGATTTTTTTTTTTTCCACCGGCACAAATCAATTCATATCTATTTAATTAGATGTTTATACGGTGTATATACTTTTACACTAAGACAATTTTTTAATATCTCGATTCATCACTTATTTTATGATTTATATTTTATTCATGTTGTGTTTTGGCTGAATTTATAGTTGTTAATTATTAATTAAGTGGGGAAAAAAGATTATATTTTGAGGTGTAACAGGTGGAACCAGGACCTGTTTGATGCAGCCTTTTTTTGTAAAGTGGTCGGTGTTGGACAAACTTTGAGAACAGCTTTTAATACAGAACCCTGTGAGACTGGGGCGACCTGTGTGTGTGTGTGTGTGTGTGTGTGTGTGTGTGTGTTTCCCCCCCTGCAGACGTCGTGCCGCCGCTCTCTGCTGCTTCAATATGGGACTTTTTATCGGTTGTGCCATGTTGTCGTTGCGGTGCATGGACTCTTTTCCCGCATTAGGGTGCTCTCTTTATTTATTTATCAGTCCGGTTACTTAGCGTCGCTCTTGTCTGATGTGGTTACGCTCTGCCTCTCATTAGTGGGTCAGAGCGCCGCGACCCATCAGCCCTCGCCACGCACACACTCATCAGAGCCCCGCGTGTCTTATCCTCGCTCAGTTTGGGTCTTCTCCCGTTCGTAGTGCTGCAGAAATGCTCTATTCACAGTTGTCAGTGATTGTTTCTCTGCTGTTTTCATCATCATTATGGTGGATTTGTTCGGCACGTGGAGCTGTTGGAGCTTGTTTTCCTTTGTTGGGTCAGTATTTTGATTACTCAGCACACACACTCTCCTTTTTGTCCAAAATAATGAAATATGGCGCATAAAGTTTTCCTACGCTTTAGGAAATTTATGATTTTATGAAAAGGAATGAGAAGGAATGGATCAGCCCCAAATATAAAATATATATATAGATTTATCTGATCTGTAACTCCTGACGTAAAATTGCCTTAGATAAAAACAGTAAATCCTGAGTTTATTTTGATCATAGACAGACCTTCAACTCGATTTATTTTATTTATCAAGAGTTTAAAATGTGATTTAAATCAGTTTGTAAAATATCTATTTTTGCAGATCCAAATATTCCTTGTTGCATAATTGCAGCTTTCTCTGATCAGAATGAAATAAAAGCTTAGGTGGAAGTTAAAGTAAACGGATTCATCGCAGAGTTCTGTCGAACACCAGGGGATTCGCTGTAAAACCTTGACACGGTCAGTCGTTGGTCCCGAGCAGCAGCTCAGCTCATCAGCGTCTGCTGCACCGAGGTGAACCTGGACGGCAGCTGGCAGCGTCCGAGCTGAACAACAGGAGTTTATGTTACATGAAGTGCCGAGCACGGAAATCATACGGATATATAAACATCATAAAGGAGACTTTTCAGATAAAGCAGATCCGTGCAGACTCCAGAGCTAAAGAGCAAAAAATAAAAAAAGTCGACCGTTCGCCCTCCTGCACTTTTAGGGAGAAACATCTGGCAAACGAGTTATTTCTTTCTACTTTGTTTACCTTCACGCTCCCACGTTTCTGTCTGGACAATCAGGATGTTGTAAACAGGATTATTTTGGGGAGATGGTCAAATTATGGAATGGTATAAACGGGTAAATAGCCCCCCCCAACACACACACACACACACACCAGCCCTGATGGACGAGGTCATCGTTTTATTTTAATATTAATAAAGTCGACACTAAACAAGGCCAGATTCTGAAGTTTAATGTTTGAAGAAGCCCTCTCATATATAATTTAATATTTAGATGACTTATTTGGATTCTAAATAATTAAGTAATAATAATAAAATCCTCTTGCAATGTTTTTGGCTGTAAATGCTTATTATGTGATTGACAATGACAGGTTCTTTTTTTTTTTTTTTAAAGATTAATATAAGTGCACACCATCCTGTTCAATAACTAAACTAAATCCTGGATTTGTTTAAATATTATCTCATGGTCACTCATCAAGAGAAGGTGGACGTTTGCCTTCAGGTTGTATGTGTTTATATATTTATTTATCACTGTTTATGATGTATTAAAAGTCAAGTAGCGGCAGTGAAAACAACATTTTCTTCTGCTTGGAGAAGCACGGCAGTGAAAGTGAAATAGTGGGTGTTACGGTGCAGAAATGCATCTAAATGTTTGGGATGATTCTTTTTTTTTTCCCGTGTTGGCTGTGGCGGTTTCTGGAGGTGAAGCCCTGTAGGAAGGAGATGTGTTGAGGCTGTGGGGCCTCAGCAGATATGTGTTTGGATAAATACATTAGGCTGTTTCCTGGCTTCCACAGAGCCTGCAGTGTTTTACTCTGTCATTCTTAAACTCGGACTGGGAACCCCGGGATCACACACACACACACACACACACTCCCCCCACCCCCCTATGTTTAAGTGCTTATAGAATACAAGCTCTGTTCTGGGAAAGTAAAGGCTTGTTTAGATTTGAGAGATAATGATCCGACCTGCTCTGGGTTCCTCTCTCACTGCATCCAAAGTATTTGGACATAAATAAAGTTGTTGCTTCTCTGAAAGCAAAGAGAGAGCGAAGAAGAAAAAAAAAAAAAGCTCAAGTAAGCGGGTTGCCCGCCTTTTGAAATATAATCCCTTCTAATGTTCCCCCCCTAGAAGGAATATTTAGATTTCAGTGATGGAGTACAGCGGCGCCTTTTGTGCGACGCAGAAGGTATCGCTCCATGATCCACGTTATGAAAACATGCATGTTGCTCACGTACACATTCTCAGACTCAACAGAAACACGCTGAGGCCGTTAGGAGCTTAATGCTCTGGGACGTGACCCTGGAGTCAAAGTGGCCTTTCTTTGGGAGCATGGGACGTCTCTGTCTGTCTCTTAGTGAGCGACGGACTCCGTCCAGCCTTGTTTGTGTCTGGTTTATTTTTCTGCGCCGTCTGTGTTTTTTTTTTTTTTTTTTTTTCCTTTTTCTTTTTTTTTTCCCTCAGCCCCCTCGTCGTCGCCGTCGTCTCGTGAAATGAAATGCTCAGCAACTTGGAACATATGCTTCGAGTTGGGACGCTAATGGCTTCGAATCCAATTTGAGCAGGATCTGGGCCAGACTGCAGGAGGGCCCGACAGACAGACGGACGGTAAAAGGACTATGGAGGTCTGAGGGGGCTACAGGACTTCAGTGTTGGTCAGATAGCCTCGTAGGGTTAGACGTATTTTAAAACTACAGCAAAGCTTACCTGAAAACCTTTAATTTGCCAGGGCTGGAAAATTAGCAGTAATGACGCTTTCTAAGAGTTTCTCAGCTACTTCTCCGATGCAGCGAGGGGGCGTGTTGATGACGACTGCAGCAGCTTCTATTTGAGTTTCATGGAGGATCTGTAAGGCTGAACTCTACTGCTTTTAAAACATGCCTGAGTAAACAGATTCGACAAAAGACAAGTCTTCAGTTCTTCTAATTCATCATTTTTCTTTTTTTAATCAGTTACTTAAATAGAGACCCGGACTAGAAAGAGTTAACAGACTCCAGATTAGATGATGGGGGGATAATGACGTTTGTGATTTATCTTGATCGCAGATGTGTTGGCATTTCTCACTCGATGACTTCACTAGATTATGCCATAAACGCCTTTAGAGTGTTAATGTATTTAATTCCCGCTGGCTGTGACTGGATGTGAGCACTCTGCAAGCCAACAAAACCCGAGTCAGTGGGGGAAACGCAACTTTTCCTGCGACGCAAGAGTCATCGATGTTTTCTAGCGACTACATGCACTGCAACCCTGAAATGATCAAATGGGAGTTTGTGTCCATGAACAAAAATCCTCCTACTAAACTTCACACCAGAGCGTCACGTGTGCACGTATGAATATATTCAGCGACTTCTCCGACGCAGCGAGGGGGCGTGTTGATGAGCTTCTACTTGAGGAGTTGCAGCCATGAAGGATCTGTAGCATTTATTTACTGACGGCAGCTTAAACTCTACCCAGATCCATTATTGTTCACGATTCCTGGGTTTTATTTGTCACTAATAATAAATATATGTGGTTTTTAAGAAGCAAAAATCGTCTCAGTATAATTTTACATCTCCTCTCAAGCTTCTCTCTGCAGCTCTGGAAAGAACAGGTTGCTTTGTGTCTGTCTCATTAATATTAATGAGCCTCCGATTGATTTGAATGTGGAGTGGGAGGTGATTTATAGTTGTGACATCACAACTTCACAGCAGCCCTCGTGGCTGGTTTAAAGGACAGTGGGTGGATATTTAAAATCGTGAACATGTCTTCGTTGTGGGACCTTTTAAAATAGAAGGAATGGATTCGCTGGATTGAAGTAGTAATGATTACTGGATTGATCGAGGAAAAGAAACGTTGAATTGATCTGGTTCGAGCTCGTTTTGTCTATGATCGAAAACCGAATATGTTTGGATTATTGACTGTTGGCCTGGACAAATCGAGACGATTGAAGATGCCGCTTTTATGGAGGCCAATAGATTAATAAATATTTATTTAAATTATTATTAGCTTCTATCCTGGATTGGTCCGCCTTCACGTCGTTGGTGAGATTTCGGAAAACATTTTCTTTTCTTTATAAAGCAGCTTTTACCCTGAGACACCTGAGCTCAGTGCATTAATTTCAATGCTGTGAAATTCTTTAACCCCCCCTCCTCCTCCTCCTGTCCCACATGCTGGAAAAAAAAAATTCCACATTTAACAAACTCCCTCTCCTCCAGATGCCTTGTTAATTATTCCCGCCCTCTGAATAATTGAGAAGCTCATAAGTATGAATCATTTAATGGCACCGCCGCCTGCATCCAGCATACACGTGGATATTCTGACACACACACGTTTGTTTAAAACACTCTTTTTTTATTATTATTAACAAACTCCTGGAGGATTTATTTAATGTGCTTTAGTGGAACAGTGCTGCACGTAGTCAAGGAATTTAGAGGAGCAACAACTATCAGAAGTATTAAATACAGCAGGTAGGATCATGGTGGAGAGACGGAGGATAGTCAGTAATACCTCAGGAAATTTAATGAAAATGTTTAGTACAGGACATGATTCTCTACACCGGACTCTACAAATAAACATATTTATTAAAACCACAGTAATCTCACTAAATAATCTCCTGCCGTGATCCCATAAATACTCACTAGTACTAGTTTTAAGGAGTTCCTCCTTCCTCCTCTTCTGTATATCGGTGGATCGCAGAAATACAGAATATCAGCAGGAAGTGAAGACGTCGTCTACTTGCTCTGGTCTTTGCAGGATGAAGAGACGGCTGCAGAATCAGCACTTCTTCGTTTCTTAACTCGTCGGATGTGACCGTTGGTCCTTGTGGTATTTGTCCCGCCCCTCCTTCACTGTGATTGGGTAAAAAAAACTCACATCTCTGCAAACCAGTGGGTTCTCCATTATCAGACATGCACTGATGTATATTTACCTTACTAGACATTCTGGCCATTGATAGTTTGGACCTGGGATTAGTTTAGTATCGCTCCTCTGAACCCTTATGTGTGTGTGTGTGCGTATGTGTGTGTATGTATATTTCCAGGAAGCCGGTCAAGGTGCTTGGATGATAAGTTGTGTTGATTATAGCAGCATTTTTACTGCTTTCCATGTTTGTGTGTGTCCAAGAAAGAACTCTGTCTTTTATTTTATCATGTTGTTGATAAGCGAGTGGAACTTTCAGCTGTGGCTCGTTTTCCTTGAAGATATAAATGCTCTGATAATTGTCGGCTTAATTGTGCAATTTCTGGCCGATTTATACGTTTAGATCATTTACAAGCAGGACAGAAACTTACATCATACCATTAAAGGAATAAATTGCCATAAATATAATGCAAGAATGAAACCTAAAGTCAAGAACTAGTGTTATATTTTAGATTAAAGAAGTGCAAGGTCAGGGTTGGCAGCATGTACGTGTAAAATAGTTGACAAAAATAAAACAAATCACAGCTTTTAACAATCAGGACGAGTCGCCTTGGTTTCGATCTTCGAGCGAAAAGCAAATTAAACTAAAATTGGACCTGGTTGTCTGCATTTCTTCCTCTCATTCTCTTATTTTGCCAGATATTGTCATCACAACTATAAATAACTTATATGTCTTTGTTTTAAAGGAACCATGCTATTGAATTTCACTTTGGGGCCGAGACATTTGTTTTCACTTTTGACTTTTCTTCCTCAAAGAAGCAGCAGCAGCAGCTCTGCTGTCTGGGTTTCGGCTGTAATTGTTACAATATTGTTGTTTTATTAGTTTGTGGCGCAGCTACAACCTGAAGGTAAACTACATCCCGAGCCTGTTCTTGTTTGTGGTCGTCTGGTTTCAAACCAAACCGTCTCCAGATGACAGATGATCCATTTTTAGGAGCGGCAGCATGTTCAGGAAGAGGCGGCTCGTCTGTTTCTTTTTTGTTTTGCTTATTGGCTTTTCGTGTGCTGCTTCTCCGCCTTTTGTGTTTGTTTGGGTCGCATGGTTGAGGTCGGTCGGTCGGTTGTGATGAAGACTTGTTGTTCCAGATCTTTGAATCGCTGCCCACATCTTCGATTTTGTTTAATTGATTCCAATAGGTCAGATCGGGTTTGGAAAAAAAAACGACTAAACCAGGCAGAGCTTTGAAGGTCATCTTCCTGCTGCAGTGGTAGAATCCTTCCCAAACCAAAATGGTGACTGAAGTGTAGCTGTACAAGTTGCTGTGGGTCGAAAATGAATTGCAAGCTATTTTGATAATTGATTTAACTGTGTAATTGAGAAGAAATATCAGATTGATAGTGAAAATATAGGTTAGTTGCATCCGTAAACTTCATCACTAGCTGCCTGAGACGGTTTTGTTAGATCCTTTGAGGGCAGAATAACCCCCCCTCCCTCAGGAAACCACTAACGCGTACACAATGTCAGACTGAATAATGAAGTGGGAACAAAATGGAGATCTAGTGTGATTTATCAGACTATTGATGAAGCTCAATTGGACTTTGTTTTTGCTGCAGAACTGGAGGAATCTGATTATTAATCAGTAGCACATAAATAAATTCCAGCAGCCTCGTGTTTAGCTCATTTTCCAGTTAGTGGAGGAGCTGCAGTCCACAGAACAAAGAGCCAGTCCTGTTTCATGGCCTTTTGTTTCTGTCGGTCTTCTGCTGCTCGCCGGCAGGAGTGGAGGGGCTTTTGTAACAGGAGAACCCTTGATTAAGTTCCCTGTCCACCCCTGACCTGCTGCTGCAGCCCAGCGGGATGATGATGATGATGATGATGGTGTTGAGGGTGAGGGTGAGGGGGGGTTAAGTGACAGTTGACATTCGACAGGTCTTCTGTTTTTATTTTGGAGTCCGAAGCCCTTTTGATGTCTTTGAGGCCCCCGGAGCCTGGCATCGCATGGCACCATCACCTGATGATGTCACTTCCTCCTCCATACGAATACGGGGTAAAAGCAGCCGAAGCCTGCAACTTCTCAGTGATACGGTCATGAAGTTTGAAGTGTTTGCAGTTTGCAAAACCCCCGGTATCGTAACGTAATATGCACTCCAGGTTATAACAAGTTATATTATTCACAATTCTTATTAGACACAACGTAATAAGTTGTTCATGTTTGCAAGATTTTTAGAATTCTAACTTGCGAATAATTATAAAATCACTGATGTCTGAGAGCTGCAGCATCTTAAAATTCTGTCCCAATTGTTGATGTCATTTGCAAAAAACTTCATTCAATTAGTCTAGAAAAATAATCTATATATATATGATTAATAGCTTTATTTATAGGTGAGTATATTATGCTTACAGGTGTAAGTTTACTAGAAAAGCTGCATATTAACCAGTGTATTTTCATATTAACTCTTTAAAATATGATTTAAAGAGTTAACAATATGGTAATTATTATTTGATATTTTTGTTTACAGCTCAAGTTAAGAGACTGTGGGATTTTACATCATGTCCTGCCTCCTGCATGCTCTCACCCCTCCACCCTCCTCCAATTAAACCAAACAGAGAATTTCCAGTAAATGTGAATGAGTTTCAGAGGGACAGCGTCCTGTGGTTTGCTGCATGCATGTTATCTGCAGCGTGTTTGTGTACCAGACATGATACACGCATGCATGCATGTTGTCTGCTGCATGCATGTTGTCGAGCTGCAGACAACATGCATGCAGCAGACCACAGGACGCTGCATGCATGTTGTCTGCAGCGCGTTTGTGTTGTTCTGTCCTGTTCGTTTTGTTGTTGAGCTGATTATACTTGGTTAGTTTAGAGCTGGTTTCTAAACTAGTGTCTGTGAGGCTGAAGGATCGAAGGCGACGGTCTCGTGCACCGAGTCCAAACCACATGGGGTCGCTGGATAAATTAAAGAGGTTGCGTGTGACGGGATACAAAAAGAAATAGGTTTTGGACCCAAAATGCTGCTTTATTTTCTTGTGAATTTCTGTGTTTTTACATTCAAGCTTCTAAAAGTTACTCAAATAAAACAAAATAAGTCTGAAAAGATTCTGTCAACTGACAAGATTAATCAGCATAATAGATAAAACATGTTTTTTTTTTTTTTATGAAACATCAAGAATTGACTGTTTGAGCTTCTCCGATATGATAATTTATTCTTTTCTTCGGGGAACATGATGATAAAGTGAATATTCTGGGTTTTTGACTGTTAACTGACCAAAATTCTCTTTGTTGGAGAGAACTTTTTATTTTATGGACAAAAAAAAAAAAACGATAAACCCGACGAATCAAGGTGGTCGATGCAACATGTGGCGATAGGTCCCAGGAGGACTTTATTTAAAGGGGTCAGTGCAGAAAGGTTGGAACGCTCCGCTCTATTACCATCAGTGTTATGTGCTAGCAGCCAGATCATTTATAGCTTTTACTTTTCATGTGTTTAAAGTGCTCAAATCCAAGAAAATGTGCAAAACGTGGTGCCGCAGAATCGTTTAGTTTAAAACCAAACCAGTGTTGAGGACCAATCGGCTGTGTCTCTAGTTTTTTATGATGCACCGCCACAACCTGGGTCTACCTGGATGTAATAGAAATGTCTTAAAGAGGTACAGCACATGTTTGAAGACGCCTTCGCTTGACAAAGTGCCTTAAATAAGCAAAGACTGCTCCACTGGTTTATTCTCTGCTAGTTTGTGTTCTGGCCCCCGGGGTCCTCGTCATCCCCGTCTCCTCCTTCCTCCCATCAGCCCTGCAGCCAGGCTGACTGTCAGCAGCACAATTAAGGGCTGTGCCGTAATGAAAGGGGCATTAGCAGAAGCAATTTATTTCCCAGCGCAGTGCCGGAAGGTTTCTCCGGTGCTGATATTCCAACATGGGCTTTGTGTGCCGTTCTCAGCCATTATGGCAGGAGTAACAGGGAGGGATGAGGAGAAACGCACCCTGGCTGAACAAATGGAGAAAAGGGGGATGGAGGAGGGGGAGGAGGTGGCATCAAGGCAACACTCGTCATATTTTCTTAAAAATCACATCTCATTTGAATGTTTATTCGCAGTGTGTTTCATCCTCTCTCTCTCATCAGTCTGCATCTGTTGGTTTTCCCCGTTTTTCTTTTTTTTTTTGTTTGCTTGTTCTCGTTTCCCACCTTTTGCCTTTCTCCACTTCCTCCGTGCACCCCACCCCCCGCACCGTTATCCCTGTGTTCATTTTGTTCCTCTGAAGTTTATTGAATTAGTGCAGACAGCTGAAACGCAGAAGATAAGAGAGGCGCTCTCTCTGCTCCTCTCACAGAAATGGTATTGCACCGTGGATGAGTGAGCGGTGTGTGTGTGTGTGTGTGTGTGTGTGTGTGTGTGTGTGTAGGAGGGGGAGGGGAACCGATTCCATGCATTGTGTTTCGATGTTTCTCCAGAAAGAGCAATAAAGACGGTGTGAGCTCAGTAGAAGACCTGTAACTGTTTTGTCTCCAGTTCTCTAATTATCTTTTATTTATTTTAAATATCATAGCATCTTATCTCTTAGCATCTTAATAGATGTCAGTCAAAATTAAAGCAATTTCAACAAGAAAACAATAGAGCTCCAAAAAACATTTCTAATAATATAAATAACACCTTCCTTTTTATTAACTTTATTCATTATCATTATTTTACATTGCTTTGTACATGCTTCTTTTTCTCTTTTAGTATTATTACCATATCTAGTTTAATTTTTACCCTATTGATTTATTCATTTATCTGTGTTTATTCATTCATGTTATTTTAAATCTCTCTTTCCTCAGTTCCTTTTTTTTATTATCAATTGCAAAGTCATTTATTGTCTGGTGTGGTTTTCTGTGACGGGGTCGGATCATGGATCACATGACTTACTTCACATGAATACTTCCACTACAATATATTCCGTTTCTTTTGTTCTCCAGCTCATTAAATGGTAGCATCAAACAGTTGTTACATCACGCTGAACTAGAAGCAAATTAAATATTTACTGTGAAAACAAAGCTTTCTTCCTAGAACACAAAGTTTTCCGTCAATTCTTCCCAAATCAGGATGCAGTGCAATACTCTTGGTAACAGAAACCTTATTTAATATTATAGAGATTGTTTAAACGGGTGTTTACCAGAGAAGTTGCACCTTGACGCTTTCACTCTGTTCTACTTCAGCGAGGGGGAGAAAAAAAATCACTACTTATAGAATCAAATAGTGTTTGGTTCTGTAATAGCCTGTTAACCAGTCAGAGTACAGGTCCTGATCCTGATTATCATGTATAGGCAGGTCAGCTTTAGTTGATTAGCAGTCTATTTCCACATTTCCCCTTTGACCCCGGAGGTTTTAGGTGGCCGGCTCACCGCTGGTGGGCTTATTGATGAGAAATCATTAGCGGGATGACTCCATTAACGACGGAGGGGACGAGGGAGGAGCTGGAGGCCAATCCCCCTGCAGCAGGTGGCGGCAGGTGTAAAATAGATGAGGATTCTGTGATTGACACGAGCTTCTGTTTGAGACAAGTGTGCAGCCTAGAGGTCGTTGACCCCATTAACCCCAGCTGGACTGGAGGGGCCAACAAAAACCTAAATTGAATGTGAACCCTCTGGGTCTATCAATTGCCTCCTTTTAATACTAATAATTTAATAATACGCGTGATTTACTGCAATAACTATGAGAATTCCTGCACGGCGACAGCGAGCGAGGCTCCCCCGGTGTCGAGGAATGGAAGTCTTAATCTGTATCGATCAATAAAGAAATGGCTTTCCCAGTTTGGTTTGGAAGAACTTCAGTAATGCTCTTGCGGCTGAACGGGAGAAAATCCCTAAAGCCGAGTTCCAGAACCTTGTGGAAAAGCTTCCCAGAAGAGTGAAGAGCGCCTGTTGTTTTACAATAACATGTTTAACAGTTAAAACACGGTGTGATGTTCAAATATTCACACACTGGTCGTCCTTATTTTCTCCTGAATGCATATTTTATTATTCACGGGAGGGTATCTGCTTGTTTTCTGGAAATTGCCCTTCCAATTAGGGCTGCAGGTAATTTCCTGATGAATCTGCTGTTTTAGTCATATACATAATATAATAGAAGGCTTCGTTGAGTGTCTCTATGCTGAGGGAGAACAGCATGTAGTCACATTTGAGAAGGAGCCAGTGGATTTTTGGCGTTTTTACTCGGAATATTTCTGAAACAATGAATCGATTATTATCAAAATAATTGCAGACTGCTTTATTTGAGATGACTAAAGTACAAAGACAGCATTCCTCTTATACCAGTAATAACAATCTCTATATAATTCCAGGAATCTGTGTCTGTCCTTTCATTCAGTCCAACCATTCATCGGATCCTCTTCTCACCAATAAGAGCTGCACCCTGATTGATAGAGAGTTCTCAGAATTAAAATTGTAGGTTCCTTTAAAGGCATAAAATATCTTTTACTGACCTTTTAATGTACATGTGTAGAGGTGTGTTCACCTTTTCCTCCATCTTTTAACCTGATTTTTTTGGACAATATGTGGTTGTTGCATGTATATTTGTGGTGGAATCTACAAAACAACATGTCACCTGACACACAGAAGTCATTTGGGAACTGGGAACTCTGTGTTTCGGGGTTAGCGTTGAAGTTTTTCTGCAGACGAAGACAGAGTTTCCATAATGGAATATTCTCCCCTGTGTCTCTTTCAGCAATGTATTTAGTCTTGAAGACGATGACATCAACTAAAACACATCCGTCCAGTCTTAAAGGGCTAATAAAAATGTTATTATAATAATCTTCGTTTGCAGCTTAATTTGGTTTCATGGATTATAAGATTGATCCCGTTGATCGGACGCACCTTTTTTCCCCCCTTTCTGTCCATAAATTAGAGGTATACAGGATGTGAAATTATCTCTCGTCTGTTAACAAACGACAAGGAACAAGGAAAGAAAGTGAGATAAGAGTCCTTTGGGGAGGCAGTTTTTGGCTGCGCAGCAGAACAGCCACAGTCTGTTTTGGATGCTGCGGAAGACTTGGGAGGCGTTCTGAGAAACTTCTGGGGGGAAGCGTCGCTATCAATCACCGTGATTATGTGGCGTCGTTAAAGAGCTCTGCGCGTCGCAGAGTGACAGAAGCGGCGACCTTCTTATCTGCTGCCAGTCGCAGTGTCACGTTTGAAGGAGCGAGCTCGGGCTGAACTTTGACCCCGTTTGCTTGTGTGTTTTTCTAAAAGGCCACGGAGCCAAGTGTGCTCAGTCAAATGAAATATCCTCCTACAGACATCAGAGCGCTACTCCCACCCGCTCCCCATCCCTCTCCTCCTCCTTTCCACTTCTCTCGCTGCTCCTGTCTCAACTTTCAACTGCTTTCCAACGTTCAGCTGATTTTTCAGATCGACTTTGTGTTTTTTTCCAATCTGCCAGGGTTTCGTTAAGTCTTATTTTAGCAGCGATATTATAAATGTGCTATTAATGTGATTTATGGGGGCTACAGGTTTTTTTTTTTTAATGATTTTATTACAGTCTCTGTTAATGGTCAGGTCATTAAATGTTATTGAGGGGTTTTAATTTTCATTTCCCCATGAAAGTCCTTGCCAAATTTGACCAGTAACAACATTTAAATGTGCATCGTTATGTGAAGTGAATAAATGAACAACTTCAGATGTTCGGTTTTGAGGAAAAGCAGAACAAGCATAGAGGAAAAATAACAAATTAGCTTAATGCAAGAGAAGGAAATCAGCGGTTAATGGTATCAACAATGAATTATTCGGCTGGTGTTACCTCAAGAAACACTGGATTTATGCTGAAACATTTCATTTTTATGCTGCTAGGGGCTCTATCAATCAAAATATTAACAAAATACAAAGGTTCATGAGTTTCCTGTTAGAATCCCTTCAATAGTTGGAGGCATTAGAGATAATATAAGGCTCAATATGAGAGATTAGCATGTCTAAAAATGACTAGACCTGTGCTGCATTGTTGAGTTGTGTACTTCTTGTAAACTATTCTACTAAAGTGTTTCCAACCTAGAGAAATCCATAATTTTACGTGCTTGTCTCTTAATGTGTCCTGTGTGGATGCAGTGTCACGGTTGTCAGCCTAATCTGTTATAAATTCACTTTTTAAGCCACATTTTTAAGGTAGTGAGAGCATTATCTCAGTTAGCGGTGCCAAACAGCATATTTTTAATGTGAAACTGCTTTATTCAGTGTTTTTACCTTTAATCACCGGGTGTGTTTGTTTGAGAGAGGAGCAGACATCTGCACATAATTCAGCTCCCGGTAAAAACCTCCTGAACATCTGGATCTTAAGTTATTAGAGAAAGGAGCTTTTTTTAATGTTAGCTGTGATGTTCCAGCTGTAGGTGAGGATCAGTTGATGCATTGATGTTTGTGTCGGGTTGGAGGGGATCACAGATGTTTCTTCATCGAGCAGATATTTCTGCAGCCGCAGAATCTCGGTTTTGTGTCAGCTCCAATGTCACGGTGGATTTGAGAGTGTGCTCCTGCCCTCCTCGAGCGCATTAGCATTTCTGCTCTTCCCCCCACTCCTTTCCCGCCGCAGTCTTCCCTCTGATGTCACGCCGAAAGCTCAGACATGTTAACACGAACCTTCATGCTAACACAGTTCAGTCTGTCACAGGAGAATATTCTTTTACCTGCTGCTGGAGCACAGGAAGACTTTTTCATTTTCACTGTCTCCGTTTACAATAGATCAGAAGACTCTGGCTGCACTGCTGAACTCCTGAACCGCTGTATACATTACTAATGAACCTCTGGATTGTTATACAGTCATATGTTAACAGGAAAGACAGGGGCCTTTTTTTGTGTGTGAGACCAATGCAGTATCATGAAGGTTTCTTGGCCCAGACCTGCTCTAATTGATAGGGGCTGCTGGTATTTACTTACATTCTCATGGTGGATTATATCTCAAAGGAAAGGGGAGGAGATGGAGGTTGTTTTTCTCCTGGCTTTGTTTTAATATGCACATTTGTGTGCGTGCATATCCATGCTGTGTGTGTGTGTGTTTTGTCATCCCATGTGGTTTTGCGTTTGTTCTTCCTCCATGACGAGAAGAACTGTCGAATCCTGTAAAGCTGCATGACGTCCAGGCACCACAGAGCACCAAATCTAATCAGCAGCCACGCAGCAATGTATGTGCGGCTCTGCTGGCTCGGGTTAATGCGTTTGCATGTTCGTGTGTCTATAGGAGCACAGAGACTTATTTACTGCTCAAAGTCAATAGTAAATATCATTATCTCTCTGGCTACTTTTTCATTTCGTCCAGCGTATTTGATGTTTAGTCCAGGCCTGCTCGGCTAACTGAGACCCTTTGTTCCGCTCCAGCGACTCTCCCAGCAGAAGCTGTGGAGGAGCCGCAGAGGACGACGCAACCAAAGACGATCAGATATCGGCTATTGATCGACTTTTAGCGTTTCCCCTTGGATGGATTCCAGCCCAGCCGAGGCTAATTTTCTTTATTTTTAATGTAATGACTTATATTTATGATGTTTACCATCCGCCCTCCATGGTTCTCCAACTTAAACTTAAATCATTTTATGACCTTTTTATTACCACTTAATTAAATTTGGCAAAAGTATGAAGGATATAATGGAAAATAATTTTGATCTTAGCAGGTACTTTACTTTAAAAACATTTAATTGCAATTTGTGTGTGTGCATACAGAACGTCACACACTAGTCTAACAACATGAAATAAAAAGCTAAAACCTCAGCAGTGGAAGAGTCTTTAAGTGGCTAAGTGGAGATAGCATGACCGCACCTCCACCTCCACCTCCTCCTATTTGTGCTGCTGGTGTTTTGTCGAGCAGCACGAGCGATGCCATGATTCGCCCTCAGCTGCAGAGGAAGGATGCACCTCAGGCAAGAACTCTCTTCCCCTCTTCTCCTCCTCGTAAAACAAGACATGTAGATGAGATTACAAATCCCATCTAAATGTCATGCACAGATTTATTGAGACCTCATCAGTCTTGGCAAATGGAGACAAAATGACTCCCAAATCAGAAGTTTGAGGTGGTGAAACTAAAAAAAACCTCTGTCAGAGGTTTGTATACAGTCTGCAGCGCAGCTTCATTCAGTTTTTTGCAAAGGCAGAAATGAGAAATGATGTCTCCAGATGCAGCAAGTACAGATCTGCTACAGGTTGTGTGACCGCAGGCTGTTGATCACAGATGGCGACTACAAATAACTGCAAACCCCAAATCTACAAGACATGCCGGTTATAAACGGGTCTTCAATGTCCTAATGTGTAAGGCTGCAACGATTATTATTCATTCATTCATTACTGATTAATCTGAGGATTATTTTCTATGTGTGTGTGTGTATATATATATATACACACACACACACACACACACACACACACACACACACACACACACACACACACACACACACACACAAGTGAATAGTTGTCTTCCCTCCAGCAGAGTTTAAGAGATTTTGTTCTTACTAAGACACTTGTATTATTTTGTCCCCCGTATTTGTATTGTGAATAATAGCTTGTATCCATATCACCCCCCACCCCTGCTACAGACTGACCCCACACACACACACACACACACACACATGCACCGTGACTACAGATGGTGGCTGGACTTCAGGCAGCGGCTACAGGCTGCACACGTTGGCTCCACACTACAGACGGCGGCCAGCTTGTTTTCTGCCGTCCCACCATTAACGTGACCTTGCAGATAACGGCTTATAAACAGAACATCAACAGATTCCAGGCTGTTTGTGAAGATTTTCCAATGTGCAATATTGTGCTCAATATGGCACAGGAAAACAGGAAAATTGCTTCCCAAATGAGACTACTCAAATGCAGCGTTGCCTCCCTCCCATTAGGTTTCCTTTTGTGCAGGGGTGCCTATTTTCTCCATCTCTGTTAATGACGTCTTCTCCAGTCTGAAACCTTTTGATTTCATCCGTTTCTGTTTCCTCGCCATGTTTGCGCACACATGCAAGTTAGCCGGTGTGTGTATGAGTGTGTGTGCATGCTTGTCAGGTTGGATATTGCGGCGTCGATTATGTGTCTGATGTTGTCGACAGAGTGACATCCCTTCTAATGAAATGGTCTAGTGGCAGAGTGCTGGAGGATTGCACATTGTAGACTTCAATTACAGACAAGATGATTTTTTTTGTCCTCCTTCTTTTCAGTCAGAAAAAAGTGCAGGTTTTTCTTCCTTTTTAACAGACGTGCTTACAATGAACAAAAAGGCTGAATAAAAGGCTTTTTCCAGCCAGACTTGGGTCTAAGTGTTTTTTCTTTAGATAATGGATAGAAAGGACATGACGTGCCTTAATTCACCGTCTCTTTAGCCAATCTAAAGCCACATAACAGCCATTACCCTCCTTGTGTGCACAAATCAACCCGAGCGCCGGTTGTTTTCCAGCCCAAACTGCACATTTTTCACTGTTGCAATGTCTCTCCTTTCTTTGAGATGCTTTTTGCCCTGCTGCATGTATTATTCTGTGGACCGTGTAATTTATTTTGCACAACAAATGATCTTTTTAAGGTTACAGTGTTCAGCTGTGCCCCTTCTGTTATCTGGTCTGAAATTAGCATATACCCCCCCCCCCCCCCCAAAAAAAAATGCTTCTGTATGAGTTTAAAATATCACAGAAAAAAAGGGCAAATCCTCTGAATTACAGCTCTTCCTTCTTCAAAATTATAAAATGACAAAATAAAATCCGATATCAATGAGTGGAAAATGGAACTGCTTGCAAATCTTCTTGTGGTGTGTTTTGCTTTGTTGAAAAGACTTTTAGGGTGATTTATTTATTTTTAAGGGGCAAAAGTCTTTGTTTGTTTGTGTTATAATAATTTCAAAGTTGAAACTGTGCAGTGCAGGGTGTAGACATTATACTGCCTTATGTTCTTAGATATGTTTTAGATATGTTCAAAGCTCTTAACGATAAACATTCATGAGCTTTGAGTTGTTTTTCAGACTCATGTTTAGGTTTAGTAAATAAATTCTTCATAATTTAAAGCAGAGCTCTGTATCCGTTGTAAAACCTGCACCTTTTCTGTCATTTTATCATCTAAATTGTATGCGGTTGCATAACATTTGCACCTTTTTTAAATACAAGATGTAAAGCAGCCTGACAGACGTGTTCTTGTTGGTTTGTGTGATCGCCAGATTTTAACATAATGCAGCGCTGACGTGAAACGATGCTTTTTCTCTGTCTGTGTCTTTCAGGGTGGATCCCATTCCCTATGACACTCCCAAGCCAGCAGGACACACCAGGTTTGTGTGTGTGTCGGACACACACTCGCGTACAGACGGCATCCAGATGCCCTATGGCGACGTGCTGCTGCACATGGGCGACTTCACTGAGCTGGGCCTGCCCTCTGAGGTTAAGAAGTTCAACGACTGGCTAGGTACTAAGCCGCTTAACACACACAATCATCAGCATGCTGCTGGATGCACGCATCGTTTTAACACCGCTGACATGCACAGGTTTCCATGGGGGAGGGAGTGGGGGGGGGGGGGGGGGGGAGGCACGAGACATGTCGCACGCATTACCAGTGACTGGACCACACAGTGATTCACTCCCCTCCTCCCACTGACCCCACAACTGCTGCGTTAAAGTGTCCAGTTTAACCCCCTCCTGACCTAACACCCTGGCTCAGTTAACCTTTGACCTCTCCCTCTGGCCCCATGCTGTGGGTGGGAGCTTTCAGGCGTGTGTGTTTCAGTCCCAGCAACCAGCGTTTCAACTTCACCCAGACGAGAGATTACAGCGAATCTCATGTATTCGTGTCGCTTTTTATTTCACACATTTAAAAACACACACACACACACTAACAGTCGTATTTACCAGTTGCATAAATGAAGATGTCCAGTCTCTGGCCTGTACATTTTAATCCCATTTAAACCACGAGACACAACAACCGCAAAATGAAAGCGATTTCACACAGTACGGTACAATGAAACTGCTCAGAGAAGTTCAGATCCTTTCAAGTTCTGCACAAACAACCTGGGCCGTGAAACTAGATAAGTGAGAGGACGACACAAGAGCTCAAACAGGAAGCAGCTTGATGTGGAAAAGAGAGAAGAGTGAATCATAACTTAACGTCTGAAGAGAATCATACTTGAACTTTTGAGAGATTTCAAAAACTGCGTTCATAGGACAAGTACGGTTCAATTTACAGTACTGTTCTGGGATTAATAAATGGCTATGGAAGAGAAATGCAATTTGAAAACTGGTTAAAATTCATGTTTGCATTTGGCAGAATGAGATGCTGCTGACGTGATGTGTTCAGGGTCCGCTCGAAAAATAAGGATCAGACGCTTATGGATAAACATCAACATTATGGATTCAAATGTAAAGTTAATATTGAAAATTGCAGCTTTTTCTGAGAAACTTAAATATAATTGTATGGAAGATAAATGTGATTGCCAACAAATACTAGAAAATCATCAATAGGGATATTGATTTGGAACTGTTGAGGAGGCTCGATGAAGGTATCGCCAATAAAAATGAATGATCTCCATCCCTAATCTCTACCCCCTCCTTATTGGATTGGTTGCTACATGTACTGTCGTGTTTCTGTTGATCAAACACACATTAAACACAGATACACAGGGTGAACACACACACACACAGACACATGTCCTGTTTTTTCTCCTCCTTTGTTTCCCGCTGTTTCACTGCCAATACAGCACCTGGCACCATCCGAACAACACACTGGTTAGCCTTTCTATCCGACTGTTCCATCCATCAACACACACACATTTTGTGTGCGTGTGTGTGTTGTTAAGATAGTGTGAGAACAGGGATATCGGCCATAATGGGGAATCGATGCAGAGCAAAGTGGAAAATGACCCGTTGTGGTTGGAAGCACCGTGCACATTAACGTGGCATTGTGTCTGCTGAGCTGTACACCTGCTACTCAACGCAAGGACAGACGAGGGAGGAGGAGGAGGAGGAAATTAGGGAGAAGCATTGTGGCCACTTATTAAAAAAGAGGAGAAATAAATGGGTCTACTATCATCAGAATTAAGTTGTAATTTCAGATTCCCAGAAGAAAACGTCTGATAAGGAGAGTTAAGTAGTTAAGGCCATAAACATGTTTTCAGCTGTAAATTCAGAAGCAGTAGCACTACAGGAAGTCCTACATGAGATTTCATCAGCTTCTATCTGACTTTTATTTATTCACGTGTGTGCATAAGCCCTCGTGTGTAAATATTTAGGAGGGAAACTGTTAAATAAGACCACTTTCTCATTCAGTTGTGTGTGAAATGGCTCCTGTTGTGATGGAACTACAGTAACAACCCTCCTCCCCCTCTGGACTTCTAGTACTTGACTTCTGTCTCTCTAACAACTGTTTGAAGAGGGAGGGGAGAAACAGTGAGTGTGTGAGAAGGCAGACTGTATTGCTGACTAACATAGCATTAAAAACGGTTAATTTTTATAAATGTACCATAACATGTGAGCTCTTCCAGCAGTAGAAGACGTGTGTATTGTAGAACAGGTGTGAGACCCTTCAAGATCTTTAGGGAAATGAAAGCATCATATTTCCTATATAATGAGGTAAAATCAAGCATTTGGAGCAAAATCTGTAGCCGTTTTAAAAGTTTAGAAGGTTTTAAGTGACTGCAAACATTTTGATCATGTCTATCTAGTTCTCTCTATCTTTTGTCTGCTGTTTGAAGGACAATTTGTAGGCAGAGAGACCTGGAGGCTATTTGTGTTGAGGCTTTTACAGCACTGGTCTTAGCTTTACATAGAGAATGGCCTCAAATAAAGGAAGGTGATGTGAAATGTTCAGTATTTCTTCAAAGGATATTTTTTTGTCCCTGTTGACGCAGAGAGAGATGGCTGAAAAGAGGTGAACGGTGAAGTCCGTTGAAAGAAAGTTGGGGAAAAAAGCGGCAGAATGATTGATGTAGACATGTTTTGTTGACGCAATAGTAATTTCATGTTTTCTTCTGAATGAAAGATGAGTGTTTCAGTCCAGACGCTGCTCAGACATTCTTTAAAACTCCAAAAATGCTGGAATGCAAATGCAGTGATTCAGGACGTGTACAAACAGTTTTTCTCTGCAAATCCATGTTGGGTATTTTCATGGCCAAGCACTGGTCCTCTGCATTGTTCACTAGATAACACAGGTTTTCATTTAATTTGTATTATTTTATCAGTAAATAGCATTGTTTATGTGAGTTATATGACAGAAAGCCATGATGTTTCTGTGCTCTTTGTCTTCTCCAGTAAAACAATCTGACTTTAAATGATTTGGAATAATTTCAGGAGTTGTTTTCTCAGTGTTTAACTTCTTATTTCTATTCAAAGAGCAAATTGAGCTAATGGAGCTGTGCACCTGCAGTGCAGACCATCTATCTATAAAGCAACCTCAGTCTTTTGGATATAGTTTGTGCATGGCACGATGGCGTGTGGATTTTTTTTTTCTATGCTAACAAACCTGCCCAGGCCGTTACAGTATATAAGAAAAGGAAATCTACTTAAGGTTCCAATTTTCTATAGGAAACTGCACTAGTAGGCTGTAAAAACAAGGGACTTCATGGTGCATTCAGGTGCACCTCGTAAACTCTACAATTCTGAAATCTATACTTGAATGGACACAAAGGATGTTTTTCTTTTGTTGAAATACAATCATTTCCTTGTTCTTCTTTTATTTTATCTGTCTAAATCAATTACCAAAAAGATTTTGAAAAAAAAGAGCAATGCTAGGGAATGTTTATATTTGCATTTTACCTTTTTAATGAAAATCAATTACAGCTAAATAGATGATGATTTGTCCTATTAAATGATTTGGAATCTGTAAAAACAGATTGTGTTGTACGCAGCGCTGTGTTTTTATTCCTGTGCTGCCGCTCCGCCCGCCCCTCAGACTCATCGACTGCTGCTTGGCCTGTTGGAGGAGATCATCGGAGATCGATGCAGAGGAACAAGCTTTACCCTGACCCAGCCTGTCTGACGGTAGAGCTCCGACTCTGGTCGGCTGCTTTAAGCTGCTCCCAAAGGCCTGTGCAGCGTGTGTGTGTGTGTGTGTGTGTGCACATCGTAGCAGCCTCTGTGTAACAGGAGATGATAATATGTATTTAAGAATGAGAACCGACTCCTGTTTTACATCAGTGTAGATGGTTTGGGATCATATTTTCAAATGTTTCTTCATTTTCCATGTTTATTTGGATTAACTATATTCTACTATATTCCCACTTAACATATTAGACATATAGACTTTAGAAATCATGAACGCTAAACCTCGGCCTCCCGAAGCTCCACGTAGCAGCTAAGAAGTACTAATTGCTCCACCATGTTCACCAGCTGGTTGCTAACTTTAAGTGTCTTGGTGACAGGAAGGTCAAACTTTGCACAGAGTGGTGGGACTGAACCGCAAAGAGGAAAAGCTGTTGGGTCTAAAACCACAATGAAAAGAAAACCAAGAGAAGACGATTCCCTGTTCATCACAGCGAGTGACACGTACAGTTGATCTATTAATATAAAATATAATTTAGTGCATATCTATTGATCAATGTAAACGTGTTTCACAAGCTCATGCATCCACAGCTTCTGCACTAATTGGAAATCATTTTAATCTTTAAGTGATGTCATGTAGAACATGGTTTCTATCAAACTCCTGTTTATGTGTATTTTTCGTGTTACAAATTAAAACTTGGCCTTCTGACAGCTACGACAGCGCAGGCTTGTTTTGATTTTCTCGCCCTCTTTCATACCTCCGGTTAGCGGGGGGGGGGATGAGAAATAAATCTAGGTGTATCACGCCACATACCCTCTGTAAGATGTATCACGGTGGCGATAAAGCGCAGGAGAAATTCCCCGTAGAGTAATGGAGATGGAGTTGTTTGATGGTAATTATGTTTTCCCCGCTTTTCCCCCGCATGGTGGTAGTTGAGAGGATGATCGTGTGTGTGTGTGTGTGTGTGTGATCCAGTTAGAGTGCTGGGGGACTGAGAGACGGCGCTCTCATATAAGGTTAGACTGGAATTTATGATCTTGAGATGCGACGAGAGCTAATTTAGAGCAGCGGGAATGAAACCTATAGACCGGGGAACCATGATTCTTTCATTTCCAGTATTAGAGAACTCCCTCGCTCTCTCTCTCTCTCTGTGTATAGGTGGATGTGGTGTATTTTTTGTTTTATTTCCAGTTGAGAACCCGACCAGTGCACCCAGCTCTTTTTTTAACTTAATGGCATCAGTTAAAATCATTTAAAGTTTTATCGTGAACTTTATTCAGCATTATAATAATCTGCCTCCTTGAAATACATCATAACCTTCTGCTCTCACCAGCCAGAACGCCATGGAAAAACTACATAGCCTTTGAATCATGCTCCATCTAAAACTATACATCCTGCGTTTGAATAATATAATTATTCTTTTATAGTGCAAAAAATCTATGGATTGCAAATTGGGGATTTATATTTATAATCCAGCAAATTCTGAAATTTTGTTTTCCCCCAAAACCAATTGTCAGAACCAATTTCGAACTGTTGTATTGAGACCAGAACATCCACAGTAGAAGAGCCGACCTCCATCTTTATGAAGCAGTGATTGCTAACTGTGATCAATCCGAACATCAGTGCTTCCAGTCAATGGAACCGTGTTCGGCACATAGCTGCAGGGGATGTGTTTTCAGCAGGGGTGCAGCGTTCTTAGCGACTGTAACGACAAACAAGCGAAATCACAAAACACACGATACTGTTGCATAGCACAATATTGTGTTGTGACGTTATTTTAGCCAAACAACACAAAGGAAAGTCACTGATCTCTCTAAAGAAAGCAGGGACTTCACACTTTACATGTGTTTTGCTGAAATGTGTTGGTGCAGTTAAATAATCCTGATGCATACTTGATAAACGCTGCATAGTTTGATAGTTTCTGCATTTGAGTTTCCTGCAGAGTCTACTCCTGCATGTGTGGAATTTTTTCTCCAGGTGTTGAGGAATATGTTTCTTAAATATATTAAAATCTCTCTACCACAGCAGACAAACACAGGAAAAACACTATAGCGAACAATACAAAGCATTTGTAAGCTAATTCTGCTCGCCAAAATAATAATAAAAAGAGATATCTCCGGTGACATAAATCTTGCAGCTATGCAAATACCTAAATGGCCTGGGTCAGGTTTGCTGCATCTGGAGGCGGGGCTGCTGCAACCCCCCCACCCCCCAACCCTGGTTCAGTTTACACTGCACATAAATCAGCCTGCAGATTAGTCTCCGCAGCACCTACAGAGCTAAAAGAGATGGAAAGGAAGGAAGGAAGACTGGAACAAAATCAACAGGAGGCTCAAAAAAAAAAAAACAGACACGAGGACAAGGAGAAATACAGAGAGAGAATGGAAGGGTGATGAAGGCCAGACCCTTTCGTTGAGTGCTCAATCGGCCGGAATAAAGTAGTGAGTCAGTTTTGTGATGGTGAAAGGGAGCCAGGACAAATCACCTCGACAGAGGGGAGCGAAAAGGGCACGGCAGAAGTTGAAAGATGAAGGGATGAGAATTGTAATAGATGTTCTCTATTTAGTTCAGGTTCATGCTTTTTTCCAGCCGGCCTGTGTCTGCAGAGATGGACGGCGGTCCGCCGGGGTCAAGCCGAGTTGTCAGATGCGCTCGTAACCTCTCTGACTGTCTGAATGGAGAGTTTTCTTCCCTCCACTTATCTGAGTTTTCTCTTTCCAGCCCTGAACCGTGGTCAGGGTTAGGTATGCAGGGAGCCACTGAGGCGGCGTTTGTTCTGTTGTTGTATAAAACATCAGGACGACCTGCTGCCATGGAGAGCTGCATGATGAAACATGCAGCCTGTGAATAATTTGTTGTTTGTTTCGGTGCCTGGATGAGATGCAGGTATACGTCCTGGAAATGAAAAGATAATGATTCTTACTCCTCATGGCTGATCTCAACATCCATATTCCACATTCAGTGTGTGCTATATGTGATAAATATATATATATAAATATGTTTTGTAGGTTCCTCCCAAAATATGAGCCTGAATTTTCTGCGATTGCTGAATCACTGTGTAGTTTAAACGTTAGTTATTTGCACTATATTGTGTGGAAAGAGCAGATTATTATAAATGCTTATAGTTAACGTATAAGCATTTCTCTTGGATTAAACTTGTGATTTTATAGAGTAACAATAAATGATGCTATAAAAAGAACATAGAAAACCGAGATCTGAGAAAAGCTGGCAAATCAAACTTTATTTCTAGATTATGACTAACAGAATAACACCATTGTGGCTTTTGATACTGCAGATTTCAGGCGATGTCTCAACCAACAGTTACCATTAAAAGAACTCCTTTAGAGTGTGTGTTTAAATTGCTTTAGATAACGGTACTTTGTCTCGTATGCATTGCTGCACAGTGAAATTCAGTCTCTGCATTGAACCCGTCCCTGAGGAGCAGCGGGCTGCCGCAGTGCAGGGACCAACTCCAGATTCTGTGCCAGCACCTCGGTCAGGGGTGCTGACAGGAGATTAACCTAAGTACAGAAACCGGAGCACATGGAGAAAACCCACACAAATATCGGGAGAATATGCAAACTCCACGCAGAAAGGCCCAGCCAGGACCTTGTTGCTGTGAGGTGCCACCTACTGCTACTGGCAAACTCTGAAAAATGGCTCAGTAATTATTACACTTAGCGCCCTGGTTGGCCAGATTCATAGATTCATCCAGAGTTCAGTGTATAGCAACCATTACTTGAGCTTTTGCAGCCGTATACCGGTGAGTCATCGACGTACAGAACATGCTATTAGAATGTTCCTGTTATGAGCATGAAAAGAAAGGTTGTACATAATGGTGTTTCAGGACTACATCCCCTCAGGTCACCACCCTCTCATCAGTTGTTCTGCTCTCTTCCAGGTGGCCTCCCGTATGAATTTAAGGTGGTAATCGCCGGGAACCATGAGCTCACCTTCGATAAGGACTTTATGGCAGAGCTGGTCAAGCAGGATTACTACCGATTCCCCTCGGTCTCCAAACTCAAACCGGAGGACTTTGACAATGTCCAGACGCTCCTCACAAACTGTGTGTACCTGCAGGACTCGGACGTCACCATAAAGGGATTCCGGATATACGGGGCGCCATGGTAAGAACCTGCTAAAACTCTCCTCGCCGCTGCTCGCGTTTCTGTCTCGTCGCGGATCCCTGAGGTGAAGGTGTGCTTTCCCCTTCTGTCTGGTGTCTGGCTGATTTCCAGCTCCCCCCCCCCTCCCAAGCAGGATCTCCATACACTGCTTTACACTCCCAGCGAGGGGCCTCTCTTACATGCAGGGTGCTATTCCCAGCTCGCACATTCCTTTATGAGATCAGGACCTTCGCCTGCTCCCGGGGCTTACATTACACCTGTGTTTTGACATGAGGTTAAGTGATACGCGTGGTACTGGGACACTCTGTCAATAGGCTCTCAGGTGTGGAGGGAACACAGGGAGGAGGGTGTGATTGGTGCAGGAATGATGTGAGCTGTGTGAATTCAGAGACAGAAGCAGGTGGGAGTGTTGTTAAAGTGCAGAAAGTACTTGTTATGATGGATGAAATTTCCTCAGAATCCACTCGCTGCTGCTTTTCACCTCTTATGGTTTCATTTGGAGGATTAAACCACATGTATATAAAGGTCTGGGTCTTCTATAAACACTGTGAGCCATCGGGACATGAATCTGTGATGTCACAAATATACAGTCACAGCTATATTGTGTTTATTGGAGGCTCCGGTGCATCTGTTGCTAATTAACCTTTTATACGAGGAATTCATCGCGCAGGCAGGACATGCACATTGATACACAAAACATAATAAATCAAATAAATTCTGGTGATAGAAATATATAAACCCGCATTAAGTACAGTGCATAAAACATGCATTACCTTACACGCTTAAAATATAATCAACATGACATTTTACATCACGGTAAATGCGGAGGGAACAGTTAGTTTCCTCATGAATTCATATTGATGGTACTTTCTTTTCATTTCTTATCGTTGGCCTCATCTCATAATTACCTAAGTCATGTTTTAATATTTTTGGAAAACCATTGATAACCATTATTGATATTTCAACAGTACATTATGTGTGAACAACAAATATATGCAAAAAGAAATAGATCCATCATCCATTATCTAGCAAATAAACTGTGCAAACGATATCTACCATACCTTGAAGCAAAAAGGTCATTTTAATTTTAGTTGCTTCTTCCTCTCTGCCAGTTTTGCTTGTATCACAGCTGCCAAAAAAGTCAAATTTCTGGATTCTAATACATGTCCATTGGCCATAGGAGAGAAACGATATGCAAATATCTCAATTTGGCCAAAAAATGACTTTGGCAGTTATGTTACGAGGTTAACGATATCTGTCTCTGTCTCTTTGCTGCGTTCACTTTGTCCGTTCGTTCACTCTGAGCCGCATTGAACCAGTCTTGTGGTCTGACTGCAGCTTGTTTTGTTGTGTCGAGGTTGGAACGCCCCCCCGTCCCGTCCTGCTGTGACTCCCTCTGCTCTCTCTCCGCACAGCGGTTCTCACAAGTCTGCTCCAGACTTTAAAATAACTATTTAGGTCACGCTCTTCATCCTTTAGCGGCTATAATTAGCAGGTTCGCAGCCTTTGCTGCTTCAGATGTGGCGGAGGACGTTGGCGAGGAGGAGGAGGGGGTAGATCCTAGCATTCCTCAGACATCACAGCAGCAGGAAGGAGAGATTACCCTCTCTTCTCCCTCCATCCTTCCTCTTTTCCATCCTTCTGTTTGAGAGAGGAAGGATGCTGCTTCCCCCCCCTCCTTCCCTGGTGGGTGTTTAGTATGAGGGCTGGTAAGTGTCTGTTGTGACAGCTGGGGGTCTCGTGAGAGGTGGACCAGACAGCTTGGCCGCCCCCTCCTCGGCTTCCTCACCTCCTTCACACCCATATGCCACCGTGGCCCGAGGTCTGGCCCGCTTGTCCAGTGTGAGGTCTTACTTAGCCCTGCAGTGACCCTTCACTTCATCAACACCAGCTCGCTGCCTGGGTGGCCGAGCGCCGGCGAGCTCTCAGCGGTCCTCCGCTGCAGGCCGCGACGCGACAGCATCACTCAGGAAATGTAGCGTGTAACTACCACCTGATAAACGCCGCTGCAGCCGCGCCGCTCCGCTGCTGCTGCTTTAACAGCTTCCACCACACGCCCCAAATAAAAAACCTTTTTTTGTTTTTAATCTCATTCAGCAGTTCTTTCCATCTCACTGCTCACGTTTGCAGTGAAAAAGTTTTTCTCTATTTAATAAAAAAAAATAGTTGAAGAGCTACAGTAAAAACAGAACAAATCCTGTTTCTTCTGTTTTATTAGAATTAAGTTATTGATGTTTCACCAACTAACAACTGTTGATAGTTGATTCATCTATTGATCATTGCAACAACTAATCAATCAGATCATCAGTTTACTGCTATAGAAGACTAAAGAAACCAATAAGAATTTGGACATTTTTCCAATTAATCTGTTATCAAAATACATGGCAACTAATTCAGCTGAGGGTTTTTACATTTTCTGGGTCTTGTAGCATTATAACACTTCTTATACTAGATGTTAATGTAGATTGGATTGAATTTTCCTTTACAAATAAGAGGCAACATCCGATTTTAAGGGACGGTGCTCTGCTGCACAGCTCCAGTAGAAATATACATGAATTTATTAGCACCGAGTGTCAAAAGATACTAACGTTTTTAAGCTACCGCTCTTTATCAGACCTTGAATTTTCCGTTCCCAAGGTCTTTGTTATCGGTGCTTATTCATTTTGGGGGAAATGCATTAGTGATGGCTGTGAGTTATGTGCAAAGGATCAACATCTGAGTATTTCTGAGCGGCTCCTCCTCGTGAAACGCCGTTTCCTCTAACCGCTTGTTTCCTTTCTCTGTTTTGGATTCATCACACACTCTCTGTAAGATGAAAAAGCAGATTGTTCCTCTTTGAATGAAAACATGTTTGAGCGTACGGTATGTCGAGCACCACAACAGCAAACGCTGTATTTAGATTATCAGCGGAATGTTGGAAAAACACAACTTAAAAAAATGCTCTTTGCAGCTCTTGCTCTCACTGAAATCCACTGAAATGATAAACGGTTCGTGTTTTAGCATTCACCGCCGGATCACTTAATCAGATTTTCTTACCAAAACAGCAAGTCAAGGCTGCCAAGTTCTATGAAAATGATTACACGTTCTGCTGCAGCAGGTTGTCAGTTCAGCATGTGGCCGTTTGCAGCAGAAAGACTCGGACACGGCACCGAGGGAGAGTTGATGCAGTCCTCATTAGGTCCTGAACTGAACATGTGTTCACGTCAAATCAGTAAAAACTGATATTTTATAAGATATGTTGAATAGTTAATATTGTTCTAAACATTTGGATTCCATCTGGTTCTGACCCTGTGTTCTCTGCCTGGAAAAAGAGGTGATGGAGTGAAAACAGTGTAGCATGAAAGACGCACAACACACTGTTTAATGACAGACGCTTAACAGAGCAAATACCTAAACCTCCCCACACACACACACTCCTACACACACACACACACACACTGTGGAAACTCTGCACCTTGTCAGTCAAAACTCTTTAAGGGAGCTGAAGGATTCTTGAAGCTGAACAGTTTCTCTCAACAACATTTTAGGAAAAACTTTCTGAATTTATTAATGTAAGCATATGAATGTAATTCCTGTATAAAACAGGGGTAAGTTATGATTTTAGCACCTAATTGCTGCAGTAAAACCAGATGTAAAATCATTGCTGTAGGAGAATATTCTGATAATTTGATTAGATTATTTCGCTTTGCTGTGAATATTAAAAAGTGCAGCAGTGAAAGAACAAAGTAATAACAGATGTTTGTGTTTTCAAAGGAAAATGCGAAGAGATTTTAAAAAATCTATTTGTGGCAGCCAAAAGTTTATCCATGGCGGACTGCCACAAATACATGAATGTATGATAAACAGGATCCCATGGCCATTTCTTCAAAATACAAGAAACATTCAGTCCACGTACAACACAAATACGTTGACAAGCTGCCACCGGCTCAACTCGTCTTCACTTATTCAACAATTATTTGATTTCACAATTATTTTTCTGCCCGTTGAGTCATCGCTGCTCTCAGAAAACAGGAAGTTTGAAACAAAAGAAGCTTCTGAAGTTTTTTGTTATAATCTGAGCTACTGGCAGCTTCGATGGGTCGTTATTTATTGATTAAAGCATTTAATGAGTAGTGTTATAGTGGTGGTATCAGTACAGGAGCAGTGATGTCACAGATATGTGAGGAATCCTGCTGGTTTCGCTGACTCTGATAAGATCTGCTGACTGATTCAGAGCAGAGTGTACGTGTCGTCACGTCTCTCTCTGTAGGGATTAACCTGTTTTATGATTCTGGACTTGACCACAACTTAACTCCCCTCCCGGAGGTCAAAGTGTCGCTGCTCCCTCTGGTCGTCCACTGGGAAATCTCTCTCCTTTACCCTCTTGTGATTATGTCTCCTTCCTCCTCTCTTTTACGTTCCTTTCTTCTTTTTTGTCCATTTCTCCCAACTTATTTAACTACAGACCTCCAGGTCTTTATTCCTTTAGGACATTTCATTTTCTCCCCTCACTTTTAGGGCTATGACCAAAACCTCGTATCCTGAAGTCGGTCATTTCTAGATAAATATATAACCAGATGAGCATTTTCCTTATTATTTCCTAGTGTAATTCCCTCTGTTTGGTGGATATTGCAGTAAAATGTGATTTCTTCCATCACAAGGCTTACTTTGGCTTTAGTAAATGCCAAATCAATGTTTGGCTGGTTTATGCCAACAAATCGGTGTGTGTGCATGTGTGTGCATGTGCATGCATGCAGGTGTGTGTGTGTGTGTGTGTGTGTGTGTGCTTCACGCCAGAGGCAGCAGATTAAATCCAACTACCCTCATTTAACTGTCTGAAGCTCACCTTAGGGGAAACCCAGAGGGTCAAATGCAGATTTGTCATTTGCAGATTTTTTATTTTTATTCATGTATTCATTTTTCACTGTAAAGGTCAAGTGTGTGTGTGTGTGTGTGTGTGTGTGAGAGAGAGAGATACAGAGAGGGAGGAATAGTCAGTGGTGATTTTTTTTTTTTGACTTTTTATTTTTTCTTGGACTCCTTTGCCTTCTTCTCTCTCTTTAATTGTGCACATGCATATTCTCATGTGCATTTACTCTGGGGCTTAATTAATAAAAGGGGACACATATTGTGGTTATGTGTTTATATGATGTTGTGATCTGTTGCTCCCTGCAAGTCAAAACTGAGGGCTTCAACGCTCCTCTATGAAACGGGCATTTGTCCTGTAGCCTTGGTTGCTAAGGTGTTGCTAAGGTTTCTTCCCTCGTGTGTGATGTCCACGCTCAGTTTTCAGATCAGCACTAAACATATATGAGCATAAGACACGAAAACAAGTCAAATCTTTAGTTTCCGCCTGTTGACATAACCTCTGGAGAGCGGGCTCATCAGGAAGGGGCTGTATCCTGCCTTCAAGTGGAATGATAATTATCCTAAATACCAAAAACCAACGTCAAAATTGCACATGAACACGTTGTAATTCCCATTGGAAAGCTGGAAGTTTTTTATGATAAGGAGAGATAATCAGTGTCATAAATGGTACGTGTTGCATTCTGTTAAATCATTCTGTTTGATGCATTCTCTTTTTGCTATGGAATAAATTCCTGTGATGTTTCACTTTACTACGGCAACAAAAGCACTTGAACACAACACACGGCCGATGACGTAATAAATAAGCCTATAATGTAGTAAAAGTGCTGAAACGGTAAGGTAATACCTTTTGACTGTGCTTTAAATAGAAATCAAGTATAACTATCAGCTATAATACATAGCAGGTCATTAAAGAAAGCTAATGCTAGCCGCTCTCAATGAATGGGAGCAAATCTCTGCGACCAGCTTCCAAAAATCACCTGAAGTTTGTCTTCCAATGGGTTTTTTGGAAGGAGATATTCACAGATGGGTTCAAAGTTCATATGTCCACAGACTGTTTTCATGTAGTTTGTGGCCAGAAAGAAAAAAAAAAAGTGCTCACTCATAGTCGACTCTCAGGAAGTGGCCTTTTGTTGAATGGACATCCTGGCACTGGAATAAGGACCACCCCTGACCCTTTAACCACACACACACACACACACACACACACACACACACACACACACACACACACGATGAGGTTTTTTTATATAGAGGGTTGAAAACGTGTTTATGTAGACATGAATGGTATTTAGCTGTTTCATTACTTTATAGGCATTTGAAGATTAGAATCTATGGGTTTGCTATGTAAATATTAAAGAGAACAAGAATGTAATAGCAAAGGAAAATAATTTATAGATTTATAGATATTATATAGTTTATGGTTAGTTCAGAGGAGGCTGTGTGCATTTGGGAGCATGAGAGAGAAATAAATCCTAGATATAGTTAATAAATGCAAGAATAAAACTTTGCTAATCGACTTCTGTTATATAAAATTAATTACAGCCTGGTTTTACTTTACTTTAGTTAAAAATAA